>CM048915.1:46940596-47285596 GCA_026686955.1 Epinephelus cyanopodus
CCCCCCCCCCCCCCCAAATTCTGCCTGGACTGTTTTCATGTGGCACACCACCTTTCTTTAATGCACATCACACTAGTTTAGGAAGAGGAAAGGGGACACAATCAAATCAGATTACAGTTCATGACAACCCTCTCCTCATTTTTTTAATGCACCACATTAGAAAGCACACACACCTCTTAAAATACTATCTCATATATAAATAAATAAATAAATAAATTGAATAAAAAATAATATTATATAATAATAATAATTATAATAATAATGCTTATAATAATAATAATAATAATAATAATAATAACGACTATATACATCTAGGTATAGGGTAAGGTGTTGTGCCACATACAGTCCGGGGCACGCGGGGGTGGAGGGGGGAGTCCGGGGGTGTTGGGGGCTGCGGGCTGGTACTGTGCGGGTGGGTAGGGACCTGAGACATTTCATAAATTTAAAGACCTCCCCTCCTCCTCCACCTTCCCTCCATATTATTATTATTTATCATCTTTATTAATATTGAATATTATTATTATGGATATTATTCTTACTATTATTATTGCAAAAATTATAAGTTTGCATTGTGGTATTTCTGTTTTGCTTTTTTTTTTTTTGCTTCTACTTTCTTTTAATTTTCTTATTTATTTATTTATTTATTTTTGGTTGGTTTGTTTGTTTGCTTCCTTCTATTTACTCATTTCTATTATTATTATTATTATTATTCTGTTTGCCTGTCTGACAATTATAACATCTATTATTATTATTATTATTATTAATATTAATATTATTATATATATTGTATATATTGTGTATATATAATACAGCTTTTGTTTTTTGTTTTTTCTTACTCTCAAATCACACACACACACGCACACACAAAACCACAATTGTTGTTGTTGTTGTTGTTTTGTTTTTCACACCTGGTTTGTCTGTCCTGTATTGTCACTGTAATGTCATATTGCACAATTTAAAAAAAAAAAAAAAAAAAAAAAGAAAGACATCATTTACTTGTCTGAGCTTAAGAGTTTCACCTGGAGATCCAGAGCTTGTGGACATAGTGGGTGATGATAGTGATGAGAGCTGCAGTTCATTATCTGTGCAGCTGGGAAGCTCTGAGTCTGACTCAAAGCAGTCAGCTGACAGCTCAGAGAGTAAAACATCACAGGTCCAGAAAATAGTGTCTAAGGAGTTGAGAGGTATCCTAGACGCTTTACTGGATGATGCCTCCAACACTGAGCTTGAAGTTTTGCTGTGTGATGCCAACCAGGACAGTGACAGTGTCGCGAGGGACATCAGCGAGTCTGCTGGTGCAGCAGTCGGGGCAGATAAACCCAAGATAAGTCTTCTGTTGGCTAAACAGAGAGAGCTCACATTACACCAATTTTAAAATCCCTGCATTGGCTACCTGTGTGCTTCAGGATCGATTTTAAGATTCTTTTATTGGTTTTTAAGGCTCTTAATGGTCTTAGCCCTTCGTATCTGTCAGATCTGCTTTTACCTTATGAGCCAACTAGATCTCTCAGGTCTTCAGATAGAAGCCTTTTATTAATACCTAAAGTCAGAACCAAAACTCATGGCGAGGCTGCTTTTGTTGTTACGGTCCACGTCTGTGGAACAGCCTTCCTGAAGACCTGAGAACCGCTGAGAGTGTGGACATTTTTAAGAACAAACTTAAGACACACCTTTTTAGCCTGGCTTTTGATTAGATCTTACTTACAGGTTTTATTATTTCACTAATTTTTCTTATCCTTTTATTTATTGACTTTTAGTTTTTAGATTAGGTTTTAGTCACTAGCCTGTTAGTGCATTAATCTTAGCCTATTTATTATTTTTATTTATTATTTTAATGTTATTTATTTATATATGTATGTATGTGTGTATGTGTATGTATATGTATATATGTATGTATGTATATATATATGTATATACATATATATTTCAATTTTACTTGATCTTTCTTCTTTTATCTCTGGTGTTTCCTCAATATGTAGAAATAGCGCTTCCACAGTCCTTCAGTCCCTTGTCTCCTGTTTAAAGGATTTTTATTTTTTTACATCTGTTTATTTATGTAATCTCTGTTGTTGTTGCTGTTAAATTTCTGTTGTGTGTGACATCTTATGTTCATGTAAAGCACTTTGCGATGCAATTTATTGTATGAAAAGTGCTATACAAATAAAGTTTGATTGATTGATTGATTGATTGATAAACAGTATGCCAAACAGTTGATTCATCGGGCTGCGAGAAAACTGAAGAGCATTTTCTCGCCAAACAGCAAAGTGGAAAGCAGAGAATCACTGCAATCCTTTGCTGAATCTGTCTCTGAACTGCTCCAACCAGAGGGTGACGAGGAACAGCCTGCTGATGAAGAGAGGCAGTTAGAAAAACTGCACCGTATTGCAGAGGGAGACCTGGTCTTTACACAGGCACTGAGGAGCCTCCTTTCTGATTATACCATCGACAGGATGACTCCAGATGTCATGTCTCTGTTAAGCGTCTGTTTTTATTTCTTATGATTCATGTCTTGTATTTCCTGTTTTATTTTGAAGATCACTCACCCCTGTCTCTGTTTCAGGTTCGTGTCCTGTCCCTTCCCCCCGTCATGTGCGCACCTGTCCCTGATTGTGCCTTCCCACACGTGTCTCCAATCACTCCCCATTACCTCTTGTATTTTACCTCTTGTCTCTCTCTGTCTCGTCGCCAGTTCGTTGATTTCACAGTCACGTCCCAGCATTATTCTTGTCTTGTGTGCTAGCGTTATTCTGACCCTGTTTGTTTCCCGACCTTGCCTTTGCCTCACGTTTTGGATACCTCTGCCTCGTCTTCAGCCTTCCTGTGTAACGAACCCGGTCTGTTATTAAACGACGATTTTTTGGAACTCCCTTGTTAATGAGTCATGCATTTGGGTCCTCTGGTTTTGTTCATGACTCCAGAGTTATTTTGTCAGTTTGCATCAGTCAGAAATATGCAGACCGTCATCAGGAGGACTGCTGCCAGCACAGTGTTGCAGTTCCAGGTACTGCTGGGGTGGTTTTTGCAGTATCAGTATGGTATCCATTGTGACAATGTCATGATGGCTTTAAATGCCATTGAGCAAACCTCACCAGCCCCTGCAGTCACAGTACCTGAGACAGGTGCTGAACCAGGCCAGGATTCAGAGATCAACAGACTCTCTGTCCAAATACTTGTTGACAAGCTTGTCACCAGAGTCTTTAAAAAGGCGAAGACCAACATCAGACCTGAAAACCTCTGTGTCATCATTGACAACCTGTCCAGTAGGATATTGGCAGAGGTTGAGGGGGCTGATTTTGACATCTCCCCATCAACTTTTAAAGGTCTCGACAAGGCTGTTTTCAAGGATTTGTGTAAATCCTGTGGCTGTGTTGAGCTTGTGCTTCTCAGAATGATCCGAGGAGAACAAGAAATCAATTACGTGGTCAGCACCTTCAAGCACCACCTGCTGAAGCCACCGAAGCAACCGAGTGCCATCTGCAGGCTCTTTTCCAGAGTGGGCCAAGCTATCTCCCGGCCCTTCACTTCCACAGGGCCAGAGTCACTCTATTAGGTGACAGGATTCATGCTGGAGGAAGAAAATTGGCATGAGGCCTTTTTCCTCCAGCATGAATGCAAAGGGCTCTGTGCACCAGCATGAGTATTTCCTGTCCTATACTACTGGATGAAGTGATTAATCAGTTGCTGATTAATCACTTCATCCAATAGTGTAGGACAGGAAATACTCATGCCTGCTTCCTTTCAGGAAGTAGTGGAGCTGGTGCAGAGCTCTTAGGACCACCTTGGTAGGCAGAGCACGATCTCACAGGTGAGGGTTCGATTCCCGTCCTGAGCCTTTGTGAGTTAGTGTGTAACCTACCTATGTGGAAGGGGTTTTCTCCGGGGTCTCCGGTTCCCCAGATTTTTTTTCAAGCCATGCGGCTTGAACAAACAAAAAACAGCAACCGCACACTCACAACTCTGGGGCGCGTGCGATTGTAACGTCGGACGGGGGGGGTCATTAAAATCCACCCTTATTAAAGGTGTTCATGGTCATCAATGGTACAGATATCTTGATGATATATTCTGCCTGTTTCAAGGGAAAATGGAAGAACTCTTGGAATTTGTGTCATCTTTGAATGGTGTCTACACTGATCTAAAATTCTCTCTTGAATATGACCTGCAACGTGTATCTTTTCTTGATATGTGGATTGAGTTGAAGGATGGAGGCCTCATCACAACACTATACAGGAAACCCACTGACCGTAACACTTTCCTTCTAGCTAGCAGTGCTCATCCTACGGCCTTAAAGAATGGCTTGCCTAAAAGTCAGTTTTACAGACTGAGACGCCTTTGCCACTCTGATGAAGATTACACAGAAAAATCTTTAGAAATGAAACAACGCTTTCTAGAAAGGGGTTACTCTGTTAAGTGTGTTGAGGAGGCCTACCAGGTTGCTCTATCTAAACCTAGATCTGTCTTATTGACAAAGAGTATCCAGAAAGAAAAACCTTTTTCTGTAACCTGCATTACCACCTATACTCCTCAGGCCCACATTTTTAAGAATACTGTTCTTAAATATTGGCATATTCTGACCTCAGAGCCAGCCCTCATTCAACACTTCAAAGATCCACCGCTTTTTGTTTACAAAAGAGGACCAAACCTACGGAATAAATTGGTTAGAGCCAGTATACTACCAAGCCCCAGACAGACCGTGACCGCGCGTGCGATTGCAACGGGGGCGGGGGTCATTAAAATCCACCCTTATTAAAGGTGTTCATGGTCATCAATGGTATTTTGTTTGTCAGTCTTCAAACATACTGTAATTATGATCAAATGAAACAGACAAGGTGGGTCTAAATCACACAAACTTTAGTAATATTTCAAATAATAAAAGTTCACACACAATCACAGCTAAAACTTCCTTTGTGCCTTCCTTTTGCTCTCCATCTCTTTCATGTCCACCTTTCCTTTTTCCTCCTCTCTTCGGATGATCCATCAGTCTTTCTCTCTCTCTCTCTCTCTCTCTCTCTCGCTCTCTCACATACGATCCGGTACGCCGCACGTGTATAAAGGACCGTCCACACCAAGAACTATAACTATAAATATAACTATAAATATACAGTTTTAAAAATCGTTCTAAACTCAAGTGTTTGGCAGTGTCCACACTACAACTATAACGACAACGATAGTGGTGGACGATATCGTTTGGATCACTTTCAGAGCGATTTGATGAACGATAGAAACACTGACAGCCAATCAAAATCCGTCCGAAATGACAGGTCGAGACGTTCATCACATCACGTATACCCACTAAGAAAGCTCCAGGATTTCCATACACCCACTTAAACATGTGCAAAGATCCGTAACAATATAGTTTTGTGACAGAACTTTAACTTCAGTGATTTTGTTTTGCAAATAAATAAAATACATTTTGCAGGGGAATGCGTCTCCTCTTTTCCCCTCCATTCATAAAATTCAGGAGCCAGGATGAAGTTACTGAGGGGGGCAAATCTTTATTATGCAACATAGGTCCACACAGTGAGTTATAAAGAGCGCGCAGCCGTGCGTAATTGTCGCGCGTAATGACAGCTCGTCGCCGGTGAAACACAATAAACTGCACGTCATCATTCATGTTTGTCTCATGACAGATGGAGCTGACAGACAGACAGACAGACAGGTGGAGCAAGCGGCAAATTGGTTTTCTTTTTCTGTCTCGCAACATACAGCAATAACAGGTCATCAATATCCATTTTATCCATCACTCTGCTCCCATGTGCATTCTCCTTCCTGTGTTTTCGTTGTGTAGAGGCGGGCCATAAATCAACTAACCAATCACGACATGATTCTTCTAAAAAAACTGTCATTTTCGACCAATCCTAATAACCCTCTGTTTCACAGTTTCACAGCGCGTGCGTCTCTGTGCAGTAGCGAGTGAGGGGGCGTGTACTAGAAGAAGTGTTGTCTGCCTGGCAACAGCGGGCCATTGGCTGCATTGTATTTATTGCCAGCACATGGCCTGCCAGCCCTGGCTTCTTATTGGCCCGGATGGCAGCCATACAGGCCAATAAGAAGCCAGGCCATCTGGAAATCGACAGACTAAACAGATGGACCAGTCCGTGAGTGTCAGAGGTATCCCAGTGTAGAGTGGATCAGTTACGTCCCTTTGTGGACAGATTTTTTCAACAGCTGTCAGGAGCTCAGCTGCTCAGTATAAGGGATGGTAAACCAGACAATACCATCACACTTAGGCTGGCGGAGCTACTGATGGATTTGGTAGTTTATATTATAAACTGCCTTTCCACCAGTTTGGCTGCGCATACAGTTCCTGAGGATGATGTTGCATCCGCTATGGGCAACGCAGTCCCAGAGGCTTTTGCTCAAGCTCTGGGAGTAAAAGCTGCAGAGCCTGACATCAGCTCACAGAGTCTGATGGACATCATGACTCAGGAAGTTTGTAAGAGCCTCAACTCCGCCGTCACGACGAGCAGCGATGCAGAGAGTCGGTTTATATCTTGCGTGACTCCCTGCTGTAAGGTTAATCCCTGCTGGGTCACGCATGTTGTGCCATGGCCTGTGGCCTCCTTGCTCCCCCCCCCCCCCCCCCCCCCAAATTCTCTGCCCTGGACTGTTTTCATGTGGCACACCACCTTTTTTTAATGCACATCACACTAGTTTAGGAAGAGGAAAGGGGACACAATCAAATCAGATTACAGTTCATGACAACCCCTCTCCTCATTTTTTTAATGCACCACATTAGAAAGCACACACACCTCTTAAAATACTATCTCATATATAAATAAATAAATAAATAAATTGAATGAAAAATAATATTATATAATAATAATAATTATAATAATAATAATAATAATAATAATAACGACTATATATACATCTAGGTATAGGGTAAGGTGTTGTGCCACATACAGTCCGGGGCACGCGGGGGTGGAGGGGGGAGTCCGGGGGTGTTGGGGGCTGCGGGCTGGTACTGTGCGGGTGGGTAGGGACCTGAGACATTTCATAAATTTAAAGACCTCCCCTCCTCCTCCACCTTCCCTCCATATTATTATTATTTATCATCTTTATTAATATTGAATATTATTATTATGGATATTATTCTTACTATTATTATTGCAAAAATTATAAGTTTGCATTGTGGTATTTCTGTTTTGCTTTTTTTTTTTTTTTTGCTTCTACTTTCTTTTAATTTTCTTATTTATTTATTTATTTATTTTTGGTTGGTTTGTTTGTTTGCTTCCTTCTATTTACTCATTTCTATTATTATTATTATTATTCTGTTTGCCTGTCTGACAATTATAACATCTATTATTATTATTATTATTAATATTAATATTATTATATATATTGTATATATTGTGTATATATAATACAGCTTTTGTTTTTTGTTTTTTCTTACTCTCAAATCACACACACACACGCACACACAAAACCACAATTGTTGTTGTTGTTGTTGTTGTTTGTTTTTCACACCTGGTTTGTCTGTCCTGTATTGTCACTGTAATGTCATATTGCACAATTAAAAAAAAAAAAAAAAAAAAAAAGAAAGACATCATTTACTTGTCTGAGCTTAAGAGTTTCACCTGGAGATCCAGAGCTTGTGGACATAGTGGGTGATGATAGTGATGAGAGCTGCAGTTCATTATCTGTGCAGCTGGGAAGCTCTGAGTCTGACTCAAAGCAGTCAGCTGACAGCTCAGAGAGTAAAACATCACAGGTCCAGAAAATAGTGTCTAAGGAGTTGAGAGGTATCCTAAACGCTTTACTGGATGATGCCTCCAACACTGAGCTTGAAGTTTTGCTGTGTGACGCCAACCAGGACAGTGACAGTGTCACGAGGGACATCAGTGAGTCTGCTGGTGCAGCAGTCAGGGCAGATAAACCCAAGATTAGTCTTCTGTTGGCTAAACAGTATGCCAAACAGTTGATTCATCGGGCTGCGAGAAAACTGAAGAGCATTTTCTCGCCAAACAGCAAAGTGGAAAGCAGAGAATCACTGCAATCCTTTGCTGAATCTGTCTCTCAACTGCTCCAACCAGAGGGTGACGAGGAACAGCCTGCTGATGGAGAGAGGCAGTTAACAAAACTGCACCGTATTGCAGAGGGTAGAGACCTGGTCTTTACACAGGCACTGAGGAGCCTCCTTTCTGATTATACCATCGACAGGATGACTCTAGAGTATTTTGTCAGTTTGCATCATTCAGAAATATGCAGACCGTCATCAGGAGGACTGCTGCCAGCACAGTGTTGCAGTTCCAGGTACTGCTGGGGTGGTTTTTGCAGTATCAGTATGGCTGTCACACCGCGAGTGTCTTCGTCTGATCACCCGAGCCCATCTCCAAGCCTTGTTCCACAGCCACAGTGTTGCCTCACGTAAGCCAACTTTCCTCTAACCGAGTGATTTTCTGTTTGTAACTTTTATATCTTAGTTTCTTGCCTTAGCTCAGGATTATTTTTTATAGCCGTTTGTTTTCCTCCTTTGGAGCGATTTTGATTAAGTCTTCACATAGCCTTTTGTTTGCCTCCTCTGAGAGTGACTTTTCATCTGTTATTTTATCCTAGCCATTTATCTATAGTTATTTCCTCCATTTGGAGCGTTTTTTGTTACAATCCTTTTTTTAAAAAAAAAAAAAAAGAAGAAAAGAAAAGAACCTCTAGATAATTTCATAGTCACTGTTTATTTTTTTCACTCGGTATAGAGAACGTTGGGGTTTTGTTTTTGAAAATAAAGTCAATTTAATTCCAAGTCATCTCTGCGTCTGAGTCCTGCCTTGAGTCCCGGCCTGACAGTACACTCTGGCCAGTATGGACTCAGCAGAGACTGGCCAGCTGACAGCTGCGCTGCGCGCTCAGGAAGCACGCCTCTCCCAGCAGGAGGATTTTCAGACGGCGATGGCTTCGCAACTAGGTCAGCTGTCGTCACAAGTGCGGGACTTGGTGGACCACCTTCGACAGACTACCAGCCCATCCACAGCACCAGTACCTCCAGTTGCCGCAGCGGCTGCAGTTCAGGCCGTCCCCTTCACCGGGGCGGGAATTAAATTGGCGCCCCCAGAACCTTTCTCTGGGGAACCAGGGCAATGCAAAGCCTTCCTGATTAACTGCTTTATACACTTTGAACATTCCCCTCATGCTTTCACCACAGACAGGACTAAGATAGCCTTTATGGTCTCCTATCTGGCAGGCAGAGCTAGAGCTTGGGCCTTGGCAGAGTGGGCCCGAGACTCCCCACTTTGCAGCTCCCTGGAAGACTTTAAGGCGGCACTTATGAGAATTTTTGACCCGGTGTCCACAGATAGGGAAAAGGCTAGGGAGCTGAGCGGGCTGACACAGGGCAGTGGTTCTGTTTGTGATTACGCCATCCACTTCCGCACCCTGGCGGCAGAGAGTGGGTGGAACCCCACAGCTTTATATGACGTGTTCCTGAAGGGACTGGCGGTTCCCATACAGGAACTACTGGTTCCCTTGGACCTACCTCCGGACCTGGACTCCCTCATCGCCCTGGCCATCCGGACTGACAACCGAGCCCGCGAACTCAAGCAGCAACGTGGAGGCAGGCCGTCATCAGAGAGTCCAGCGCACACTAGCACCTGGCGGGCTGGAGCCCCGACGCGCTTCCTCTGAGCAACGTCCTCCTTTCCCCTCGGCAGGGGAAGAGGAGCCCATGCAGCTCGGCAGGGCACGGCTGACACCGGAGGAGCGACGACGACGACAGCAGGAGGGCCAGTGCTTTTACTGCGGGGAGTCAAACCACCTGAAACTATTGGGTGATGATAGTGATGAGAGCTGCAGTTCATTATCTGTGCAGCTGGGAAGCTCTGAGTCTGACTCAAAGCAGTCAGCTGACAGCTCAGAGAGTAAAAAATCACAGGTCCAGAAAATAGTGTCTAAGGAGTTGGGAGGTATCCTAAACGCTTTACTGGATGATGCCTCCTCAACTGAGCTTGAAGTTTTGCTGTGTGATGCCAACCAGGACAGTGACAGTGTCACGAGGGACATCAGCGAGTCTGCTGGTGCAGCAGTCAGGGCAGATAATTTAAAGGCATGACTTAGGCCGAAGTTTCTGGAGAGACTAGTATGCCAAGTTTATTTGTTATATTGTCCATGTCCATTTCTTTGCACTAAGTTCATTGAGGATGTTTACTTGTGTGCAGTCAGTGCAAGCCTACTACCTTAAAGGTTAAACCTTTAAATGTTGTTTAAAAGAAAACAAATTCTTAAATAAAATGCATCATTTTTGAAAAATGTTTGGGTTTATTCATCCAAGAGTCAATCAGGACGACAGGCAATGAGATATTTGTGTTGGGCCTTTCTTTAAAATGGATTATGGCAACATACAGTATATTCCTCATTTTATATTTTTACAGATAACTGTTCATGGTGTCATAATTTGATTTTAAACTGCATGAAACACGGTAATCTAAAAAGAACAATCCATTGACTTTCCTAATGACCAACTTAAAGGTGTAAGTAAGAAAAAGAAAAAAAAAACAGGAGTGGGATGGGAGTGGGAGTAATTTTGACTGGGAGCGGGATGGGATCGGGAGTCACTCTACAGGAGTGGGACGGGATGGGATTTACTTTTTGACTCTGGCCCAGGATTGGGATGGGATGGGAATTTTTCTCTGGGAGCGGGAGTGAAAATCCACTCCCGATTCATGCTCTAGTCTGAGCTTAAGAGTTTCACCTGGAGATCCAGAGCTTGTGAAACTATTGGGTGATGATAGTGATGAGAGCTGCAGATCATTATCTGTGCAGCTGGGAAGCTCTGAGTCTGACTCAAAGCAGTCAGCTGACAGCTCAGAGAGTAAAACATCACAGGTCCAGAAAATAGTGTCTAAGGAGTTGGGAAGTATCCTAAACACTTTACTGGACGATGCCTCCAACACTGAGCTTGAAGTTTTGCTGTGTGATGCCAACCAGGACAGTGACAGTGTTGCGAGGGACATCAGCGAGTCTGCTGGTGCAGCAGTCAGGGCAGATAAACCCAAGATTAGTCTTCTGTTGGCTAAACAGTATGCCAAACAGTTGATTCATCGGGCTGCGAGAAAACTGAAGAGCATTTTCTCGCCAAACAGCAAAGTGGAAAGCAGAGAATCACTGCAATCCTTTGCTGAATCTGTCTCTGAACTGCTCCAACCAGAGGGTGACGAGGAACAGCCTGCTGATGAAGAGAGGCAGTTAGAAAAACTGCACTGTATTGCCGAGGGTGGAGACCTGGTCTTTACACAGGCACTGAGGGGCCTCCTTTCTGATTATACCATCGACAGGATGACTCCAGAGTTATTTTGTCAGTTTGCATCATTCATAAATATGCAGACCACTTCCGGTGGCGTCATGCTGATGGCTAAAAGATGAAAAGGGTTTAGGAGGACAAAACAGCTAAAATTGTTGAATCTTTTGTTTTCTCTGTTTAGAGAGAGTAGTAACTTTGAATAGGAAATCTAAGTTACAAACGCACTTAGTGCCTTTTCCCAGAGAGAAATCGCCACATCTCTCTGTCAGCTTTTCTTTTTCTAAGGAGAGGGGAAGGTTGGGGGTTAATTTTGGAGGTCACATATTTTTGTTTTCTCGGTGTTTGGGCATTTATCTGTTTATTTTTTGTTACTGTAGTTTCCTTTGATGTTAATCTATTGTCCTTTTGCTTGATTGGTCAATTATTGGTGTGTGTAAGTTGATGAAGTAGTCCGAGATATGAACTATGAAGGATATATGAAAAATATTAGTTTATTTTTAACTGAAAACTATGAACTTGTGAAAAAAAACTTATTTCACCTGAGATACGTCAGTATTAATAATGGAGTTAGTTGGAGTATGATCCCTATACTATTTTGTGACTGTAAAATAGAAGAAAGATGAACAAAGTAATATTTGGATCTTATAATGTACATGGCCTTAACCATCCTATTAAAAGAAACAAAATTTTAAATCAACTAAAGAAGTTAAAGTGCTCAATTGCCTTATTACAAGAGACCCATCTTTCAGGGGAAGAGAATGAAAAATTAAAAAGGGAATGGGTGAACCAGGTATATTACGCATCATATGGTAAGAGGAGAGGAGTCACAATACTAATTCATAAATCACTGCCATTTGTCCTTGAGAACATAATTAAGGAAATACAGCATTAAAATTACAGCATTTTCAGAGATTTTAAGCACCTGTATGAACCCTGTATCAAGTGTAACAGTTAAATGACATTAAGCACATATAGCTAGCGTTTGTCACTTAGCTGCATCGTTTATTAACGAGTATATTAATGACCAGGAACTATCACGACATCACGTGACACTCCGTGAGAGTTACTAACTAGGGGACACGCAGCGATTCCACGTGTTGTTCGAGACTGATCTAGATAAAATGTCAGAGGTATCCCAGTGTAGAGTGGATCAGTTACGTCCCTTTGTGGACAGATTTTTTCCAACAGTGTCAGGAGCTCAGCTGCTCAGTATAAGGGATGGTAAACCAGACAATACCATCACACTTAGGCTGGCGGAGCTACTGATGGATTTGGTAGTTTATATTATAAACTGCCTTTCCACCAGTTTGGCTGCTCATACAGTTCCTGAGGATGATGTTGCATCCGCTATGGGCAACGCAGTCCCAGAGGCTTTTGCTCAAGCTCTGGGAGTAAAAGCTGCAGAGCCTGACATCAGCTCACAGAGCCTGATGGACATCATGACTCAGGAAGTTTGTAAGAGCCTCAACTCCGCCGTCACGACGAGCAGCGATGCAGAGAGTCGGTTTATCTTACGTGACTCCCTGCTGTAAGGTTAATGACATGGTCGAGCACGCTCGATCCATGATACGCTCTTTCATCAGAAAGACATCATTTACTTCGCTACCCTAGAATAATAAGACTCTATCTGACATTTTTGTCAATTCTGTTCTTACTCTGGCATAACTTATGAACATTATTTAAGGTGTTTTTTAAAAATAAATTTAATTTTGGGTGTTTTATTCAGAAAACAAAAAGGTTCTATCTACAAAGTTACACTCAGACTTGGAGTTATAAGGTTCTATCTGTGGCCCAATCATCTTTTGGAATATTTACAGAAGGACCAATCAGATACGTTAGCTAGCGTTAGCTAACGTTAGCTAGCAGTAGTCTTAGAATATGATACAAATCACGTTGGAAATGATGTTTGGCAAGGAAATGATTGGATATGACTGAATTTCCATTTGCAGTTGCATTATAGAGTTTGGATTTTGCTGAGGACAACTTTTAGAATTAGGTCATGTTAGGTAATGCCAGCTAACGTTAGCTAGCGCTAGTCTTAGCAAATGATAAAAATCTATTTTGAACTGATGTTTGGCAAAGCATTGTTTGGATGTGATTGTATTTGTTGTTCTAATGGTGTTGTAATGTGTTTGTAGAAAGGAAAATGCCAGACGGAGAGGGAAAAAAGAAAGAGATCACCTGCAGGAGGGACTGAAGCAAGTAAAAAGGTAACCTTCTTGTCTGTGTGCGTGTGCGTGTGCATGCGTGCGCGTGTGTGTCTGTGTGTTGGGGGGGGGGGCTAAAAGGATATTAATTTTATACTTGATTCTCATTTATTTTCTGTTGTGCTATATGATTACAGCAATGGTATAATATCAGTAATTTTCCCACAGGCTGGTGATGCTGAGCCAGCTAAAGATGGAGTGAGGGCAAAATTTGCAACACCGGACCATGGACCTACATCTGAAGAGCTGGGGACTGCGGAGGGGATGGTGGCGGAGGAGGAGCTGAGAGGAGGAGTTGAGGACCCTAAAAGAGGAGTTGGGGTCTACAGACAACCTGTTTGGGACTGTAAAAGAGGAGCTTGGGGCTGCAGAGGAGTCTGGCATGGCAGGAGAGGAGCTGGGGGGCACACTTACCAGCTCAGAGCCAAAGAAAAAGACCATCAAAGCCATCTATGTGGAAAGCAAATATTCGCAAGAGGCTACATCAAGAAGGCAAAGAATACACTAATGCAAGAAATACAAAAGTTCCAGCCAAAAAAGTAGGATCACAGAAAAATTGTGCCCATTCTTGTAAATTTAAATGCGCACAGAAGGTAACCCCTACTGAAAGGGAACAATGTTTCTTGGACTACTACAAATTGACACAAAACAGGAAACATGATTACACTGCAATGACAACAGAATGTGTGATGAAAGAAAGGCAAACATGCTGTGAATCACAAAGAAAACACACATTCTCATTTAAATACTACCTGAATGTTGAGGGTGAGAGGATTAGAGTGTGCAAGTCATTTTACCCGGGCACACTGGCAATTAGTCAGAAGCCAGTTTACAACACACATTTTAACAAAAACCAAACGACTGGCATGCCAAAACCTGATTCTAGAGGGAAACATGCAAAACATGTGATAGATCTCCACCTAAAAGAGCAGGTTCGGGATCACATCAGGTCTTTCCCTGTTGTTGAATCCCATTACTGCAGGGCTAGGACAGAGAGGCAGTATCTGGAGTCCACGCTCAGTGTGTCTCGAATGTATGATCTGTACAAACATAAATGTCTTGAAGAGGGCAGTACACATGTAAAGGAGTCTTTCTATAGATTCATTTTCAACTCTGAGTTCAACCTCAGTTTTCACATTCCTAAAAAAGATAGGTGTGATCAGTGTGAATCTTATCAGACAGCTCTCGACCAGAATCTTCTTAGCCAAGTTGCTGAGAGCAAACAGAAGAAACACATTGCTGACAAAACTGCAATGCGCCAAGAGCGACAGGCAGACAGGGATGCTGTAAACACATTAGTAGTGTGTTTTGACCTTCAGAATGTTATAACTTGTCCACGTGCAGAGATCAGTTCATTTTTCTACAAACGAAAACTGAACTTGTACAATCTTACAGCTCATAGCTCTCTATCAAAGAAAGGCTATTGTGCGATATGGACAGAGGGGATGTCAGGCAGGGGGGCTAACGACATTGCAAGTGCACTTGTTAAAGTTTTAGACCAAATTATTCTTGACCACCCAGACGCCACGAGCATAATTACATGGAGTGACAGCTGTGTGCCCCAAAACAGAAACTCCATAATGGCGTTTGCTATGGCAGAATTCTTGATGAGGAATTCTAAGATTCACCAGATTACAATGAAGTACCCTACCCCAGGTCATTCTGCTGTACAAGAGGTAGATAACATGCACAGTCAAATTGAGAAGGCAATGGCATTATCTGAATTCTACTCTCCCGTGTCATTCTTGCGTGTGTTACTCAAAGTAAACAGGAACAACCCATACAGAGTTATACAGATGAGAGAATCAGATTTCTTTGACTTTCACTCATGTTCCAAACTGTTTAAGTACAAACAGGTGCCATTTTCTGAAGTGTGTCAGCTCGTATTTGATCGGTGCCCATACACACTTCACTACAAAACATCACATGCACAGGCTTCAGAGGTAGCAGTAGACCTTAGAGGACCAAGGAAAACCAGGAGAAACTTGGCACCTACATGCACCCTACCCAAGCCAAGGATGCTTCCAAAACAGAGCCATGTCTCAGAGGCCAAGATGAATGATATAGAGTCGATGTTTAGATTCATGCCACTTGCAGATAAAGAGTATTACCGTGCTATGATGAAGAAATGAGCAAAATTAGTAGGCCTACACCGAATAACTCCTTGCTATGTATGTATGTGTGCAAGTTTTACACAGTCAGTGGGTTGGAAATCAAATCAAACAGACTATTTCACTGATATGTTGAAGAAATGATTGTTCAGTAGGCCTTAATGTTAGATTGCCAACATGGGCTAGTTGTGTGTTGATGAATAAGTGAATAGTATGTGATGTAAGTATATGATGTATGTGAATAGTAAGTGATACTATGTATATTTTATTGCATTAAATGATTTTCATTGCAAGTAACAGCATCTCAAATGAGCTCCATTTTAAGTAACCAGTCTTGGGTTTGAAACACCTTGTTCATAAGCAAAACATTTATCTTTTAAATGAGTAGTCCTCTGGCAGTTTTGCTAATGTATGTGTTTGTATGACGTGTTTTACATTTAAATTGTTTAAAAATGATTTGATAAACTATCAAAATAAAGACTGATTTTAAATATTCATTCAACTTGTTTTGCTTATCTACTGAAAAGACTTTGATAAACTGAAGGACCTGACCTGCATCATAACATGCATTTTTAAAATCATTCATTTACATTTAACTCACTGTTATCTTGAATAAGAAAGATGAAAGGAAAAATGACGCACTGGAAAAATATTGTGTTATAGCAGTAAGTGCAAGAATGCATGAAGATTTAACATATTAACCAATAAAAAGACACTTTTTATTATTTAAATTGAACATTCCAACAGTATGTATAAGCAAATTGTTAAAATTCGTTGATAATCATTGTTCCTTTTTCTGTTTTTGAAGATAGAACCTTATAATTCCAAGGCAGCTGTTAGTTTTTAGAACTATAAGGTTCTATCTACAATTGACCTGTTTCAAAAACCCTAATTTACAATTCATGTAGAATTTTGATATCTCAGATGTAGAATACATTTATGGTGTATGTAACTCTGGTGCTATAAAGAAATGTGCTCCATTTGTCAGTTTTGCTATTTGCATTGCTAAAACTTTAAACCTCAATATCTCAAAACTGATCTGAACGCAGATAGAACCTTATTATTCTAGGGTAGCGACTTGTCTGAGCTTAAGAGTTTCACCTGGAGATCCAGAGCTTGTGAAACTATTGGGTGATGATAGTGATGAGAGCGGGGGTGTTGGGGGCTGCGGGCTGGTACTGTGCGGGTGGGTAGGGACCTGAGACATTTCATAAATTTAAAGACCTCCCCTCCTCCTCCACCTTCCCTCCATATTATTATTATTTATCATCTTTATTAATATTGAATATTATTTATTTTATTTTTTTGGTTTGTTTGTTTGTTTGCTTCCTTCTATTTACTCATTTCTATTATTATTATTATTCTGTTTGCCTGTCTGACAATTATAACATCTATTATTATTATTATTAATATTAATATTATTATATATATTGTATATATTGTGTATATATAATACAGTTTTTGTTTTTTGTTTTTTCTTACTCTCAAATCACACACACACACACACACACACAAAACCACAATTGTTGTTGTCGTTTGTTTTTCACACCTGGTTTGTCTGTCCTGTATTGTCACTGTAATGTCATATTGCACAATTAAAAAAAAAAAAAAAAAAAAAAAGAAAGACATCATTTACTTGTCTGAGCTTAAGAGTTTCACCTGGAGATCCAGAGCTTGTGAACATAGTGGGTGATGATAGTGATGAGAGCTGCAGTTCATTATCTGTGCAGCTGGGAAGCTCTGAGTCTGACTCAAAGCAGTCAGCTGACAGCTCAGAGAGTAAAAAATCACAGGTCCAGAAAATAGTGTCTAAGGAGTTGAGGTATCCTAACGCTTTACTGGATGATGCCACCAACACTGAGCTTGAAGTTTTGCTGTGTGACGCCAACCAGGACAGTGACAGTGTCACGAGGGACATCAGTGAGTCTGCTGGTGCAGCAGTCAGGGCAGATAAACCCAAGATTAGTCTTCTGTTGGCTAAACAGTATGCCAAACAGTTGATTCATCGGGCTGCGAGAAAACTGAAGAATTTTCTCGCCAAACAGCAAAGTGGAAAGCAGAGAATCACTGCAATCCTTTGCTGAATCTGTCTCTGAACTGCTCCAACCAGAGGGTGACGAGGAACAGCCTGCTGATGGAGAGAGGCAGTTAACAAAACTGCACCGTATTGCAGAGGGTAGAGACCTGGTCTTTACACAGGCACTGAGGAGCCTCCTTTCTGATTATACCATCGACGGATGACTCCAGATGTCATGTCTCTGTTAAGCATCTGTTTTTATTTCTTATGATTCATGTCTTGTATTTCCTGTTTATTTGAAGATCACTCACCCCTGTCTCTGTTTCAGGTTCGTGTCCTGTCCTTCCCCCCCGTCATGTGCGCACCTGTCCCTGATTGTGCCTTCCCACACGTGTCTCCAATCACTCCCCATTACCTCTTGTATTTTACCTCTTGTCTCTCTCTGTCTCGTCGCCAGTTCGTTGATTTCACAGTCACGTCCCAGCATTATTTTGTCTTGTGTGCTAGCGTTATTCTGACCCTGTTTGTTTCCCGACCTTGCCTTTGCCTCACGTTTTGGATACCTCTGCCTCGTCTTCAGCCTTCCTGTGTAACGAACCCGGTCTGTTATTAAACGACGATTTTTTGGAACTCCCTTGTTAATGAGTCATGCATTTGGGTCCTCTGGTTTTGTTCATGACTCCAGAGTTATTTTGTCAGTTTGCATCAGTCAGAAATATGCAGACCGTCATCAGGAGGACTGCTGCCAGCACAGTGTTGCAGTTCCAGGTACTGCTGGGGTGGTTTTTGCAGTATCAGTATGGCATCCATTGTGACAATGTCATGATGGCTTTAAATGCCATTGAGCAAACCTCACCAGCCCCTGCAGTCACAGTACCTGAGACAGGTGCTGAACCAGGCCAGGATTCAGAGATCAACAGACTCTCTGTCCAATACTTGTTGACAAGCTTGTCACCAGAGTCTTTAAAAAGGCGAAGACCAACATCAGACCTGAAAACCTCTGTGTCATCATTGACAACCTGTCCAGTAGGATATTGGCAGAGGTTGAGGGGACTGATTTTGACATCTCCCCATCAACTTTTAAAGGTCTCGACAAGGCTGTTTTCAAGGATTTGTGTAAATCCTGTGGCTGTGTTGAGCTTGTGCTTCTCAGAATGATCCGAGGAGAACAAGAAATCAATTACGTGGTCAGCACCTTCAAGCACCACCTGCTGAAGCCACCGAAGCAACCGAGTGCCATCTGCAGGCTCTTTTCCAGACTGGGCCAAGCTATCTCCTGGCCCTTCACTTCCATCAGGGCCAGAGTCACTCCCGTTTAGGTGACAGGATTCATGCTGGAGGAAGAAAATTGGCATGAGGCCTTTTTCCTCCAGCATGAATGCAAAGGGCTCTGTGCACCAGCATGAGTATTTCCTGTCCTATACTACTGGATGAAGTGATTAATCAGTTGCTGATTAATCACTTCATCCAATAGTGTAGGACAGGAAATACTCATGCCTGCTTCCTTTCAGGAAGTAGTGGAGCTGGTGCAGAGCTCTTAGGACCACCTTGGTAGGCAGAGCACGATCTCACAGGTGAGGGTTCGATTCCCGTTCCTGAGCCTTTGTGAATTAGTGTGTAGCCTACCTATGTGCAGGGGCGGACTGGCCATCTGGACGTTCTGGAGAATACCAGAACGGCCGGTGCTGCAGGACGGCCGCCGGCCGCTGCACAGCCGTCTTTTTTTTTTTTTTTTTATCATAATCTACTGTTCCACGTCCAGACCGATAGGTGGCAACAATGTGCCTGCAGGCCCATAGATGCGCAAGCTCACTCGTTACTCAGCCGTGTGCAAGTGCAGATGGGAGAGACTAGGGGCCATGGATACTGCTGGTGTTGCTAATCCTAAAAAAAGGAAAGAAAAGGGTGGGGCTGAGAAGGTGAGCCAGCAGCAGCAATGTTGGAGGCGGCGCCAGCGGTTGTGAGAGCCAGACCGCTGTGCAGGAGGGTGAGGCTGCAGCCGCAGCACAGGGGCAGATAGATGAGGGACAGATGCATGAGCTGGTGGAAGTTCCCAGACAAGTGCAGGGCACGTAAGTATGAAAGGAGGATAATGAGGGTTACTTGCTAGGTAATCTGACGTTAGCAAATGTTATTTCAGGTTGCTACATTTTGATTTATACCCAGAAATGAAACAAAACTGTTACAGTTGTTTAGCTCTAAAACACAATATACACATGCAGCAGCAACACGAATGCAGAAGAAATATTTAATAAAAGTAGTTAAACCGTTTTTGTGTAGTAATTTCTGCACAAACTAATTAAGATTAGTAAGTAATAAATCCATTTTAAGATCACATGGAATAGATGATGTAATACATAAACCCTGTTGTTTACCCTGTTGTTTTTTTAAATCCATTCTTTCACTTGTTTATTTAGGTTGAGCACTCCAGCTCCACCCTGCATTACTTTGAGCGCCCCAAGTCAGACATTTAAAGAATGTTGTTTATTTCTCAGTGAGTATTCAAGTTAGCTGTATAATCACAGCCTCTTTACATTGTGATTTATCATAACTCATACCATTTGTTTTTGTGTGTTTCAGGCAGTCACCTCACCCGCATTGCATTGTTCAGCAGAGAGACATTTAAAGAATGTTGTTTATGTCTCAGTGAGTATTCTACACTATGCTCTTTACACAACTTTTAGTCAACATAAGTGATAATGCTATAATTTGGAAGGTAAAATGTCATGGGTTAAGATTTAAGTATTTTGAGACCCGTGTCTGTGGCTGATGAGTTTTCGCGCATCGGTTGTTGTGGGCTGGGCCGAGTCAAAGTCCAGGGCTGTTTTTTAGTCCCAGTCCGCCCCTGCCTATGTGGAAGGGGTTTTCTCCGGGGTCTCCGGTTCCCCAGATTTTTTTTCAAGCCATGCGGCTTGAACAAACAAAAAACAGCAACCGCACACTCACAACTCTGGGGCGCGTGCGATTGTAACGTCGGACGGGGGCGGGGGTCATTAAAATCCACCCTTATTAAAGGTGTTCATGGTCATCAATGGTATTTTGTTTGTCAGTCTTCAAACATACTGTAATAATGATCAATTGAAACAGACAAGGTGGGTCTAAATCACACAAACTTTAGTAATATTTCAAATAATAAAAGTTCACACACAATCACAGCTAAAACTTCCTTTGTGCCTTCCTTTTGCTCTCCATCTCTTTCATGTCCACCTTTCCTTTTTCCTCCTCTCTTCGGATGATCCATCAGTCTTTCTCTCTCTCTTTCTCTCTCTCTCTCTCGCTCTCTCACATACGATCCGGTACGCCGCGCGTGTATAAAGGGCCGTCCACACCAAGAACTATAACTATAAATATAACTATAAATATACAGTTTTAAAAAGACGTTCATCACATCACGTATACAATATAGTTTTGTGACAGAACTTTAACTTCAGTGATTTTGTTTTGCAAATAAATAAAATACATTTTGCAGGGGAATGCGTCTCCTCTTTTCCCCTCCATTCATAAAATTCAGGAGCCAGGATGAAGTCACTGAGGGGGGCAAATCTTTATTATGCAACATAGGTTCACACAGTGAGTTATAAAGAGCGCGCAGCCGTGCGTAATTGTCGCGCGTAATGACAGCTCGTCGCCGGTGAAACACAATAAACTGCACGTCTTCATTCATGTTTGTCTCATGACAGATGGAGCTGACAGACATAAAAAGAAAACCAATTTGCCGCTTGCTCCACCTGTCTGTCTGTCTCGCAACATACAGCAATAACAAGTCATCAATATCCATTTTATCCATCACCATGCTCCCCTGCCGACCGCACCGAGCAGTGTGTGTTTGGCGTAACCTAGCAACACCACGATATCGTTCATTGGTGTGGATGCTGCCATTGTTATCATTATAGTGAACGTTACAGTTATCTTTCTTGGTGTGGACGGCCCTTAAACCATGTGCATTCTCCTTCCTGTGTTTTCGTTGTGTAGAGGCGGGCAATAAATCAACTAACCAATCACGACATGATTCTTCTAAAAAAACTGTCATTTTCGACCAATCCTAACAACCCTCTGTTTCACAGTTTCACAGCGCGTGCGTCTCTGTGCAGTAGCGAGTGAGGGGGCGTGTACTAGAAGAAGTGTTGTCTGCCTGGCAACAGCGGGCCATTGGCTGCATTGTATTTATTGCCAGCACATGGCCTGCCGGCCCTGGCTTCTTATTGGCCCGGATGGCAGCCATACAGGCCAATAAGGAGCCAGGCCATCTGGAAATCGACAGACTAAACAGATGGACCAGTCCGTGAGTGCTTTTAGCTGTAGATAAAAATCCCCTATAAAAGAAAAGCAAGAACTAGAGAGGCCAGTTCGCAAATGAATTCACTGGGGGGGGAATCGGTGCGATCTTGGAGGTAAAAGCCTAAAGCATCTAGTCCTCTTTCATGGGGTATGTTTGTATAGAGGCTTTCTACATCTAGAGTAACCAAAAAATATCTCCAGGTAGATCTTTAATTTCTGAGATTTTATTAATGACGTCAGTTGAATCCTTGATGTAGGATGGAAGTTTGAAAACATAAGGCTTGATAAAGTGATCCACAAAATTAGACAGGGGTTCCAAAAGGGAATCATTGGAAGCCACAGTGGGTCTACCTTTGGGTTCTATAAGGCTCTTGTGGATCTTAGGTAGCATATACAGTCATGGAAAAAATTATTAGACCACCCTTGTTTTCTTCAATTTCTTGTTAATTTTAATGCCCTGGCTCAACTAAAGGTACATTTGTTTGGACAATTATAATGATAACAACAAAAATTAGCTCATGAGAGTTTAATTTAAGAACTAAGAACTATTCATTTTCCATGGTTTTCTTGATAATAACCAAAATTACTTAAATTCTTACATCAATAGCTATGGCATTGTACCGCCAAAAACACTACTTTTAAGCATTCCATGTTTTCTTTTCTGTTTGCTTTAAACACATGATACACACAAGAGTTAATACTTGATTGCATAACCATTGTTTTTGATGACTGCAGCCATGCGTCTTGGCATGCTCTCCACCAGCTTCTGACATTGTTCTGCTGTCACAGCAGCCCATTCCTGTTGGACAAATTCAAACAAATTTTCTTTGTTTTTGGGCTTGTGGTTCTCCATTTTGAGTTTGATGATTTTCCACAGGTTTTCAATTGGATTAAGATCTGGTGATTGAGCAGGCCAAGGCATGGTGCGAATGTTGTGGTTCTCCATCCAGGCTTTAACTGACCTTGCCGTGTGGCAAGGGGCATTGTCTTGTTGGAAAATCCAGTCATTCGAGGCAGGAAAGAGTTTTCCAGCTGATGAAAGAAGACTGTTTTCAAGGGTAGTCCTGTACATGACCTGGTTCATTCGGCCTTCACACAATTGCATTTGCCCTGTTCCACTCAGACTGAAACAACCCCAGATCATGACTGATCCACCCCCATGTTTTACTGTAGGGGCAAGACAGTCTGGGTTGTAAGCTTCTCCAGGCTTCTCCTAACCAGTAAGTTGGCTGGAGTGGGCATCAATTCAAAATTGGATTCATCACTGAAGAGAACCTTAGCCAATCATCAACAGTCCAATCCTTGTGGTCTCGAGCAAAGAGTAACCGGGCCTTCCTCTGCCTTTCATTGATGAAGGGCTTCTTGCGTGCTCTGTGTGACTTCAAACCAGCTTCAACAAGTCGGTTTCGAACTGTCCTTGCCGAACAAGTCACATTTCTCGACAGTGCCCACTCATTTTTAAGGTCCCTGGAGGTCTGACGACGATTCCTGACACAGGAACGGATGAGTGCACGGTCATCTCGTGGGGTAGAAAGACGTTTCCTGCCACGGCCAGGTAGCAATTTGGTAGTGCCATGTTCAGCTTGTTTTTTTTTGTTGTAATGAACGGCTGTCTTGGAGATCTTCAGTTTTTTCGCTACCTGTCTCTCACTCATGCCAATTTCCAGCAGTGCCAAGATGGCTGCCTTTGTGGCTTCACATAATTCTTTTGTTTTAGGCATTATGTGAGAGCTGACAACTTCTGAGTTGTGCTACGGCTTGAATGTAAGCAGGAAACCACTCTAGGCCTTTGCATGTGCAGTGCTGCTTGTGACATGAAATGGCCTCTTATATACCCTGGGAATCAATTAAGCTTAAGAATGTCAAATAGGACATAAAGTATTATGTGACCAGCTGCATTTTTTGTTGTGTTCATTGTATTATACGTTTAGTGGTACCAGATATTAGAATGAACAAGAAATTGAAGACAACAAGGGTGGTCTAATAATTTTTTCCATGACTGTAGAATACAGGAATCACAGGATGTTCACAATTAAGAAAATCATACTCGTCTTTAGATATCCAGTTCAAAGACAAGGCCCTATTTGTGACATTAAGGATTTTCTTTTGAAAGTCTGAAGTAGTAGTGTCAGACTGAAATAGCAAAAGCTACGGCTATGCCTGACTTTGGTAAGATGACAGATGCTCAATGTATACTCCCTATCTGATGCTGTGGCTGTTTGTGGTTGGCTGAGAGGGATGTGAACTCATTAGTTTGCTGCTGTGTTAATCAAATCAGGTTGGGTTTCCATTACGCGTGCCAAACGTGCCAAACGGTGCCTAACCCCATTTATGTGCTGATTGCAGATAGTTGCATTGAATAGTGGTGTTAGTGGCTATTTATTGCATTGTTAATGTGCCTGACATTCTGGAAACCTGCCTGTGAGGTTTTGGTGACGTGAGCGCACTGTCCGCCGGTCAGCCAAACTTCGGCTTACACCGTCTGCGCTCCACCTGTGCTGACAGTAGACCTGGTTTCAGCTGGCGAGCTTTTAGCGCACCTTCGGCGAAGCCTTTTGGCACGAAACTGTCACTGCACCAAGCTGGATCTGTCGACACCTCCCCCTGCTGCGCCGCCACACCCATCTCAGCGAACCTCGGTCTGCCAAACTACCAAACTGAGCGCGCCTTGGGTTGCGCTGCTCGAAACTAGCTCTGAGCAGGGTTTGCCACCCTGCGCCACGCTGGGAAACTATAGCCCAGAGTGTGTTTTTTACAATACTGGAATGTTAGCAAGTCACCTGCAGTCCATTCAGACCCACTTTTGGACCCCGACCCACCAGTTGGGAACCACTGCCCTAGATAACATTTTAAAAACATTTTCAGAATGTTGCTGTCAGAATGTTTCAGCTTTGTTGACTTGCAATGTTGAAGAAATGTTATTTAAAAGCCTTCTCTAATATACACTCTTGACAGCTTTCAAAAAACATTCTCAGAATGTTACAATGAGAAAGTTCGACATTTGTTAAAGTGTAATGTTGCAGAAATGTTCTTTGAAATAGTAAACATCTTCAGAACGTTTTGTGAACATTGCCGTCAAAGTGTTTCTCCCTTAACAATTTAGGAACGCTCTAGCTGGGATCTTGGATTTTGAAGCCAGGGTTGGTGAGGATCCTCTAACTTCAGGGGGCATTCCACTTTAAATTTAAATTGCAGTGGGAACATAGAATTTCTGACTTCCCAGTGCAAATGGAACACATCTCATGCTCCACATGAAGTAGTTGTCGCATTGTCACACAATGGTGATTGGTCAGGTGCATGGAGGTGTGAACCTACAGTAGGTGAGCTTTTCATTTAAACAATATAGTGTAAAATTGTGTATGCCTCTGAGTAAAGATGGTCCAACAGTGTGGGTCAGTCAGTATTCCCATTTGTATAATTCATTGTTCCAGTACTGCAGAGATTACTGTCAATTTATCATCCAGCATGGCCATTCAGAACAGATGTAAACACTTTAAAGCCACCCTACATGGTAAATATGCATCCCTCAAACTCCACGCCTTTGCTGTCTACAACTTACATGATATTAGACATAATTGTCTACGCATTACACCCTGTTTCCATCTCCAGTCTGACACTGCATCTACTCTAACTGAAACCAATGTATCTGCCCGAGTAAGTAATAAGTAAATAAGTAAGTAAGTAAGTTCAAGTCGACACTGATGTGTAGCCATGCCAGCATTCTTGTTTTGATGTGGTTTTAAGACTGGAGTGGAGCAAAGTAAAACAAACTACAATGTAGCGTGATATTAAAGCCATTGGAAATACACCTTCAAATAGTAAAAATGCAGATATTATATTGAAGTGTCTCATTAATCATCCACAAAAGTCTGAGTGAAAATAACCATTCATAACTATTAGAAAACTTGGTTTAAAAACAGCTCATTTTGTTGTTTAGACTACTTGTCAGGACAGAGTGGGCGTGGCAGATAACGCTCTGATTGACAGCTCCCTCATTTTGATTGACATCTCCCTGGCTCTGCAATGGCTGCCACAAATTTAATCCAGCCGTACATGTTTGAGCCCTCTGATGATTCAGAGGACGAAGCAGAGGCCCTGCCAGCTGAAATTGATTCCTTTCAGGTGGTCACTGAATGGTAAGTTTAAAAATGTTTTGTGATTCATATTAATGTTACTTCATAGAATAGTTAGCATAACTTTTATATGCAATGTTAGCTGAGATGAAGGTCCCCTCCCCGCGAGCCAAGCCCGGCCGCTCACAAGCCGCCTCTTCCTGCAGCTCCACGAGCTGCAAAGGCTCGGATTGTCTGGGCTCTGGAGCCGGTCAACCTGATTCGAGTGCTGCTGGGAACCCGCCGGAGGCACAGCCTCCGCTGGGCCCGGGCCAGTTTACGATCTACCCTGAAAGGCTACTTCGATGTGGGCCTTCGTTTTTTTAATTCGCCGGTCACGCTGCCTTTTCTATTCTCTTTTGCGCTTTCTTGGCAACAAGGATTCCGTCTCCCATGATGCTGCATATGTTTGATCCTGCATTATGCTCAAAGAGTGGGACTTTGTTTCAAATTTGCCAGGGTAGTAGCGAAGCACCTCTTGCTCCTCTCCTTCGGCTCCTCAGTCACGCAGTGCTGGCCTGGCTCTCAACGAAAACGCCGAAGGTGGTGCTGTATGTCCCTTGCTGGCGGGTGTATTCTCAAGATGGTGAAACGTAATGGAACCCCACAGACGACTTACCTGCACATTCGCACACACATCATGTTTCTGTCATGTCTGCGTGTAACATGTAGACACACGCACACACACCATATTTCTGTCATGTCTGTGTGTAACATGTAGACACACACACACATCATGTTTCTGTCATGTCTGCGTGTTACATGTAACACACACACACCCATATTTCTGTCATGTCTGTGTGTAACATGTGGACACACACACACATCATGTTTCTGTCATGTCTGCGTGTTACATGTAGACACACACACACCATATTTCTGTCATGTCTGTGTGTAACATGTGGACACACACACACATCATGTTTCTGTCATGTCTGTGTGTAACATGTAGACACACACACACACATCATGTTTCTGTCATGTCTGCATGTAACATGTAGACACGCACACACACACGTTTCTGTTCTGTCTGCGTGTAACATGTAGACACACACACACACACACCATGTTTCTGTTCTGTCTGCGTGTAACATGTAGACACGCACACACATCATGTTTCAGCTGTGCAAAAATATACCTACTGTAGTCTCCCTCTTTAAAAAACAAAAAAGAAAATCCCTCAAACACCATGAAGTGTAGACATGACAGGCTACTTTCCATATTTGCAGCAGCAAAGCTGTCAGTTAGGCCCATTATCTTTCCAGCAGCGTTTGGCGGGACCTCGCCCGTTTCAGACTCCAGCGAATGATTTACAAATATCGCACACATTGCCACAAACATCAGAAAATTCTCACAGAGCTGATCGTTTTGATGTTTGAATGTTTTCTGTAGCTGTAGTTATGTAGAAGTGACATTATGCAAATTAGATGAGTGAATTTTCTCCCATCAGATTCCTCTTCCTTCATTTTGAGGATGAGATGACAAAAACAACACACCTACAGGCCGCAGCGGCCATGTTAGTGTGCCTTGGTGGCGCTAGAGAGCCCATTTTGGCACTTTAGGGGTTAATTTTATGATTTTCTGAAATTGTTGACTGGTTCTGATATGCGTGCCAATTTTGGTGAGTTTTTGAGCATGTTTAGGGGGTCAATAGGACCTCGCGAAGGAGTCCTCTGTCTCCAGGCTCGGTCCCTAATAAATTTTCTCATTTACAGTTTCCCTTTATCTCTCACCACTTTCAAGCCACAGCCTTTTGAAATGTTGAAATGAATATTTTCCTCAAATAACTCTGACAACTAAAGGGTTAAAATGGAGATTCTGCTGCTGTCATGTCATCAGGTCAGTTTTAGAATCACACACACGTCATGTTTCTGTGAGTTTGTGACAGTGGTTGCCATGATCACTAAGTAGGTGCAGCTAGGGTCAGAGTGAGAGATGGTTTGATCTGTCTACCACATGCCTACAGGCCACAGCGGCCATTTTAGTGCAGCTAGGTGGCGCTAGAGAGCCCATTTTGGCACTTTAGGGGTTAATAATGTGTATTTGCTGTTTGAAATGAAGATTGTGCTGCTGTAATCTGTCCTGTAAAGACTGTGAGACAGAGACAGACACAGACACATAGACAGACATACAGACACACAGACAGACACAGAGACAGACAGACACAGAGACAGAGACAGAGACAGACAGACAGACACACAGACAGACAGTCAGAGACAGACAGACAGACAGACACATAGACAGACAGACAGACACAGACACAGACAGACACATAGACAGACATACAGACACAGACAGACACAGAGACAGAGACAGACAGACACACAGACAGACAGTCAGAGACAGACACACAGACACAGACAGACAGACAGACACAGACAGACAGACAGACAGAGACAGAGAGCTGCTGCTCTGTGTCTGTGTCTGTGTCTGTGTGAGCAGTCGTTGTCATGGCGATTAAGACTTGCCTGCACTTGCGCCACACAGCCAGATGATGAGAGAGATCAGCTCAGGCTGTTTAACATGGGTTTTGACTCCTCGAACAAATTGCTCTCACGACCAAACCGTTGGTCCAAAAAGGAAAATAAAGTGATTCTGAGAACCAGCAACTTGTCGTGAACGTACGTGGCATTTTTTTATATTTCTGGAGTCCAAAATGTGGTCAGGGGAGCGAGTTTAAAATGTGTTGCACCTCAGCTGTTTCCAGAAATTTCTCCTCTGAGTTTACATGAGAGTGAATGAGAAAAAAATCGGCACTCCCTTCGCTTTGGAGCCGTTCAGCAAAAATGTGTACGTGTGTCAGACTCCATGACAACATTTCTGTGACCAGGACAAATTTTCCTACGTTTTGTGATAAAAATTGTGTCTGTAAAGTGAAAATTGTGGCCATGGCAGCGAAGACAAAAGACAAAGTTTTAGACGATTTTTAGAGCTCTCTCCACTCTCCGCGCAATAGACACCCATTATAAACGCACAATTTCTCCACTTTTGCTCCTGGTACTGTGAGAGGCAGCGATGAGAAACGATACAAGATTGAGAAAAGATGAAAACATGAGTGAATACACGAGACCTGTGGCAACATTTGAGAGTTTGAATGGAGTCTGTAGGTCAACGTATGGAGACAGGAATCATTTCCTCCAACAAAACAAAATGTTGGCACTAATTAATGGTGCTATTAAGTGTCTGCAAATGATCAGTTTCTTTCTTATGAAGGGAAATGAACCTGGAATTGACGCTACAAAAGGCCGTCACCAGAGTCAGACAGAGAGAGAGCAGGTAAAAAGCAGCAAATAATGTTAAGAACATTTTTCCATTAATATCATCCATGAGAAACAATTAATGAGCTATAACTTGTGCCAAGCTAGTGTGTTAGCTCTGGACCTTGTGCTGCTGGTGCTCTGCTGTTGTCATCCTAAAGCCAGAACTCCTCATTTTTAGTCAGCTGTTGCAGCAGAGTGACAGTCTCTGGGATGTTTGATCAGCAGGAGCCAGCTGGTGTCAATCTCCACCTGTTTTTAATGTCACACAGGGTGCTGCCGGTGCTTAGCAACGGTTGCTAGGCTGCAGTCATTTGTTTAGGGGGAGGAGTTCAGCAGACTTGCTTTGTGATGACATCACCTTTTAGAATGTCTTTCTCAGATTTTCCCTTTGTGACATCACGTGACACTCCGTGAGAGTTACTAAGTAGGGGACACGCAGCAGATGCCACGTGTTGTTCGAGACTGATCTAGATAAAATGTCAGAGGTATCCCAGTTGACAGTGGATCAGTTACGTCCCTTTGTGGACAGATTTTTCCAACAGCTGTCAGGAGCTCAGCTGCTCAGTATAAGGGATGGTAAACCAGACAATACCATCACACTTAGGCTGGCGGAGCTACTGATGGATATGGTAGTTTATATTATAAACTGCCTTTCCACCAGTTTGGCTGCGCATACAGTTCCTGAGGATGATGTTGCATCCGCTATGGGCAACGCAGTCCCAGAGGCTTTTGCTCAAGCTCTGGGAGTAAAAGCTGCAGAGCCTGACGTCAGCTCACAGAGCCTGATGGACATCATGACTCAGGAAGTTTGTAAGAGCCTCAACTCCGCCGTCACGACGAGCAGCGATGCGGAGAGTCGGTTTATATCTTACGTGACTCCCTGCTGTAAGGTTAATGACATGGTCGAGCACGCTCGATCCATGATACGCTCTTTCATCAGAAAGACATCATTTGCTTGTCTGAGCTTAAGAGTTTCACCTGGAGATCCAGAGCTTGTGAAACTATTGGTCGATGATAGTGATGAGAGCTGCAGTTCATTATCTGTGCAGCTGGGAAGCTCTGAGTCTGACTCAAAGCAGTCAGCTGACAGCTCAGAGAGTAAAACATCACAGGTCCAGAAAATAGTGTCTAAGGAGTTGGGAAGTATCCTAAACACTTTACTGGACGATGCCTCCAACACTGAGCTTGAAGTTTTGCTGTGTGACGCCAAACAGGACAGTGACAGTGTCGCGAGGGACATCAGCGAGTCTGCTGGTGCAGCAGTCAGGGCAGATAAACCCAAGATTAGTCTTCTGTTGGCTAAACAGTATGCCAAACAGTTGATTCATCGGGCTGCGAGAAAACTGAAGAGCATTTTCTCGCCAAACAGCAAAGTGGAAAGCAGAGAATCACTGCAATCCTTTGCTGAATCTGTCTCTGAACTGCTCCAACCAGAGGGTGACGAGGAACAGCCTGCTGATGGAGAGAGGCAGTTAACAAAACTGCACCGTATTGCAGAGGGTGGAGACCTGGTCTTTACACAGGCACTGAGGAGCCTCCTTTCTGATTATACCATCGACAGGATGACTCCAGAGTTATTTGGTCGGTTTGCATCATTCATAAATATGCAGACCGTCATCAGGAGGACTGCTGCCAGCACAGTGTTGCAGTTCCAGGTACTGCTGGGGTATTTTTTGCAGTATCAGTATGGCATCCATTGTGACAATGTCATGATGGCTTTAAATGCCATTGAGCAAACCTCACCAGCCCCTGCAGTCACAGTACCTGAGACAGGTGCTGAACCAGTCCAGGATTCAGAGATCAAAAGACTCTCTGTCCAAATACTTGTTGACAAGCTTGTCACCACCAGTCTTTAAAAAGGCGAAGACCAACATCAGACCTGAAAACCTCTGTGTCATCATTGACAACCTGTCCAGTAGGATATTGGCAGAGGTTGAGGGGACTGATTTTGAGATCTCCCCATCAACTTTTAAAGGTCTCGACAAGGCTGTTTTCAAGGATTTGTGTAAATCCTGTGGCTGTGCTGAGCTTGTGCTTCTCAGAATGATCCGAGGAGAACAAGAAATCGATCACGTGGTCAGCACCTTCAAGCACCACCTGCTGAAGCCACCGAAGCAACCGAGTGCCATCTGCAGGCTCTTTTCCAGACTGGGCCAAGCTATCTCCCGGCCCTTCACTTCCATCCGGGCCAGAGTCACTCCCGTTTAGGTGACAGGATTCATGCTGGAGGAAGAAAATTGGCATGAGGCCTTTTTCCTCCAGCATGAATGCAAAGGGCTCTGTGCACCAGCATGAGTATTTCCTGTCCTATACTACTGGATGAAGTGATTAATCAGTTGCTGATTAATCACTTCATCCAATAGTGTAGGACAGGAAATACTCATGCCTGCTTCCTTTCAGGAAGTAGTGGAGCTGGTGCAGAGCTCTTAGGACCACCTTGGTAGGCAGAGCACGATCTCACAGGTGAGGGTTCGATTCCCGTTCCTGAGCCTTTGTGAGTTAGTGTGTAGCCTACCTATGTAGAAGGGGTTTTCTCCGGGGTCTCCGGTTCCCCAGATTTTTTTTCAAGCCATGCGGCTTGAACAAACAAAAAACAGCAACCGCACACAACTCTGGGGCGCGTGCGATTGTAACGTCGGACGGGGGGGGGTCATTAAAATCCACCCTTATTAAAGGTGTTCATGGTCATCAATGGTACAGATATCTTGATGATATATTCTGCCTGTTTCAAGGGAAAATGGAAGAACTCTTGGAATTTGTGTCATCTTTGAATGGTGTCTACACTGATCTAAAATTCTCTCTTGAATATGACCTGCAACGTGTATCTTTTCTTGATATGTGGATTGAGTTGAAGGATGGAGGCCTCATCACAACACTATACAGGAAACCCACTGACCGTAACACTTTCCTTCTAGCTAGCAGTGCTCATCCTACGGCCTTAAAGAATGGCTTGCCTAAAAGTCAGTTTTACAGACTGAGACGCCTTTGCCACTCTGATGAAGATTACACAGAAAAATCTTTAGAAATGAAACAACGCTTTCTAGAAAGGGGTTACTCTGTTAAGTGTGTTGAGGAGGCCTACCAGGTTGCTCTATCTAAACCTAGATCTGTCTTATTGACAAAGAGTATCCAGAAAGAAAAACCTTTTTCTGTAACCTGCATTAACACCTATACTCCTCAGGCCCACATTTTTAAGAATACTGTTCTTAAATATTGGCATATTCTGACCTCAGAGCCAGCCCTCATTCAACACTTCAAAGATCCACCGCTTTTTGTTTACAAAAGAGGACCAAACCTACACTTCAAAAAAACGGACTGGACCCGTTTTTTTAGTCTGGACACTCAGGCATCCAGGCCACGTCAGACTGGGGGGGGCGGGGGTCATTAAAATCCACCCTGATTAAAGGTGTTCATGGTCATCAATGGTATTTTGTTTGTCAGTCTTCAAACATACTGTAATTATGATCAAATGAAACGAAATGTTATGGCTATAACTTCTGTTCCCTGAAGGAGAGGAACGAGGTACAACACATATAGTATGGGATATCACACCCCCGCGTGGCCTGACTGAAGAAACCTCTATTCACGCCTTTAAGGCAGATGATCTGTGGTGACGCATGTGAGGCCCCGCCCGCACATATATACCTGAGTCACCACAGTCATTTTTCAGTTCGATAGCCGCTCTTCACCGAGCCCAGCTGCACAGCGGGGCAACCTAGTGTTGTACCTCGTTCCTCTCCTTCAGGGAACAGAAGTTATAGCCATAACATTTCGTTCCCTTTCAGTCGATTCACTCGGTACAACACATATAGTATGGGACATGTATACACGCCCCGCAGAGCAGCCACCGAACCGGAGTCCACTTCCAGCACTCTAGTGCATCGTAGACCCAGCAGAAAGGACAGAGTGAGCCACCGAAGGGGCTGTCACATCTAAACGATAAAACCGGACAAAAGTGTGCGGTGATGACCAACTGGCTGCAGCACAGATATCACTCACAGATACCCCTTTAAATAAAGCCCATGATGCTGCCATGCCCCTGGTCGAATGTGCCCTCACACCGTGAGGCAATGGAAGACCCCTGCTGTTGTATGCTAGGGAGATAGCCTCCACAATCCAGTGAGAAAGCCGCTGCTTAGACAGAGCTTTACCCTTAGCCGGATTAGCAAAACAGACAAACAATTGGTCACATAAACGCACACTCTGTGTGCGGTCTATGTAAGTACGTAGCGCACGCACGGGGCACAAGAAATGTAACCTCCTCTGCTCCTCGGAAGCAAACGGAGGGGAACAGAAGCTCAAAAGCTCAAATGTCATAGAGCTATAGGCTGCAGGGATAATCTTGGGCAAATATGCTGCATTTGGGCGCAATGTAACCTTAGAGCCATCCGAAGTGAACTGAGTACACGAGGGATGTACAGATAACGCATGAAGGTCGCCCACCCGCTTAGCAGAAGCCAAAGCGAGAAGTAGTGCTGTCTTATATGAAAGAAATTTCATATCCACAGACTCAATAGGTTCAAATGGGGGTCCACAAAGCGCCTCAAGCACCAAAGCTAAATCCCATGAGGGAACGCTGGGCTTAATTACAGGCCTCAGCCTGCGGACTCCCTTTAGGAAACGCATGGCAAGGGGATGAGCGCCTGGTGTCACTCCATCAAAACCAACATGGCATGCAGATATAGCAGCCAAATAGACCTTAATTGTGGAGAAAGAAAGACCCTTATCCAGCAGTTCCTGGAGGAATGTCAAAACATCCACAATAGAGCACTGAAATGGGAGTACATTTCGGTCTTGACACCACTGCTCGAACGCCCGCCATTTGTAAGCATACAAACCCTAGTCGACAACGCCCTTGCACTCTGGATTGTTGCCACCACACTTGGAGGCAGACCCTTAGCTATTAGATTGGACCTTTCAACAGGTAAGCATGCAACCGCCACAGCTCTGGGCGCGGGTGAACTACCTCCCCTCCGGCCTGGGAGAGGAGGTCCCTGCGGAGGGGAAGCTGCCAGGGCCTCGCTGCCAGCAGAGTTATTATCTCGGCATACCACAACTTCGCTGGCCAATGAGGGGCCACCAGGATCAGAGAGAGACCCTGTCGGCGCACCCTCTCCAGAACTGACAAAATCATCTCCACTGGGGGAAACACATACAGAAGCGTGTTGTGCCATGTGTGCGCTAGCGCGTCCATCCCTAGGGGAGCGTTGTGGTCCGTCATGGAAAAGAACAGGGGGCAGTGGGTATTTGCTCTGGAGGCAAAAAGGTCCACTTCCGCCCTGCCAAAACGGTCCCATATTTGAGTCACCACCAATGGGTGCAACCTCCACTCCCTCACAAGAGGACCTCCCCTGGAGAGGAGGTCCGGCCCCAGGTTCAGGTGTCCCGGGACATGGGTGGCTCTGAGAGACAGAAAATGAGCGCTGCACCATAGCAACAGAGAGCGAGACAGTTTCAACAGGGGAAGAGAGCGGGTCCCTCCCTGCCTGTTTATGTAGGAAACCACCGTTGTATTGTCTGTCCTGACCAGAACATGATGGCCTGTCAGAACCGGACGAAAATGTTTCAGAGCTAAGAAAGTTGCTAACAACTCCAGGTGGTTGATGTGGAGCCTGCATTGTACCGACGTCCACACCCCTCTCACTGCTGCACCTTCGCACAGAGCCCCCCACCCCCTCAGGGAGGCATCTGTGGACACCACCTTGCGAAATGACACCCTCCCTATAGGGCAGCCCTGTTGAAGTAAACCGGGTTCCCTCCACGGGAGGAGCGCCGACATGCAAGAAGGAGATATCGTCAGCCTCCTCTGGAGGTGACGCAGCGCGCACAGCCGATGAGATTGAGTCCAGCGCTGCAACGCTCGCATCTTTAACAGCCCGAGTGGCACTACAGCGATCATAGATGCCATCATGCCCAACAGCTGTAAGATCGTCCGAAAACGCAATTTGCGTCCCAACTGAAACTGAGCGAGGCAGCGGTGAAACGCAGCCACCCTGTGCTCTGACAGACGCGCTCGGTTTGAAATCGAACATATTTCCAGCCCGAGAAAAGAAAACTGCTGACTCGGGGTCAGTGAACTTTTCCGTAAATTCACAGAGAAGCCCAGCGCTTGGATGTGAGACAGAGTCAGCGACAGGTGCGCCGCTGCCCTCTCTCTGGAGCTCGCGATTAAAGCCCAATCGTCTAGATAGGCTAATATGCGAACACCTTTCTCCCGGAGCGGAGCTAACGCCGCCTCGACACATTTTGTGAAGGTGCGGGGGGCGAGTGACAAGCCGAACGGCAGCACCAGGTATTTGTAGGCCATGCCCTCGAATGCAAACCTTAGAAACTGCCTGTGGTCCGGGTGTATCGCTACGTGAAAGTAAGCGTCTGTAAGATCGATAGTTGTAAACCAATCCCCCGGTCCGATCGCGCTCAGTAGCTGTCTGAGTGTTAGCATTTTGAACCTGTAAGTTCGTAGATACTTGTTTAACACTCTCAGGTCTAAAATAGGACGAAGTCCCCCCCTTTCTTCGGAACAACGAAGTAGCGGCTGTACCAACCTTTGTTCGTCTCCGAAGCAGGAACAACTCGTATCGCGGGTTGTGCTTGGGAGACTGTGTCAGGGGAGTGCAATGCTTCTCGCCCACTATTGAACATGAACGCGGCCTCTTTGGCGGCAACAGATGAGGGGCAGCAGTGTCTCCCTGCTGCTGGAGCCCCTCTCGGCCCACTCCCGGAGCTAGGATGAGTGCGGCTTCTTCCTCCTAGGCGCTGAACCCTTCTGGAGGCCTGGTGGTGGACCCTTGCTCCAAGCCGACTGGCGTGGGGCTTGGCCCGGCGCTTGCTGCTTCACCGGCTGGGAGCCCAAACTCGCAGGTGGCGCTGCCCTTTTTGGGGGAGGCGGCGGTGTCGGCTTGGCAGGCCGCTTTGGTTTAACATCACGCCTGGGGATGATGCTGCGCAGGGCTTCTGTCTGCTTCTTTCTCAGTTCAAATTTTGTCTGAATAGCGTCGAGCGACTGTCCAAACAGGCCTTCAGCAGACACTGGCTCATCCAGATAAACAGCCCTGTCCCTCTCCGGAACGTCGGAGAGAGTCAGCCACAGGTGCCTCTGCGCAACCACTGTAGAACCCATCCCTCTGCCCAGGGAGAGCGCAGCGCAGCGGGACACGCGGAGGATGTAGTCCGTAGCGACTCTAACCTCGTTGAGAAGAGGGGCCAGTGGGCTGTCGGAAGGCATGACTGACCCAAGCTCCGCGAGACACATGGCTTGATATGTCTGGAGCATAGTGACCGAGCTCAGCGCACGGGCCGTGCCTGCCTGTGCCCAGTAAATCTTCTCCAGCTGCGACGCGGAGAACCTGCAGTGCTTGGATGGAAGCACAGTGGGGCCGCCGACACCGTGGTTTTGGGACGGGGCCAGATAGGCTGCCAGGGACGGCTCCATGGGCGGAGGATTGACCAGACCCGCTTTTTCGGCTCCATCCAGGTCCAAATACTGTCCATAGCCGGGCACCGTGACGCGGGTAGACAGCGGCTTGTTCCACGTCGAGGTTAGCTCCGCGACAAAATCAGGGAAGAAGGGCAGGCTATTTTTAACGGTCGTTGGCTCAGGGGGAAGGAAAAACCCCGCAAACCGCGACTGTTTCTGAGCCGGTGGGGGAGAGGGCCACTCCACCTCCAGCTTCTCGGCTGCACGGCGGTACAGCGAGAGGAAGGATGTGTCGTTCTGGTCAACCGACGCAGCAGCAGCGGCGGTGTACTGGCCCGACGACAAGCCTCCTGTTCATCCTCCGACAAGCCATGCACATCCAAACCGATGTCCAGCACGTCATCGTCATCATGGCAAGCGGCCAGCTGAAGCGGCGGCAGGCTAGCGCCCTCGGAGGGGCCCATTTCACACTCGGCTAACCCGTCAACATACTCCATATGGTCCGCCCAGTCACCAGCGGGGACTTCGGCCAAAAACTCCTCGTCGTCGGACTCAGACGAAGCTGCGTCCCTCGACTCGGAGAGGAGGGGGTCCTGCCGTGAAACGGTCGTCTTCCCCAGCACTTTCTCCACAAACGTGACCCGCCTCTCCAGGGTTGAGCTCCGGAGCTGGCGACAAGACGCACAAGACTCGGGCTCAATCAGCGCCCTCCTAGCATGGAGGACTCCCAGACAGACGGGACACGCTTCGTGGTCCTTGTCGTGCAAAGAGAAGCCGCACCCCTGAGGACAGGGGCGAACAGTAGACTTCTTCTTTGCCTTAGGCTTGGTGCTCATAACGAGACACGAAACCCTTCAATAGTACTCGAAAACACACACGAAATTAGCGCTCCGCGGGTAGCCGATGGCTAACACCAACAGGGGCTGTTAAGCTAATTTCGCGTTGGCAGTAGCCTATGGAACAGAGCTAACTAGCAGCAGCTAGCTAACTCACTCGGTAGAGGTGTTCTTAGCGAGGTGAAGAGCGTAAGAACTGAAAAATGACTGTGGCGACTCAGGTATATATGTGCGGGCGGGGCCTCACATGCGTCACCACAGATCATCTGCCTTAAAGGCGTGAATAGAGGTTTCTTCAGTCAGGCCAGGCGGGGGCGTGATATCCCATACTATATGTGTTGTACCGAGTGAATCGACTGAAAGGGAACAGACAAGGTGGGTCTAAATCACACAAACTTTAGTAATATTTCAAATAATAAAAGTTCACACACAATCACAGCTAAAACTTCCTTTGTGCCTTCCTTTTGCTCTCCATCTCTTTCATGTCCACCTTTCCTTTTTCCTCCTCTCTTCGGATGATCCATCAGTCTTTCTCTCTCTCTCTTTCTCTCTCTCTCTCGCTCTCTCACATACGATCCGGTACGCCGCGCGTGTATAAAGGTCCGTCCACACCAAGAACTATAACTATAAATATAACTATAAATATACATTTTTAAAAATCGTTCTAAACTCAAGTGTTTGGCAGCGTCCACACTACAACTATAACGACAACGATAGTGGTGGACAATATCGTTTGGATCACTTTCAGAGCGATTTGATGAACGATAGAAACACTGACAGCCAATCAAAATCCATCCGAAGTGACAGGTCGAGACGTTCATCACATCACGTATACCCACTAAGAAAGCTCCAGGATTTCCATACACCCACTTAAACATGTGCAAAGATCCGTAACAATATAGTTCTGTGACAGAACCTTAACTTCAGTGATTTTGTTTTGCAAATAAATAAAATACATTTTGCAGGGGAATGCGTCTCCTCTTTTCCCCTCCATTCATAAAATTCAGGAGCCAGGATGAAGTTACTGAGGGGGGCAAATCTTTATTATGCAACATAGGTTCACACAGTGAGTTATAAAGAGCGCGCAGCCGTGCGTAATTGTCGCGCGTAATGACAGCTCGTCGCCGGTGAAACACAATAAACTGCACGTCGTCATTCATGTTTGTCTCATGACAGATGGAGCTGACAGACAGACAGACAGACAGACAGGTGAGAGCGGCAAATTGGTTTTCTTTTTCTGTCTCGCAACATACAGCAATAACAGGTCATCAATATCCATTTTATCCATCACTCTGCTCCCATGTGCATTCTCCTTCCTGTGTTTTCGTTGTGTAGAGGCGGGCCATAAATCAACTAACCAATCACGACATGATTCTTCTAAAAAAACTGTCATTTTCGACCAATCCTAATAACCCTCTGTTTCACAGTTTCACAGCGCGTGCGTCTCTGTGCAGTAGCGAGTGAGGGGGCGTGTACTAGAAGAAGTGTTGTCTGCCTGGCAACAGCGGGCCATTGGCTGCATTGTATTTATTGCCAGCACATGGCCTGCCAGCCCTGGCTTCTTATTGGCCCGGATGGCAGCCATACAGGCCAATAAGGAGCCAGGCCATCTGGAAATCGACAGACTTAACAGATGGGCCAGTCCGTGAGTGATTACAGTGACACATTTTGATGCACTGTGGGCTCCATTTTGGATCATTAGAAAATCTGTTTAATGTGTTTGTGTAGGACAGTCTGAACATGCAGAGAAGCATGTTTGGTGTGATTTGAGCAAAAGAAAGTGGCAGGAGAACCAATTAATTAGTTTTACAATGTTGATAAATACAGAGTGATTGACTTAATAATTTGCACCAGGTTGGAGTTTTCAAAAGTGTCTTTACAACTCAACTTAAGTTTAGTGAAAGTTGCAAAGCTGTAGGCCAGAGCTGTTCAGTTAGTTTGGAATGGGGGTCAGTTCATGAAAGTGAGCTGAAACGAGGGGCTGAAGAATCTGAGTGATCCCATTAACAGATACAGAAATTACAACAACATCATCGTCTGATTTCACTTTGAAAGATGCAATTCTTCCATCTCATAGACAGAGGTAATAATTTATGTATATTGTAAATGCAGAATAACATCTGTACATGGTATTGAATCAAGACACATAGATCCAGGGCACTTTTACATTCAGGTTGTAATACCATGTTTTAAAAATCAGTCCAGGTGAGCTGTAGAAAAATGCATTTAACCAACAGACAGCATCCACTTAACTGCACACAACTGCACCAACATGACTTGACAGCCCTCTTGTCCTCTCCTGACAATGATGGGATAAGTTCCAGTCTTAAGGTGCTTGCAGACCTAGAGTGTCTCCTTTGGTCTGAATCAGGGACTAATTCTGTTACAAACTTGTATAGCTGCCTAGAGATGGTTCATGTTCTCACGGCAGCATTTACAAGCTGACCAGATAAAAGTGTGGCAGCATCCTCAGAGGAACATACTGCTAACTGATGACTGAAATATAACCAGGGCTTTTTGTCTTAGTGTTTGTTTCTTCCTCTTAGAAATAAAATAGACCGTCCCAAAAGTCCACACACGGACTACTACTGCACTCACATCTGTCCATATTGAAATTGCCATCCTCGCGGCCAGCCCCTGTTCTCTGCCTGCCATCAAGAGTGCACCATTCTCCATCAGTGCTCTCCTCAAAGAATGAAGCAATGTTGGTGGATGAAGTCTCACCAGTGGTGTGTCCCTCCAAAGGAATTAGTCCAAGCAGATCCTCCACATCAAAGAATTGAACATAAAGGCACAGCTGTGCGACATCGCTGTTGTCTGTTGATTCATGGCTTAAGACATCATCTCAGCCTTTCTCAGTTTGTCCAAAAGTGTCTTGAAATTGTTCAACGCATGGGCCTTGACTCTCCTTACGTCAGATATTGGAATTTGCTCCATCATATCAATTATACCTTTTTGGGTTTTCTCATCTGTCACTATCTCATCGATTGATGCCAACATGCGCTCCTTCATAGTCTCTGAGTCTGTTAATGACTTCTCTTTTTGCCCAGTGTCCATGCCACTGTAATGATGCAGACACTGCTCTTTCTTGCTCCATACAGGCCCCGAAGCTGGGTGCATCACTTTTGCTCCTAACACGATATTAGTCACAAAATGTTCTGTCTCAAAGCAGCAGAGTCTGGTGGGAAAGTGGCGTCAAAGTTTGCATGGGTTGTCTTGAAATACCTTCTCAAATTTTTCTCTTTACACAGCGAGAGGCAGTCGGTGCAGATTAAGCACACAGGCTTCACACAGACAGCAGTAAACACATACTTGTCTGTCCATTTTCTATTTTCTGTGTCAACTTTTTATTGTTTTAAGGTAGAGAGAGACATTTTGCCAAACTACATGCCTGGCTTACAAGAACAGAGAGGTGAGAGAGGAGCGCGTAAAGCACGCGGGGGCGGGTTTCATTGGCCCATTAAGAATATTGGTCTGAAAGAAACAGGTACTTCTTCCTCTTTGTCTTTTGATTTAAAAGGGGGTTGAAACCATAACTTTAAAAAGTACTAACCAACATGTACTGTACTGGAGTGTGTAGGATGAGCTGTATGAGACTACTCATATATAAATTACCGGTAATCTGAGCCAGTACAAAACTCTGTCGTAGCTTGCATCCAGCCTGGGGGCTGCTAGTTTAACAGCCTGGCTGTAGCTCTGCCATCAGGACTGTTGGCCCCCAATTCCCATTGAGGAAGTTAAGCCCAGTCCAGTTTGGTTTATTTGTATACATGGTAAGTTAGATTTCTTTCAAAGTAGAGGAAGGAAAATATTGACGATCAGTAGCAGAGCTGCCCGGCTCCCAATGACATGGTATAAAAAACTGAAAAGGAAAACCAACCAAAATATCAGGAACCAAGAAAATTATTTAGTATACAAAAAAGTCGACAATAGCCCCTTTTGCACTGCAGGAACTTTTATCATTTACCACCCTGTTTCCACCGAGATTACCTGGTGAAAAAACTCTCCCTCAACCCCAAACTTTCCCTGAAAAAAGTACCTAGTAGGGGGGTAGGACTTTTCAGATTACTCAGAATTCTTGAGCGGCGGGGCTGTGTGCTGAAGAATGCTGATTGGTCGAACACACTTCCGTGTCAGTGTGGCTGCAAACTTTATTTTATTTCTACAAGCTTCACTTTGTTTTGTTTTGATTAAGGATGGGTACTAAATTTGCCCCGGGGCTAAATGATCAAAGATCATAGTATTGATAAGCAGTAATGGTATCAGTTCTTTTGTGCCCGCGCTAAACTCCTCCACATACACACACACACACACACACGTCTACACAACACGGTAACTGGTGAACAGGCAAACAGCCTCGGTGAAGAACTCAAAAAATACTCGAGTTGACAGCAGCTACACTCATTACTGTTAATGACATTAAACCTTAGCAAGTAAGAAACCATACTTTATCAAGACGTGTTCAGCAGCATGAACATGTTAATATATGTAGACAGATATTCAATATGCTCTGTCCATGATCTCTCATCCACCAACACTAACACTATGTCTTACACAAGAACAGCACGCTGGTTCAGCTGATAGCGAATTGATACCAATAAGCTCAAATAACAGCTGTCTGTATGTGGACTAACTTAGTTTGACACTTATTTAATAACACTTTTAAACTTAGCGACTGGCTGAGACAAACAGCATTAACTCCCTACACCAGCACTATGTTACCAGCCAATAAGCTAGCAGAGCCAAATGTAGGGCACACACTGAATCATCTGCGTCATGAGCCTGATGGAACTTTGAGGTGCGTTGGACACGTAAACCACACAGATTGCCAGGAATTCTTTTACCCAGGTAAATAAATTCCTGGTAATAAAAGTTCCTGGAAATGTTGGTGGAAAAGGGGCTAATAGAAACAAAAGGTAGATTGTCAAATAATATAGAAAATAAAAACAAGTGAAGTAAAACAAACATGTTTTGTAATAATGACTCAGCAGAAGGACACGTACAGATTACACAAATATAATCATCCTCGTTATCTCTAACTGCTCTGTCTCACTGTCACACAGACCTTCAGTGGTAATATCTTCAGTTCATCCACAGTCCTAAAGTATGGAAACACCCTCTCAGTGAAAGTGTGTGTGAAGGTGTGTATGTGTGTGTTAGTATCAGGATCAGAGAACGACAGCTTTCCTCTGTTCCAGTCCAGATTCACTCTGATCCTCTGGAGCTTCTTCTGCACTTTGAGGTCAGTTGGTGGAGCTGGAATTGATTGTGCTGAGTATTTACCTTTATGGAACCCTATTACCCAAAATTCAGACTTTATGCGTCCCTTCCTCTGGACAGACTCTGCTAACACACCCAGAAACCAGACTGCACTGTCTCCAACCTCGACATCCCAGCTGTGAGTCCCTGAGTTAAAGCCCTCAGAGCCCAGGACACAGTAGTAGGAATCAATCCTCTCTGGATTATCAGGAAGCTGCTGTCTCTGTCCTCGTCTCACACTGGTCAGATCTTCAGACAGGATGAGATACGTATCAGCAGTGTTTGGGTCCAGGATCAGAGGAGTGTAGGAGACCATGTCCTTCATCTTGTTCCAGATGTTGAAGGTCAGGTTGCCCAGGTGTTTGGCCTCGTCTATCAGAGCTCCTGAGAGCAGCTGTGGATCATCCAGCAGGGGGCGCTGCTGGACTCTGTCCACTGCAGCCTTGTAGTTGAGCAGGAATGAGACGTCTTCAGCTCTCAGCTCGTCCTCTGTGGCTCTGACTGTGTGTGAAAGAGCTGCTATCTCTCTGCTCAGAGCCTCCATCTTTCTCCTTCATCATCTGACTCTTCTGCTCCTCTTCCTCCCTCAGTGCAGCCATCCTGGCCTCCTCTTCCTCTTCTAGAAACTGGTGAAGCTTCTTAAACTGCTCCTTAATCTGCCTCTCTGTGCGTCGGGCCTGGACCTTCATGTGTTGTGCTGTTTGTTCACACTTCACTTTAACTTGTTCACAAACCTTTAACTTCTCCTTTAAGGGCTCCAGAGTTTCCTCAACTTCTTTCTTGTGATGTCGTGCAGCTTCATCGACGGGTCTGAATCTGTGGTTGGTGTGTTTGTCTGAATCTCTGCAGACGACACACACTGGCTGCTGATGGTCCAGACAGAAGAGTTTGAGTTTCTCAGAGTGCAGACTGCAGAGAGCCTCTGAAGCTCTCTGATCTCTCTCCAATAAGAAGGCCTCACACAGGTTCTTTAACACCAGGTTTAAAGGAGGCTCCATTGAAGATCTTCTCTTACAAACTGGACACTCACGTGTTTGTCTCTGTCTCCACCAGCTCTTCAGACAGTCTTTACAGAAGCTGTGGCTACATGACAGAACAAAAGGATGTCTAAAGACGTCGTGACAGACCGGACAGCAGAGATCCTCCTCTGATCTGGAAGCCATTTAGTCTCTGAGTGAAGCTGAAAACACAGCAGACAGGAAGTACAGTCAGTCATGGCTCCCCTCCCTCCTCTACTAACTTCACTGAAATGTACTTTGACTTTGAGTGGTGTTTTTAGTCAAACTCACCTTCAGTGTGTGGAGTGTCAGCAGGTTGAAGCAGCAGTGTTGGAGTTTTAGCTGAACTCACTCAGAGGAAGTTGTTAGTTTGGTCTGACGGTGAATCTCATCATCTGTTCTTCAGTCTGTGTGTCTCTCTGCAGTGAGGAACAATAAAGTGTTTCCTGGTTTGTGTCGGGTCAGAAGTGGACTTTTGTCAGCCCTCCTCTGCTGTTGCTTGACACTCAACACAGGGGTGTGTTTCATTCCAAAGTACTGATTTATTGCTGGATATATAGACTGATAGTGTGCAGCAGACTGATGCAACCGTTCAAAAGTAGTTTCAATGGCTGAATGAAGGGGCAGAGTTTAATTTTGTAAAAGATATTTTGAAAATGGAGGACCATGGAACATACAGTACAGTAGATGGGCTCTATGGAATTGATTAAAATAAAATAATGTATTTAAAAGGAACCACAAAATATTGCAGCTGAGACGTAGCTTGGAAGATTGTAGGAAAGGGAAAGGTCATGGAATAATATATGTAAGGAATATCATCCTGTTGTCAGAAGTCACTGTTGGCATTGTACATTTCTGCAAACTGTGAATATGAAGTGGGGGTGGAGGGGATGGTACAGTAGCAAGCAAAGGTTTGGGCACCCCTGGTCAAAATTTAATTTCTGCAAGTACGTAGAAGATGAACTGATCTTCAAAAGGCACGAGGTTAAAGATGGAACATGCATTTCAACATTTTAAACAGGATCTATGAATTATTTCTGTTGTATACAATTTTAGAGTGAAAATAAATGAAAGCAGCACCATGTCAGAGTTTGAGCACCACAAGATTTGAGCTCTCAGACAGCTTTTCCCAGGGTCTCAGACCTTGTTCACAGTCATCATTAGGAAAGGCCAGCTGATGCTAATTTCAAAGATTTATAAATACTCTGACTCCAGCCATGGGCTCCTCTAAACAGCTGCCCAGCACTCTGAAAACTAGAATAACTGATGCCCACAAAGCAGGAGAAGACTATAAGTAGACAGCAAAGTGTTTTCAGGGAGCTGTTTCCTCACGTTATTAAGAAATGGCAGTTAACAGGAACTGTAGAGGTCAAGTTGAGATTTGCAAGACCAAGAAAACTTTGTGAGAGAGCTGCTCGTAGGATTGTTAGAAAGGCAAATCAAAACCTCTGTTTGACTGCAAAAGACCTGCAGGAAGATTCATCAGACTCTGGAGCAGTGGTGCACTGTTCTACTGTGCAGACACACCTGGACAAATATGAGCTTCATGGAAGAGTCATCAGAAGAAAACCTTTCCTGTGTCCTCACCACAGAATCCAGCGTCAGAAGTTTGCAAAGGAACATCTGAACAAGCCTGATGCTTTTTGGAAACACGTCCTGTGGACTGATGAAGGTAAAACAGAACTTTTTGGACACAATGAGCAAAGGTATGTTTGGAGAAAAAAGGGGAACATTTCACAGGTAGAGGGAAGAATGGATTCAGTTAAAGTCCAGACATCACAGCATCTGTAGAAAAGCTGCAGATGAAGAGAGGACGGCTTCTACAACAGGACAATGATCCATAACACACCTCCAGATCCAAAATGGACGACCTCAAGAGGAGCCAGCTGGAGGTTTGGCCACGCCCCTCACACCCCCGACCTAAACATCATTAAACCTTTGCATGTTGCTGTAAATGGTGTGACACTTTGATGAGACGTCTGCCAAGCTGCAGACTACGGTTCGAGACTAACAAACAAAACATTTGTGATTCAAAAACACAAGAAGTTTGTGCTCTAGAGAAAGGATCAGCACTCAGTGAATAACCTCCTCAGCCCTATGATAAGCTATTATGACAAGACTTAACTATACAGACCAGTGAGCAGTGATAACTAACATGTCTTTGGGGTCATCGGGTGGGAACCTCCTTTCACCGGTGTTTCGTCTAGTGAAAGTGATATTACTAATTGAAATGATCACAGTTTTCTCATTTGCTTTGGCTCAATTTTTGAACTTTATTTTTCAAAACATTTAATTAAAACTTCTTAACAGTTAGGTTGTTGCATGGACTGTAAAAATAATGGACGCAGCTTCCAAGACGTCACCCATTGGTTTATGGATTCATGTTTTGAAGCCTTGAGTTCGGCATTCGACTGTTGCCGTCTTGGTTTTTTGGATCCAGAAGTGACCATATCTGGGCGTGAGGGTGGAGCTGTGGAGGAGCGAGGGGTGGATCTGACTGGAAAGCTGAGGACACTATTGGCAGACAGACAGTCACTTAATGCGATCCGCCCTTATTTATGCCTAACTTTAAACCTCAATGAAATGCAAACAGGAAAGTTAAGGAAGAATGCATCCACCTCACAGTCGCCATGAATGGTTAAATTAGCTACAGAGAGCAAAACAGTTTTTTGTACCAGGCAGTAAACATGTTTGTTTCTGCTGTAAAGTTGAGCATTTTAACATGCAGGTCTGTCGGGACTGACTCGCTCTTGGAGCCAGCCTCAAGTGGACATTAGAGGAATTGCAGTTTTTTGAATTTTGGTGTTGGCTTCATTTCTCAGCCCTGGAGTTCGCCCCTTGGTTTGTTGTAAGAAAAAGCGTAAGAACAGTCATCTCCAATTTGTACAGTAACCACTTGCTGATCAAAACTGATGAATGTGTTCCCAGTCAAACTGTCACACTCTTCACAACCTCCCACACTTAAATAACCTTCCTCTTCCTGGATTTCCTCCTGAGAGGACTGGTTGGTGGATCTCTCCACCTGGAGCCGGCTGCACCACCTCTCACTAAGTGTTTACTAACCTTAGTAAAAGTGTAAGTGTTTACTAAATCAAGATTTAGTCATTACTAAATTAAAATGGGTTGCACCAATTTTACTAGGAATCATGTAGAGCTAGTAATTACGAAGTGTTTACTAAATATTTACACCTACCCTAAGGGTTGTGTAACTATTACCTAGTTTGCTGACACAGGATCAAAACCAACTCCTACCGGCTTGACTGCTCGGCTTCCAGGTAACGTTAAGCTACAAACACCGATGGGATCGATGTAAACAAAGGCTGAAGTGTCCCGCTTTCATTAAAAAAAAGAATTCATCGCTCTCATTTTCTGCTTCGGAAAGAGTACGGCTATACCCCCGGTATCACCGGCGATGACGGCGACTTCTAAGAAACGGTGCATGTACTACAGTTTCTGTCAGAGTCGCACTGATGCGACTGAATGTAATTTTCTATTTGCACTGGAAATTATCAAAACAGTTGCACTGTCGAGCCCTGCCACTAACGTTACAGAGTAGCCAAAAGTTAAGGGTTGTTTTCCGTTGTTACTCTACCTAACGTTAGGCTCCCAGATAGAAACTGACTTAGCTTTTAACCCATTTGACACTAATTCAACGTTGAATCAATATGCTATCTGGGCGAATGTTATGCATCCCAAAACGACAACGCTACACAGTTTGTATGATACATATTGTTTACGGTAGGCTACTTACCGACTGAAGAGACTGTGGAGTATCTTGCCCGGCTGTGCCCAGCTGTTCCTGTGTACATTCTGCTCCGCACGCTGATTGGGTAGCCAAGTTGTTGCCGTAACGTCATGCGACTAGTAACCACTTACGCATCTACTAGATACGGGATTGTGTAAATTGGTCTGGTGCAACTGAAATTAGTAAACAACTAGTTGCAAACTAGCTCGAAATTCCTAAGGGTTTAGTAGTGCTTTAGTAATTACTAAATCCTGAATTTAATAGAGAGATATGCCAAACTGGTGCAACCCCACCCAGATCTCAAGGAGTTATGTACCCTGCTCAGTAGCTCCCCCTGCTGGCCCCCAACTGACATTTTTCCTCCTCATCCAAATCCACTGACTCGCTCTGGCGGCTTCATCTGACATTTCCCTCACTGTCTTCCTCAAACTCAGTCCCCGCACTCCGAGTTCCTCCAGGAGCGAGATAGCTGATCTTGCTATAAATCCCCTACACTCCACTTCCACTGGACAAATCCTAGTCTTCCATCCTCGCTGCTCAGCTTCTGCTCCTAAATCTGCATATCTAAGCTTTTTTCTTTCATAAGCTTCTTCCACTGAGTCTTCGAAAGGAACTGTCAGTTCAATGAAATAAACTATCCGTTGACTCATTGACCACAACACTATGTCAGGCCTCTGATTGGTACAAACTATTTCCTGGGGAACAACAAGCTTTCCCCTAAATCTACCTGCATTTCCCAGTCACAAGCACCTACTAGGCGGCCACACCCCTGCCTCCTTACTAACTTATCCCTTCTGTATTTCTCTCCCTCACGGACAAACTGAATTGCTAAACTCCTATTCTTAAAACCATCTGAATTCACCTGTCTTTGTTTCCCTTCGATTCCTGCAGCTAAACATTTCAACACCTGGTTATGTCGCCATGTATATCGGCCTTGTGACAAACTAACCTTACAGCCTGACAAAATATGCTTTAAGGTTGCCATATCTGAACATAATGGGCATGATGGGTCCTCATTTACCCACAGTTTTAGGTTCTGGGGGGTTGGTAACACATCGTATGTAGCCCCTACCAGGAATCTAATACTATTCTCCTCCATACTCCACAGGTCCCTCCAACTAAGCTTCCTTTTCTCTACACTTTCCCAATTCAACCACTGTCCCTGTTTAGCCTGGACCACTACCTTTGCACCCCTTACTATCTCCTCCTGTCTACGTATCTGTTCCACAACCAGCTTTCTTTTATCTTTGAGACCTGCTTTGGCCTCCCCGGCCAAACTGAACGTTACCTACAATCTCTGCATGCCTAAGAGCTGCCTCTGCCTCCTGAACTGCCGTTCTTGGGTTCCACTTCCTCCCCTTGGTTGGATTTTGAACCACACTCCTAACTACCACGTCCTTACTCCCAGATAACAAAAGCTCTGTCCTGACCTTAGTACATTTAAATTCCTCTGTCAAACTAGATACTGGCAGTTGAAGTATCCCTTTTCCATACAATGCAACACTACTTCGGCACCTAGCAGCACCCAACCACTTCCTAATATAGGAGCTAACCGACCTTTCAATTCTCTCCACAACAGATATTGGAATTTCATAAATTGACAATGGCCACATTAACCTGGGATATAGCCCACAACTTCAACTTTCCTGGAAGGTCTGATTTATCTTTTCTATCCAATCCTTCTGCCACATCTTTTCTAAATTTCACCACCTGTTCCTCATCTTCAGCTCCACATTGTACCACCTACCTAAGCTCTTCACTGACGTTTCCCTAATTGTTGGAATTTCCTCATCATCTATGACAAACTTCCTATCACTTAACTTCCCTCTATGTATCGAGATGCTTCTAGACTTGCTAGGCTTGATCTTCATGCTGGCCCACTTCAGGTACTTATTTATCTGCTCTAGTAGTCTCATTGTACATGGCATTGTGGTGGTCACCAGTGTCATATCATCCATGTAAGACCTAACTGGTGAAAGATGCAACCCGTTCTGCCGTCTAGAAGAAATGTAGAAATGTTTCATTTATAAACTACCAGCAGTTTATTGAAATGAGCTCCACCTTTAGCAGCTGCAACATTAAAGTGATGAACACATTAATGCATCAATCATGATCATCAATAATATCATATATATTATTCTCAAATGGGCCGTTCTGCACAATGAGTACTTTTACTTTCAGTACTTTAAGTATATTTTGATGCTAATACTTTTGTAATTTTACTCAACTAAGATTTGAATGCAGGATTTTTGCAGAGTTTTTCTACACTGTTGTATTACTACTTTTGTAAAGGCTAAATTAAAAGGTTTTTAGAAGTGACACCATCAGTTCAGTGGAGATCACCTGTGGCTGGTGGAGGGTGATTGTGGTACAAACACACCAGCAACTTTTGGTGAGTCAGTTTTGTGACAAAACCTCCAACATGAAGACAAAGAAACACTCTGATCAACTCTGAGAAAAGACGATCGAAAAGTTCACAGTGTCACTGAACATCCTTTGGAGTTCAGTCCATCATTAAGAAACAGGAAGTGACATCGTTTGATTTATTGTTCAGACTAATGTTGTTTTCTTTATTTTATCTTTTTTTATTTCTTGATGACATTTTTCCTTTATTATAATTGGCTGAGGATGGAGGGGGCTGTGACTGATGACAACACCTCTGTTTTTAAAAGAGAAATTAATAATGACAGTGTCATTCTGACAAAATAAATAATAAATAACAGACTAATGCAAAGAAACATTTTCAGGAGAATTTTTAATGAATTAAAATCAGCTGTGCCACTAATTAGCTGTGTCTGTTAAAGGGTTAACTACATAATATTACTAATACTAATAACATTAATATTATTATTGTGTTAAGAAAAGAAGCATCATTGATCTCAGGAGGTTAATTTTTCTTTAGACAAGAACAGTTATGAGCAGAAAATACATATTTACAAATAACAAAATGCACTTTGATCAGCAGAGGGCGCTAAAGCATCAGTAAAAAGTCCTGCAGGAAGTTCCTCAAATCACATGACATTAAAAAAAGACTCCAGACGCAGTTTACCTGCTGAAAATGAAGATTTGAATCTAAAGTCATGCCGTCACTTCTCATCATCACTTATGGATTATAGTGAGTATATTTCTGTCTCTGCTAACAGGAGTTACACAGTATGAAGTAAAGTCACAATAAGTTTCAGTTTGTCAGATGTCTGATATGACTCAGTCTGGAAACATTCAAGAATATCACTTCAATTAAAAAGATGTTTTCATGTTAAAGTCGTCAGCCTCTCTGTCTCAGCCTGTGTCTCCAGCTAATACGTCACTTTGACACTGTGCTGTTATTTTTTATTCCCAGTTTAAGAGGAGAGTGACTTTTCCCTTTTTATGAAATACACATGATAAATATAATCATCCTCTTTATCTCTAACTGCTCTGTTTCACTGTCACACAGACCTTCAGTGGTAATATCTTCACTTTAGCAGCAGAGCTAATGATTGGAAACATCCTCTCAGTGAAAGTGTGTGTGAAGGTGTGTATGTGTGTGTTAGTATCAGGATCAGAGAACGACAGCTTTCCTCTGTTCCAGTCCAGATTCACTCTGATCCTCTGGAGCTTCTTCTGCACCTTGAGATCAGTGAGTGGAGCTGGTAATGACTCTGCTGAGTATTTACCTTCATGGAACCATATTACCCATAATCCAGACTTTATGTCTCCCTTCCTCTGGACAGACTCTGCTAACACACCCAGTCCCCAGATTGCACTGTCTCCAACATTGACATCCCAGCTGTGAGTCCCTGAGTTAAAGCCCTCAGAGCCCAGGACAGACCAGTATTCATCAAATCTCTCTGGATTATCAGGAAGCTGCTGTCTCTGTCCTCGTCTCACACTGGTCAGATCTTCAGACAGGATGAGGTTTAGATGAGCAGTGTTTGGGTCCAGGATCAGAGGAGTGTAGGAGACCATGTCCTTCATCTTGTTCCAGATGTTGAAGGTCAGGTTGCCCAGGTGTTTGGCCTCGTCTATCAGAGCTCCTGAGAGCAGCTGTGGATCATCCAGCAGGGGGCGCTGCTGGACTCTGTCCACTGCAGCCTTGTAGTTGAGCAGGAATGAGACGTCTTCAGCTCTCAGCTCGTCCTCTGTGGCTCTGACTGTGTGTGAAAGAGCTGCTATCTCTCTGCTCAGAGCCTCCATCTTCTCCTTCATCATCTGACTCTTCTGCTCCTCTTCCTCCCTCAGTGCAGCCATCCTGGCCTCCTCTTCCTCTTCTAGAAACTGGTGAAGCTTCTTAAACTGCTCCTTAATCTGCCTCTTTGTGCGTCGGGCCTGGACCTTCATGTGTTCTGCTGTTTGTTCACACTTCACTTTAACTTCTTCACAAACCTTTAACTTCTCCTTTAAGGGCTCCAGAGTTTCCTCAACTTCCTTCTTGTGTTGTCGTGCAGCTTCATCGACGGGTCTGAATCTGTGGTTGGTGTGTTTTTTTGAATCTCTGCAGACGACACACACTGGCTGCTGATGGTCCAGACAGAAGAGTTTGAGTTTCTCAGAGTGCAGACTGCAGAGAGTCTCTGAAGCTCTCTGATCTCTCTCCAATAAGAAGGCCTCACACAGGTTCTTTAACACCAGGTTACACGCTGGTTCAAACAAAGATCTTCTCTTACAAACTGGACACTCACGTGTTGGTTTCTGTCTCCACCAGCTTTTCAGACAGTCTTTACAGAAGCTGTGGCTACATGACAGAAGAACAGGATGTCTAAAGACGTCGTGACAGACCGGACAGCAGAGATTCTTCTCTGATCTGGAAGCCATTTAGTCTCTGAGTGAAGCTGAAACACAGCAGACAGGAAGTACAGTCAGTCATGGCTCCTCCCTCCTCTACTAACTTCACTGAAATGTACTTTGAGTGGTGTTTTTAGTCAAACTCACCTTCAGTGTGTGGAGTGTCAGCAGGTTGAAGCAGCAGTGTTGGAGTTTTAGCTGAACTCACTCAGAGGAAGTTGTTAGTTTGGTCTGAAGGTGAATCTGATCGTCTGTCCTTCAGTCTGTGTGTCTCTCTGCAGTGAGGAACAATAACTTTCGGTTTCCTGGTTTATTTCGGGTGAGTTTTGAGGGGTGGAGCTTTGTTACACTTCCTCTGGTTCCTGTTCCTTCACTTATAACACGTACTGAATCATTGCTGATGTAGACTGATGGTGTTCAGCAGGACGTTGCAACAGTTACGTTTATGTTCAAACATTGTCTAAACGTGGGGTGAATGTGGTGGATGAGTTAAAATATGATTCAGTGAAATCATGTGAATATTCTGGGAATGGAGGACCATGAGATATCAGGGGAACAGGTGACAAGAAATATTGTTGGAGAGAGGCAGTATGTACAGCAGACAGGTGCCATGAGGTGGGCACATATAATAATTTGTGTAAAAGGAGCCACAGAGTGTTGCAGCGAAGGCGTTTCCTGGATTATTGTGGGAAAAGGAACCGTGTCATTGAATGTGTTGCATGGATTATGTATGTCAGGAATTTCAGCCCAGTCACCAGAAGAAAATGTTGGTATTTCTTCAAAGCACGAAAAAGATACATTTGCACGTTTCTCACATATCAACTGCTGTAAAGTGACATAACGTATGAGCTGCCTTTGTCATCAGGAGGTGGAGGGGATGGAGGATGGTGTGACACCTCGTGCAGTGGCTGCAGGCTTGATTCCAGCTTGTGGCCCTTTGCTGCATATCACCCCTCTCTGTTTTAACAGTTTCCTGGTTCTCAGATTATTCTGTGGTCCTTACACCTTTCAAATTGATCGTTAGCTCTACATGATGTCAAGTGTTTCTAATTTCTCTCTACACCATACAGGTGTTAAAAATGTAACGCACAGCACAAGAACACAGTAAGTAAGCAGTACAACATTGAGTTGTGCAGTTTTGTCAGTGCTTTGGCCTTTTCTAAGTTATTTTAGGGCACAATCAGTAAAAGCAGCAACACAGTTCAATACTTTTCCTGTCTGAACATTATAATGACTCTATAGCTGTTTGGATCCAGGTGTGTTGCTCAGGACTCAAACAAGCACAGTGTTGAGTGTCAAGTTGTTTGGCTGAGAAAGCTGGAAGCAGCAACACCGCAGGGCAAACAATGATAGTTGCTGTTCTGAACAGGGGCAGCTTTTCAACAGGCACCAAACATGTCGTCAGTTCAGTGGAGATCACCTGTGGCTGGTGGAGGGTGATTGTGGTACAAACACACCTGCAACTTTTGGTGAGTCAGTTTTGTGACAAAACCTTCAACATGAAGACAAAGAAACACTCCGATCAACTCTGAGAAAAGACAATGGAAAAGTTAACAGTGTCACTGAACATCCTTTGGAGTTCAGTCCATCATTAAGAAACAGGAAGTGACATCGTTTGATTTATTGTTCAGACTAATGTTGTTTTCTTTATTTTATCTTTTTTATTTCATGATGACATTTTTCCTTTATTATAATTGGCTGAGGATGGAGGGGGCTGTGACTGATGAGCAGAAAATACAGTCATGGAAAAAATTATTAGACCACCCTTGTTTTCTTCAATTTCTTGTTAATTTTAATGCCTGGCTCAACTAAAGGTACATTTGTTTGGACAATTATAATGATAACAACAAAAATAGCTCATGAGAGTTTAATTTAAGAACTAAGAACTATTCATTTTCCATGGTTTTCTTGATAATAACCAAAATTACTTAAATTCTTACATCAATAGCTATGGCATTGTACCGCCAAAAACACTACTTTTAAGCATTCCATGTTTTCTTTTCTGTTTGCTTTAAACACATGATACACACAAGAGTTAATACTTGATTGCATAACCATTGTTTTTGATGACTGCAGCCATGCGTCTTGGCATGCTCTCCACCAGCTTCTGACATTGTTCTGCTGTCACAGCAGCCCATTCCTGTTGGACAAATTCAAACAAATTTTCTTTGTTTTTGGGCTTGTGGTTCTCCATTTTGAGTTTGATGATTTTCCACAGGTTTTCAATTGGATTAAGATCTGGTGATTGAGCAGGCCAAGGCATGGTGCGAATGTTGTGGTTCTCCATCCAGGCTTTAACTGACCTTGCCGTGTGGCAAGGGGCATTGTCTTGTTGGAAAATCCAGTCATTCGAGGCAGGAAAGAGTTTTCCAGCTGATGAAAGAAGACTGTTTTCAAGGGTAGTCCTGTACATGACCTGGTTCATTCGGCCTTCACACAATTGCATTTGCCCTGTTCCACTCAGACTGAAACAACCCCAGATCATGACTGATCCACCCCCATGTTTTACTGTAGGGGCAAGACAGTCTGGGTTGTAAGCTTCTCCAGGCTTCCTCCTAACCAGTAAGTTGGCTGGAGTGGGCATCAATTCAAAATTGGATTCATCACTGAAGAGAACCTTAGCCCAATCATCAACAGTCCAATCCTTGTGGTCTCAAGCAAAGAGTAACCGGGCCTTCCTCTGCCTTTCATTGATGAAGGGCTTCTTGCGTGCTCTGTGTGACTTCAAACCAGCTTCAACAAGTCGGTTTCGAACTGTCCTTGCCGAACAAGTCACATTTCTCGACAGTGCCCACTCATTTTTAAGGTCCCTGGAGGTCTGACGACGATTTCTGACACAGGAACGGATGAGTGCACGGTCATCTCGTGGGGTAGAAAGACGTTTCCTGCCACGGCCAGGTAGCAATTTGGTAGTGCCATGTTCAGCTTGTTTTTTTTTGTTGTAATGAACGGCTGTCTTGGAGATCTTCAGTTTTTTCGCTACCTGTCTCTCACTCATGCCAATTTCCAGCAGTGCCAAGATGGCTGCCTTTGTGGCTTCACATAATTCTTTTGTTTTAGGCATTATGTGAGAGCTGACAACTTCTGAGTTGTGCTACGGCTTGAATGTAAGCAGGAAACCACTCTAGGCCTTTGCATGTGCAGTGCTGCTTGTGACATGAAATGGCCTCTTATATACCCTGGGAATCAATTAAGCTTAAGAATGTCAAATAGGATATAAAGTATTATGTGACCAGCTGCATTTTTTGTTGTGTTCATTGTATTATACGTTTAGTGGTACCAGATATTAGAATGAACAAGAAATTGAAGACAACAAGGGTGGTCTAATAATTTTTTCCATGACTGTATATATATATACAAATAACAAAATGCACTTTGATCAGCAGAGGGCGCTAAAGCATCATTAAAAAGTCCTGCAGGAAGTTCCTCAAATCACATGACATTAAAAAAAAGACTCCAGACGCAGTTTACCTGTCGAAAATGAAGATTTGAATCTAAAGTCGTGCCGTCACTTCTCATCAGCACTTATGGATTATAGTGAGTATATTTCTGTCTCTGCTAACAGGAGTTACACAGTATGAAGTAAAGTCACAATAAGTTTCAGTTTGTCAGATGTCTGATATGACTCAGTCTGGAAACATTCAAGAATATCACTTCAATTAAAAAGATGTTTTCATGTTAAAGTCATCAGCCTCTCTGTCTCAGCCTGTGTCTCCAGCTAATACGTCACTTTGACACTGTGCTGTTATTTTTTATTCCCAGTTTAAGAGGAGAGTGACTTTTCTCTTTAAGAAATAAACATGATAAATATAATCATCCTCTTTATCTCTAACTGCTCTGTTTCACTGTCACACAGACCTTCAGTGGTACAAACTTCACTTCAGCAGCAGAGCTAATGAATGGAAACATCCTCTCAGTGAAAGTGTGTGTGAAGGTGTGTATGTGTGTGTTAGTATCAGGATCAGAGAACGACAGCTTTCCTCTGTTCCAGTCCAGATTCACTCTGATCCTCTGGAGCTTCTTCTGCACTTTGAGAGCAGTGAGTGGACCTGGTAGTGACAGTGCTGAGTATTTATCTTGAAGGAGCAATATTACCCATAATCCAGACTTTATGCGTTCCTTCCTCTGGACAGACTCTGCTGACACACCCAGTGACCAGAATGTACTGTCTCCAACATCGACATCCCAGCTGTGAGTCCCTGAGTTAAAGCCCTCAGAGCCCAGGACAGACCAGTATTCATCAAACCTCTCTGGATTATCAGGAAGCTGCTGTCTCTGTCCTCCTCTCACACTGGTCAGATCTTCAGACAGGATGAGGTCTGGATAAGCAGTGTTTGGGTCCAGGATCAGAGGAGTGTAGGAGACCATGTCCTTCATCTTGTTCCAGATGTTGAAGGTCAGGTTGCCCAGGTGTTTGGCCTCGTCTATCAGAGCTCCTGAGAGCAGCTGTGGATCATCCAGCAGGGGGCGCTGCTGGACTCTGTCCACTGCAGCCTTGTAGTTGAGCAGGAATGAGACGTCTTCAGCTCTCAGCTCGTCCTCTGTGGCTCTGACTGTGTGTGAAGAGCTGCTATCTCTCTGCTCAGAGCCTCCATCTTCTCCTTCATCATCTGACTCTTCTGCTCCTCTTCCTCCCTCAGTGCAGCCATCCTGGCCTCCTCTTCCTCTTCTAGAAACTGGTGAAGCTTCTTAAACTGCTCCTTAATCTGCCTCTCTGTGCGTCGGGCCTGGACCTTCATGTGTTCTGCTGTTTGTTCACACTTCACTTTAACTTCTTCACAAACCTTTAACTTCTCCTTTAAGGGCTCCAGAGTTTCCTCAACTTCCTTCTTGTGATGTCGTGCAGCTTCATCGACGGGTCTGAATCTGTGGTTGGTGTGTTTTTCTGAATCTCTGCAGACGACACACACTGGCTGCTGATGGTCCAGACAGAAGAGTTTGAGTTTCTCAGAGTGCAGACTGCAGAGAGTCTCTGAAGCTCTCTGATCTCTCTCCAATAAGAAGGCCTCACACAGGTTCTTTAACACCAGACTAACAGGTGGTTCAAACAAAGATCTTCTCTTACAAACTGGACACTCACGTGTTTGTCTCTGTCTCCACCAGCTCTGCAGACAGTCTTTACAGAAGCTGTGGCTACATGACAGAACAACAGGATGTCTAAAGACGTCGTGACAGACCGGACAGCAGAGATCCTCCTCTGATCTGGAAGCCATTTAGTCTCTGAGTGAAGCTGAAAACACAGCAGACAGGAAGTACAGTCAGTCATGGCTCCCCTCCCTCCTCTACTAACTTCACTGAAATGTACTTTGAGTGGTGTTTTTAGTCAAACTCACCTTCAGTGTGTGGAGTGTCAGCAGGTTGAAGCAGCAGTGTTGGAGTTTTAGCTGAACTCACTCAGAGGAAGTTGTTAGTTTGGTCTGAAGGTGAATCTGATCGTCTGTCCTTCAGTCTGTGTGTCTCTCTGCAGTGAGGGAGAATAACTTTCGGTTTCCTGGTTTATTTCGGGTGAGTCTTTTGAGGGGTGGAGCTTTGTTACACTTCCTCTGCTGGTTCCTGTTCCTTCACTTATAACACGTACTGAATCATTGCTGATGTAGACTGATGGTGTTCAGCAGGACGTTGCAACAGTTACGTTTATGTTCAAACATTGTCTAAACGTGGGGTGAATGTGGTGGAGGAGTTAAAATATGATTCAGTAAAATCATGTGAATATTCTGGGAATGGAGGCCCATGAGATATCAGGGGAACAGGGGTGACAAGAAATATTGTTGGAGAGAGGCAGTATGTACAGCAGACAGGTGCCATGAGGTGGGCACATATAATAATGTGTGTAAAAGGAACCACAGAGTGTTGCAGCGAAGGCGTTTCCTGGATTATTGTGGGAAAAGGAACCGTGTCATTGAATGTGTTGCATGGATTATGTATGTCAGGAATTTCAGCCCAGTCACCAGAAGAAAATGTTGGTATTTCATCAAAGCACGAAAAAGTTACGTTCGCACGTTTGTCACATATCAACTGCTGTAAAGTGACATAACGTATGAGCTGCCTTTGTCATCAGGAGGTGGAGGGGATGGAGGATGGTGTGACACCTCCTGCATTGGCTGCAGGCTTGATTCCAGCTTGTGGCCCTTAGCTGCATATCACCCCTCTCTGTTTTAACAGTTTCCTGGTTCTCAGATTATTCTGTGGTCCTTACACCTTTCAAATTGATCGTTAGCTCTACATGATGTCAAGTGTTTCTAATTTCTCTCTACACCATACAGGTGTTAAAAATGTAACGCACAGCACAAGAACACAGTAAGTAAGCAGTACAACATTGAGTTGTGCAGTTTTGTCAGTGCTTTGGCCTTTTCTAAGTTATTTTAGGGCACAATCAGTAAAAGCAGCAACACAGTTCAATACTTTTCCTGTCTGAACATTATAATGACTCTATAGCTGTTTGGATCCAGGTGTGTTGCTCAGGACTCAAACAAGCACAGTGTTGAGTGTCAAGTTGTTTGGATGAGAAAGCTGGAAGCAGCAACACCGCAGGGCAAACAATGATAGTTGCTGTTCTGAACAGGGGCAGCTTTTCAACAGGCACCAAACATGTCGTCAGTTCAGTGGAGATCACCTGTGGCTGGTGGAGGGTGATTGTGGTACAAACACACCTGCAACTTTTGGTGAGTCAGTTTTGTGACAAAACCTCCAACATGAAGACAAAGAAACACTCTGATCAACTCTGAGAAAAGACGATCGAAAAGTTCACAGTGTCACTGAACATCCTTTGCAGTTCAGTCCATCATTAAGAAACAGGAAGTGACATCGTTTGATTTATTGTTCAGACTAATGTTGTTTTCTTTATTTTATCTTTTTTTATTTCTTGATGACATTTTTCCTTTATTATAATTGGCTGAGGATGGAGGGGGCTGTGACTGATGACAACACCTCTGTTTTTAAAAGAGAAATTAATAATGACAGCGTGATTCTGACAAAATAAATAATAAATAACAGACTAATGCAAAGAAACATTTTCAGGAGAATCTTTAATGAATTAAAATCAGCTGTGCCACTAATTAGCTGTGTGTGTTAAAGGGTTAACTACATAATATTACTAATACTACCAACATTAATATTATTATTGTGTTAAGAAAAGAAGCGTCATTGGTCTCAGGAGGTTAATTTTTCTTTAGACAAGAACAGTTATGAGCAGAAAATACATATATACAAATAACAAAATGCACTTTGATCAGCAGAGGGCGCTAAAGCATCAGTAAAAAGTCCTGCAGGAAGTTCCTCAAATCACATGACATTAAAAAAAGACTCCAGACGCAGTTTACCTGCTGAAAATGAAGATTTGAGTCTAAAGTCATGCCGTCACTTCTCATCATCACTTATGGATTATAGTGAGTATATTTCTGTCTCTGCTAACAGGAGTTACACAGTATGAAGTAAAGTCACAATAAGTTTCAGTTTGTCAGATGTCTCATATGACTCAGTCTGGAAACATTCAAGAATATCACTTCAATTAAAAAGATGTTTTCATGTTAAAGTCGTCAGCCTCTCTGTCTCAGCCTGTGTCTCCAGCTAATACGTCACTTTGACTCTTTAAGAAATAAATATCAAATAAACATGATAAATATAATCATCCTCTTATCTCTAACTGCTCTGTTTCACTGTCACACAGACCTTCAGTGTAATATCTTCACTTCATCAGCAGTACTAATTATTGGAAACACCCTCTCAGTGAAAGTGTGTGTGAAGGTGTGTATGTGTGTGTTAGTATCAGGATCAGAGAACGACAGCTTTCCTCTGTTCCAGTCCAGATTCACTCTGATCCTCTGGAGCTGCTTCTGCACTTTGAGATCAGTCACTAGACCTGGTAATGACTCTGCTGAGTATTTACCTTCATGGAGCCATATTACCCATAATCCAGACTTTATGAGTCCCTTCCTCTGGACAGACTCTGCTAACACACCCAGAAACCAGAGTGTACTGTCTCCAACCTCGACATCCCAGCTGTGAGTCCCTGAGTTAAACCCCTCAGAGCCCAGGACAGAAGAGTATTCATCAAACCTCTCTGGATTATCAGGAAGCTGCTGTCTCTGTCCTCGTCTCACACTGGTCAGATCTTCAGACAGGATGAGAAACGTACCAGCAGTGTTTGGGTCCAGGATCAGAGGAGTGTAGGAGACCATGTCCTTCATCTTGTTCCAGATGTTGAAGGTCAGGTTGCCCAGGTGTTTGGCCTCGTCTATCAGAGCTCCTGAGAGCAGCTGTGGATCATCCAGCAGGGGGCGCTGCTGGACTCTGTCCACTGCAGCCTTGTAGTTGAGCAGGAATGAGACGTCTTCAGCTCTCAGCTCGTCCTCTGTGGCTCTGACTGTGTGAAAGAGCTGCTATCTCTCTGCTCAGAGCCTCCATCTTCTCCTTCATCATCTGACTCTTCTGCTCCTCTTCCTCCCTCAGTGCAGCCATCCTGGCCTCCTCTTCCTCTTCTAGAAACTGGTGAAGCTTCTTAAACTGCTCCTTAATCTGCCTCTCTGTGCGTCGGGCCTGGACCTTCATGTGTTCTGCTGTTTGTTCACACTCCACTTTAACTTCTTCACAAACCTTTAACTTCTCCTTTAAGGGCTCCAGAGTTTCCTCAACTTCCTTCTTGTGTTGTCGTGCAGCTTCATCGACGGGTCTGAATCTGTGGTTGCTGTGTTTTTCTGAATCTCTGCAGACGACACACACTGGCTGCTGATGGTCCAGACAGAAGAGTTTGAGTTTCTCAGAGTGCAGACTGCAGAGAGTCTCTGAAGCTCTCTGATCTCTCCAATAAGAAGGCCTCACACAGGTTCTTTAACACCAGGTTACACGCTGGTTCAAACAAAGATCTTCTCTTACAAACTGGACACTCACGTGTTGGTTTCTGTCTCCACCAGTCCTGCAGACAGTCTTTACAGAAGCTGTGGCTACATGACAGAACAACAGGATGTCTAAAGACGTCGTGACAGACCGGACAGCAGAGATCCTCCTCTGATCTGGAAGCCATTTAGTCTCTGAGTGAAGCTGAAAACACAGCAGACAGGAAGTACAGTCAGTCATGGCTCCCCTCCCTCCTCTACTAACTTCACTGAAATGTACTTTGAGTGGTGTTTTTAGTCAAACTCACCTTCAGTGTGTGGAGTGTCAGCAGGTTGAAGCAGCAGTGTTGGAGTTTTAGCTGAACTCACTCAGAGGAAGTTGTTAGTTTGGTCTGAAGGTGAATCTGATCGTCTGTTCTTCAGTCTGTGTGTCTCTCTGCAGTGAGGGAGAATAACTTTCAGTTTCCTGGTTTGTGTCAGGTGAGTCAGGTGAGGGTGGAGCTTTGTTACAACCTTGCTACATGCTGTTGCTTCACATGTTACACAGGGTGGTTTATTGAGCAGCAGGCAGTTTGAAATAAGTTTTCACATTGTGAAAATGTAATTCAGCAAAATCCCGGTAACATTCTGAAAATGGGGAACGGTGGAACATTGAAGGAAAGGGGTCACATGGAATATTGTGCGAGCAGGGTAGTATACAGTACAGTCAGGAATCACCTATGTAAGAGGTACAATAAAAAATGAATGAATGAAAAGCTGAATGAATAATATATGGATGGGATGACTTGGACATAATGCTATGGACCTTTTTAGGTAAAGGGTCACATGGAATAATGTATCCACCTTATTCTTGAGGCCGCTACTTTATAAATGGTTAGGAGTAAAACTTCTGATATGATAGCACCTCGCTACTTCAGTTAAAAGCCCAGTTCCTTCTATTAGCCCAGTGTGGATACACATTTTGACTAATAAAGGCCTGTTTCAAGTCGAGGCCTGGCCTGGTTGCCTGGCAGTTCATTTTTATAGAAGTGTTTTGGATGTATAACCTAAAGCCAGGTTGTCGGCTACCTTAAATTATGTGTCTGTTCCTCCATTACACTGTAAGTTATTCATATTCCTTCAGTCTGTAAGGGTGCTCAGATCAAAAGGATCAAAATGGTTTTTCACAAAAATTAATCTAAGTTGTGAGGATTGTTTTAACAGGATAAAGTGGTGTTGTGTCGGCATGACAGGTGCTGTAACGCTCTCTCTCTCTCTGATGTGCTGTCTGTCAGGAGTAGATCAAATGAATGACTCATAACTGATATATTATCTGAAGTCTAATTTTTGAACAAGTAATTTTCATACTGGTTTAAATAAACAATCTGATTGTATTTCCTGATCTTTGCTGAGCAACAGTTTTGTGTGAAAGGAATTAAAGGCCTGTTGATTTAATTAATTTCAGCAAATAATAACGCAGGCCACTAACTGGAGTTTTATCATAGTCTCATTGACTGTCTGTTGTTAGCCTTAGTGGCTAATCTTTGTGGCTAATCATCAACGGTGGTTCTTTTTGAAACTATTGGCCTTTAATGTACCAAATACTGCTTTGTTTTTTGACACATGCTTAACTAATGTTAAATTAGCATTTTCTAAAATGTCCTTGCTGAGCTCTGGTACCTGTTGATCTGTCCGTTTCTAACTCAGTCGCATATCCTAAATAATGTGTTTTTCTTCCACAAATAAAGTAACTTCTGTTATAAATTTGTACAAAACAAACAAAAAAAAATCAGCAGAATGCAGGAAATTAAGTGTTTGATCCTCAAAAGTTCCTGGGTGATCACCCCTGAAAAAAACAGCCTGCTCTCATCCTGAAATTGTCGATTACCACTGCTTCCTCAGTGATTTTTGCATCAACTGAAGCTAAAAGACACCTTTAGCAGCTTTCAGTTACAAACTGACGCCATCTGGTGGCGCAAGTTAGCAACAAGGCCAGACATAACCTTTCACAGAGTTGTGATACGACACAAGACGGCATCAGGCTGAAACACTGGCAGTAATGGCATAATTTAAGGAGCTAGAAAGTCCCTATAGTGCCGGTGGATGGGTCTAATGAACCTTGGACTTTCACTTGAGAGCCTGGTGTTTACTTCCAGTATGAATGTTGAGCCAAACCACAATGTTTTTCTAAACCTAATGTAAATACGAGGTGTTTACCCATGTTGTAAGTTTATTTTGAAAAAGACTGTGTCTAACAATCTGAAACTGTACATTTCCTGTGTAAACAGAAGTGTAGCGTTGGACACAGTGTCCTGAAAAGTCAACAGCAGACGCAGGAGATGTGTCTAGTGTGTGATACGTAGGCAAGAAAAACCACAAAGTGCAACCGCACTCTCTCACTCATTTCACTCTCTAAACATGCAAAGTTTAATAAGTAAATCCCCCTCCTAGCCGAACACGTCTCAGTTCCCGTTCCAACACACTCAGGATGACTCTCAATCGAAATACGAACACTTACTTTTAAATGTCACTGTCTGGTTTTTGGCCGGCGGCCTGTGGGGCTTCCTCATAGTCACAGAATGAAGTCGCTGGATTTCACTTCAGTTTCTCATCTCTCTGCTATCATAGGACCTTTTGAAATGTCATTTGAGATATGAGTGTGTACATGCCATTAACCCACACACTTTCTCTTGGACTTTGCCTTTAGGTGTGTCCCTGTCAGGCTTTCGCAGTACTTTACTTTATGGCTTTCTTAGATGATTTGTTTTCCCCCTTCACATGGTGGTCACTGCTTTCTTGCATTATACAATAATCTGACCCCTAAAAAACATAAAACAGCACAAGACAATGTGAAATAAACCGTGATGCAACTCAACAATACCAGAGAAACAAAACTATATCTATGTAAATACTGTCCTGCTTGTTTGATATTTAATTCTTTCAATGTGACGCACTTTGGAGATTTTCTCACGAAAGGTGATGTGAATAAATCTGTACTTACTGACCCTGTGTAGCTTGAGAATAAGGAGAATGTACTTTTGTTTTCTTCACTCTTAATCTGTCACGGTGTTACAAAAAAGAAATGTTATCACCAGTTCATAACAATTTTGTCATCAACCCTTTTGGTTTTCTTTTCCATTGTGTGAAACGACACACACATCACCTGTATTACGCACTCTGTTTATTCACACCTGATCAGGGATTTTACCCGCCAACCCTGGGAATATTACACAGTCCAAGCATTACACACACACACACACACACATTCACACAGTTTCCTGGTTCCCCTCCATCTGTGTCTGAACAGGGAATTTACCTGCATTATCTTGTTTATCTGTTAATCTGATCAGACTGCAGCATGAAAATGAGTCGAGCTGCCACCTCGTGCCGCCTCCCTCTGACTTCTTGTTGGAAGGAGAAGTGGTGACATAAACCTAAAAAAACCTGAGTGATGACAGGTTGATTTGGAAAGCAACTTGTCAAGTGGTGTGGACTTTTCTGCATGAGACGTGTTAACTTTCAGCTCAGCTGCCAGAGATAAATGTTGGAATTTTATGTCTCTGCAAACCATGAATACATCACATTTGTACATTTTATACATATCATAGCAACGTTTCTGAGGTGACGTGGTATCTGAGCTGACTTTGTCATCAGGAGGTGGTGGATGGTGAGACACCAGCCAAGCTGCAGACCACTGTTCAAATCCAACAACAAACCTAGTTGTTTTTTAGTGAGTCATTGCTGAGTTTCCTGCAGCTTTTAAGCCCTCAAACACTGATGATTTTAGGGATCAGTTGGTTGTTTTTCCAGCAGATTTTTAGCCTCCAAATATGTGTTTTTCAGAAAATCGTAGCTGTTTTTCCAGCGGCTTTTTAGCTACCAAACATTGGTGTGTTTTAGTGATTTGTAGCTGTTTTTCTAGCAGCTCTTTAGCCCTCAAACGTGGATGTTTTTAGAGACCTGTTGGTTTTCTTTCCAGCAGCTTTTTAGCCCCCAACTGTGTGTGTTTATAGCAATCCATGGCTGTTTTTCCAGCCCTCAAATCTGTGGCTGTGTTTCCTTTGGCTCTTTGGCCCTCAAACATGGATGTTTTTAGGGACCTGTTGGTTGGTTTTCTAACAGCTTTTTAGCCCTCAAACATGGATGTTTTTAGTGACCCATAGCTTTTTTTCCATCAGACTTGTATCCCCCAAATGTAGGTGTTTTTTCAGTGACCCATGGCTGTTTTCCAGTGGCTTTTTATCCTGCAAACATGGATGTTTTTTAGCAACTTGTGGCTTTATTTCCAGCTAATTTTTAGCCGTCAAACTCGTATGTTGTTAAGAGACCTGTTGCTGTTTTCCCTGCAACTTTTTAGCCCTCAGATATTGATGTTTTTTAGGAACCTCTTGGCTGTTTTTCAAGCAGGAAATAGTGTCACTAACAGCAGTTGTGTTGCTTGTCCAGTGGCGATCGTATCCCCAAAACAAGTATTTTAAGTTTAAATATGATCTTTTCCCAACCATAACCAAGTGGTTTTGAGCCTAAACATAATCACGTTAACCACAGTGGTCCCGTTGTTTTAATCTTCCGCTACATAAAAACATGCAATTGTAATGTATCCATGCTTTGCAGAAACAATGCCAACTTTTTTTCTGGCGATCGGATCATAGCTGTAGCCTCAGTCTGTTAATATGATATCATGTAAGTAGCCATCAAGTGCAAGTTAATGCCACCTGACATGCCATGTTACTGAAACCTGAACCAAACAACACACACTCACAACAGCCTTGAGCAAAGTTGTTGTTGTGAATGTGTCTGATATAAAACATGTGACTGGGGAAAGTCCTTTATGCTTCTGTCTATCTGAGTTGAGGCCAATCAGGTGAGGAAAACAAAAGGAAGCTGGAAACTCCTACTTCCTCTTTTAAGTACAAACAATACACCCACAGTAATTCCCTCATGCAGTGGCCTCATCAACTTACTTTACTGGGTGTGCTCCTATCAGCTGTTAATATAACACGAAGCACACATACACGGAAAGTACAACGACAAGTTACGTATAATTTTAAACTACTTGTACTTTACATGAGTGTTTCAATTTTGTGCAACTTCATAATTCTACTCCACATGTCAGAGGGATTTGTAGTTTTTACTGAAGGCTACTACATTGGTTTTAAAGCTTAGTTACTTTGCTCACTCAGATTGTGAATAATAAATGTGATCAACAACAAATTCTGATGTATAATTATTGATTACTTGTATAAAGTCATACATCAAGTTAGTTCCACCTTCACATCAGAAGCATAAATGCAGTGATAACTGTAATCATCTAAAACAGTCTGACAATATATTTTGTATAACGAGTACTTTTACCGTCAGACCTTTAAGTGTATTTTGATGCTGATTCTTTTGTACTTTTATTTAACACTATAAAGATATGTTTTTACTTTAAAAAAAAAAACTGTGGTACTTTTACTTTTAGAAAAGGTCTGAGTTCTTTCATCACGGCACAGTACACAGCGCGACACACACACTTTATTTCCTCTCATGTATGTGACCATATTACTCTGCCGGTAATGAAAATTTGCGTAAGCTTGTAAAACAAATACAAAAAGCCATTCACACACACACACACACACACACACACACACACACGCACACACAGTTACAATATGGCTTTGTCTTTGGTTTTTCCAGATTCCCCTTATCTTTTATCAGTTTGTGTGTTATCTGTTATAATCTCTCCTGATTGTGTGTGTGTGTGTGTTTGTGTTACTTCATCCTTTGAAAGGGCAGAAAATCCCCGCACCGTGTGTCAATGACAACTTAATTAAAACAGATATGACTATTTCATTCCACTCTGCAGACACAGAACCCACACAACAGTTAGACTGCACACATTTAATCAAAAACATGAACTCGTTAGTGAAAGATGTCGGCACCAGTGTTTCCCAAACTGCTTTAGCTCGTGACCCTTCACAACAAAATCCTTCTGCTTGTCACTGGTTGATTCATACACTGTTTGTGAGCAGTTCATCCTAAAGATGATTCTCTCCTCTCTTGTTTTATGTGAATAACTTTAGATTCCAGAAGAGACAAAAATTATTCAGTAATTTACACAAGAAATAAACACTGAAGCAAAGTGACCAACACATTCTCTCACATATTGGTGTTTGGTCAAGGACCTTCCACGTCGACATATGATGTGAGGTACCCTGGCTGTGTTGGTTGTTGACGTTCTGGGATGCCAGTTTCAGCCTGTTACATGCATTGTCTGTTTTAAGAATAGACTTTCTGTTTTCACAGGTAATGTACAGTTTGCTACAGACTCTTTCAAAATAAAAGCACTACATTGTGACAACACCCCCAAATTTTTTTTCCTCCAACAACACACACACCTGGTTGGGTTTAGGACAATAGAACAGGGTTTGGCTTTTTTGGCGTATCATGCCGACGTGAAAGGACAGCTTTAGTCGTTGGTGTGTGACGCAGCAAGTCGCTGAACAAGTGGCAGTTTTGAACCACTTCGGATTAGGACCAGGTTGAAGTAAACGTGTGACCCTTTGCTATGGCCCGCTCCTCAAACACAGACTGGCCAAACCACAGCATAACACTGGCCAGCTCCGACAAAGATATGACAACACAGCTGTGCTCCATAAATTTTCATTCATCTCATCCAACGTGAAAACAGAAGCCCTTTTTAAATAGGATTTGTGCAAATTTGCAGGAAAGCCCAATCAGTGTTTTTTCAGCATTGGCAGTATAAAAACAAAATCGGGGAGTGCAGCAAAATGCCGCCTACCTACTTTTGTTTATACAGAATGTGCCTTTTTCGGGGCAATGGGGGGCGTGAGCAAGTAACAAAACGTGTAGCTCAGCGTGTGACGTAAACAGTGACGTGGGAGGGAAGCCGCGGCTGGTCAGTCCTTCAGCGATTCTCTCGTAAGTCGGCCCGTCCTTCACCGTCCCCGTCATCTGACGGTTAATGGCCTCTTCGTTTGCGAGGACAAGGAGGGCGCGCAATTCCTTGTCTCCCCAGTTGCTCATCTTTACAGTGTCTGTCAGGTTTGTGTTTCCCTCTTGCTACTAGCTGCTCGCTAATTCCTGCTATCAGCTGTTTCCTGTTTATCCACTGCCAGTGGCTCGCACGTGCGGCGTCATCAACAGCTCCTCCCACAAGTCATCAACAGCTCCTCCCACAAGTCATCAACAGCTCCTCCCACAAGTCATCAACAGCTCCTCCCATTGCAGAAAGCCGCCTCGGTCTTTTTAAATCAGAAAGGTTCCACCAATATATCTACCCTACGAGGCGGAAAATTGGGCACCTCAGATCAACTCGCCAATCCGGCTCTGTGTGTCTAAACGCTTGCAGCTTGCCGGCAAAACGGCCCAACATTCGCCGAAAGTATGGCAGTGTAAAAGGGGCTCAGTGTCTGGTTTGTCCATTTTGGGCTACTGCAGAAACATGACGGTGTAACACAGTGATCTCTGTAGACGAGGACCTGCTCCCTATGTAGACATAAACACCTCAATGAGTTTAAAAAAGACACAATAATTCTTATTTTCAGGTGATTAAACACTAAAGAAACATGCTTATTATATTCCATTACTGCCAATATATCCCCCTAAATCCTGCACTGGACCTTTAATTAGTAGTTAGACTACTTTCAATGCAGAAAATAATCAGCAGATCAGTCCATGATGAAAGTGATCATTAGTTTGAAATGAGCTCCACCTTTAACAGCAACAGTAAAATCCTGCCTTTACATTAATGTCACAATAATCTAACAATATCATACACTGTAAATCTGTGTAACAGTCACAGGAGACATTTCTATACTTTTAATACTTTAGCTACAGTTTCCTGATTAAACTACAGGCTACTTTTACTTTAACATTTTCATGACTTTTACTTGTATTGGAGTATTTTTACAGACAACCATTAGTACTTTTACTGAGGTAAAGGGTCTGAATACTTTTTGCACCACAATAACAAGTCTCACAGCTCACGCCCAATGCACAGTATAAGTATTACAACACTACACACCATATTTTTATTTCACCAAGATGCTCAAGAAAAGTGAAAACATGGATGATGCAACATCGTAAAGCGACGCGTAGAGGAAAATAAAAACAGGAACGTGATGACTCATGTTGTTGCTGCTGTCAGAGATGAGCTCTGGAGAGTAAAACCATGTGGAAACGGGAATACTGCGAAGCCCAGAGAGGGGAGGCGGGGAGGAAAGTGAAAGAGGGGAAGAAAAAGAGGGAGAGGAACTTTTTTACCGGAAGATGTCGTCACTCAAAGAATTTCCGTGAAGCAGCACAAATACCCACAGGCATATAAGTTCCCTTTTACGGAAACAGAAACCAAACAGCTGGAAATGAATTGAACATGACTTCATGCAGAGTTTTAAATAATCCTGGAGGGAATTAGGACCGTCGTTCAAACAGAGCTTCACCACACGTCCTGCTGATGTTTTCACATAATGTTTTGACTGGAGAAAAAAACGTGACAAATGCAAAGTAGGATATTTTATATGAGACTGACAGAAATATGTGGACACCCACACAAAGTTTGAAATCATTATTTAAGTTGTGTTTATTCTCTGATGGTGGGAAAACAGTCACTTGTAATCACATACTGTGGCAGATAAGATAACAGCCTGTGGCTTATCGACAAATGGCACGTTATAAAACGACACATTATTAGCTTGTTATGTCATTAATGAAGACAAACAGAAGCAGATGTCGTCTGTTCCCTGAAATAAACCAGTGATTCTTGTGCCACACTTAACACCTACTAGATAGATAGATAGATAGATAGATAGATAGATAAAATAGTCAAATTATTTACCAAAAAAAGGTAAAATGATAAAAATATTAAGTTGTGATAGAATGAGACACAGATCTCCAAAGAGACAATTCAGGTATCACTGCACTCTAAAAAAGAATCCACTGGTTCAACATTAAAAACCATCAGACAAACTAAATTAGTTTAGTACAACCAACATGAGTTGCTTTGACCGCGAAAAAAAGAATAATTAGTTAAATTGAACCAACTTAATATAAATTCAAAAGTTGTGGTGACGTTTGGTGGTCAAATTATTTTATTTAGGCTATAATGTTCTAACATATTATTTTAACTCAGTCAAAAATGTCACAAATGTTTTGGATTTTTACCAGCTTCTTAAAATAGGTTATCAACTGACTAAAACACTGTCATGTGACAAACGTAATTTTTTTATGCTGAAAAACTGGGGAAAAACCCACAACTACACAAATCAGCTTCACTGTAACTCGCAGCATTCACAGACAAACACTTGTCTTTATCTGGACACATTTTCCCACCAATACAACATGCTAACATTATTAGCACAAGCCTATGGCATTTTACATTGTATAAATTAGCCTAGCAGCTAGTGGACTTTTCCTCTGCTCATATGAAGCCAGGATAAATCACACACACAGGGCTTAAAGGGATAGTGCACCCAGAAATGAAAATTCAGCCATTATCTACTCACCCATATGCTGAGGGAGGCTCAGGTGAAGTTTTAGAGTCCTCAGTGGAGGCTGACGGCGCCCCAGATTCAAACGTCCAAAAACACATAATTGAAACCACAAAATATCTCCATACTGCTCGTCCGTAGTGATCCAAGTGTCCTGAAGCCCCGACATAAAAAGTTGTTTGGAAAAACGTCATTTGAACTCTGTTTTTAGCCTCATTGTAGCCTGTAGCTCTGACTGCCTCTCTGGGCACCGCACTCGCGTGTGCGCCTTTGAATCTGGGGCGCCGTCAGCCTCCATTAGGTGGAGTTGTGTTGCTACCTCCTCTCCCCTTGGATCTCCGCAAGTGTTGAGAGGACTCTAACTGTGCGTTCACACCAAACGCGATGGACACAATGTCATCGCCCGTGATGCGAGTATTGCGTCACTTGATCACAAATGTCACCTTTTTCATCATCGCTTCAATCACGATGACGCAACCCTCCTCCCGCAATTTTCTCGTCAGCCATGGCTCAGTTAACTACCGTAGCTGCTCTTTATCTGTTGTGGACATCTGATGTCACCTTTTTACTGGTCCCGGTAAAAAGGTGACGTAGTGTCATATAGCTCAGTGTAGCCACACACAGCCACAATGATTCTTTCCTCCATTTTTTGAAATGTGCGTCCGACGTAACTACATCGGTGACGCGGTTGGATATCAACGCTGATGGGATGTCGCGGCACAGCGTCACACTTGAATGTCGCTTGAAAAGTTCAAATTTTTCAACTTCAAGCGACACACGCGATAAGGCGATGGATGCGTCATCGCTTCATCGGGTCGCTCTTATCGCCTGAAATGCGTCGCCCAAAGCGACATCGCGTGTCATTGCGTCATTTACATTGATTTTGAATGTAAACTTGTGGCGTTCATCGCGTCCATCGCGTTTGGTGTGACTTCACCTGAGCCTCCATCAGCGTATGGGTGAGTAGATAATGGCTGGATTTTCATTTTTGGGTGCACTATCCCTTTAACATGCTGTTTTTTGTGGAGGCTTGTCTTCACAATTTATTGTTTCTTATCTGTGAAATTAAAGGAAATCAAAGCTTTGGTTTCAGCTCACAGAGACACACAGGAGGTCTGCGTCACCGCGTTGTGTAGTTATATTTCTGGGGAGGTGCCCGTCAGGCTACAGAGCCTGCTGCAGGTGCGGTGACGATTCAAGACAGAAGAATATTTAAAACTTGAGTTTGATTGAATTAACGCGCTCCGCTTTAAACCTGTGGAGACGGGTGTATGCTTTTATTTTGAAGGGCCCGTGGCGCTTGGGGGCGGGGCCAACCTGTTGAACGTGACGGACTTTTCCGTAAGTTATGAGAGCGTGACGTCGCGAGCTCGTCGCTGATTGGAGGAGAGTTGGGGGAGAGTTTGCGCGTCCGGGATATAGAAGCTGATCACAGCGCGAGGCTCGAGTCACAGTCAGAGAAGAAGAAGAAGAAGAAGAAGACGAAGAGACAGTCACAGTGAAGGTGATAAAGCGGACCAGTTATCAGCAGCTCGCGTTTTTATTGGACTATACCGGAACACACACACACACACACACACCGCCTGCTGAAGCAACACTAACCCGCCGCTGGTTTTAAATCTCCGCAGCTGCCGTTCAACGACTTTTTGGAAAACTTTCCCTAAAGGACAGCCATGCTCCACCTGTGCCTCGTGCTCATTTTATCCGCCTCCGTTCTTTCAGAGTCGGTAAGTTGTGCTTTAAATCTCTCTAACTGCGAGTTCACGTTTATAAAAGTGGTCTCGGCGCCAGCTAACGTTAAGTTACGGTGAACCGAGTGACGGTTAGCCGTTAACGCGACTCGGTTCGCTTTGATTTGTGTGACACAGACGCAGAGCAGGTCTGGTGTTGTACAAAGTGGATCAGATAGACTCTCCTGATCCTCGGTGTTGTTAGCCAGCTAGCTTCACTGCCAGAGTGCAGGGAGGAACACACACACACACACACACACACACACACACACACACACACACAGAGGCATCTACAGCCTGCTGCTATTATCCAGTATGGGGCCCAGATGGGGGGGTAGCTGGCAAGTCACTTTTCCTGCCTGTGATGTTCCAGTCACTGCGACATCTGGGCTGCTCTTTTTACATGTATGACTCTTTCTGATCAGTCAGATATTTGCTTCACTACACCTCCTGTCCTCAGTCTAAAAGCAGACTGTGGATCTGCATGTCTTATTGTTTTACTGCATGATTCAGTGAAGAAACTGACATCTGGAAAATTCACTTGAGAGTTATTGCTCTCTCAGCACCTCAAGTCACGTCAAATCAGGTTTATTGCCATGTGTTTGTCACATACAGGGGTTGTATTGATGTTTTAGTGCATAGCTATACATATAGTAAGAGAAAAGCAGCGCAAGTACTGCAAAAGTCCAGAAACTACAAAATACAATTCAGAAAATGTAAACAAAGTATGAGCCTAATGACAGACGTGAAGCTTCACATTATGTTGGTATTACACACATTCAGTGCACATGCCACTAACAGATCCCTCTTCAGGGAGCACTGATCGATCGCCTCAGATAAGTCAAACAGTCTGTTGCTGTGTTGTGGAAAGCAACAGACTGACTTAATGCCAAAAGAATTTGATTGCCGAGGAGCGTCACTGGAGGTGGTTGACGATTACAAATGTGTTTTTCCCCAAGCGCTGTGTAGTTTCCTGACTTTCAATGGTCATGTGTTGCACGTATTTTTCAGGACGTGACCCCTCCTGATTTGTTTTTGCGGGCTTTTCCACATTATGTCACTTTTGTTTTGCTCCCATTTTATGATGCATAAAGTCAGACTGCTCTGCTGTATATTATTGACACCATTATTCTGCTGCCACCCGAGCTTAGCTTCACCATTAACCATTCATGAAACGCGTGTTATTCAACTACCTGAGGCTGTCGTGCTTTGACCCAGTCCTGCTTTCCCTAGTGATGTTGGTGTGTCTGTGTTAGAGCGACTGTCACCAAAAAATGACTCTTTAAAGAGCAGTAACAGACAGTATCTGGTCAGGAGCTGTACTTTGTACCTTTCGTGTGGATGGACTTGTGCATTACATGAAGCAGAAACCTGTAATTGTGTGTTTGAGCCTGAACTGGTGCTCACACATACAGTACAGGACACATCTAGTTACCCATGTTCTACCTTATATTTTACAGCTTTTGAGTTCTTATTTGTAACTGTTTGTGCTGGAGTGCTAATACAGGCCGTGAGGATGCCACCCACACACACACAAACACATGCACCCTGCCCCCCAGTAAGCCCAGTTGGTCAGTACAAATGGTGTGAAAGGGTGAATAGCAGCAACACAGACTTTACCACCCACTCCAGGATGGTGTACATGCCTGGAATATATCAGTTATACATCAGTGAAGTCTTAAAGTGCAAATATGTGGGCGTCACAAGCTTCACTGTGACGTACTATGACACATTGAAATTTCCCATGTGGAGCCAGAAACACTCGGGACGCTAATCCCAGATTGAGGAGCTGAACTTTGCCTGCCTTCAGGCGGCTTTTTTTCCACCAGCGTGTTGATGTCATGAGCCAGCGATTCCCAGCACATCGCTCACTGTTGGTTGGGTCCACCTCGCCTTTACAATCTGTTACATTCCTCAACGCCTTGTAGCTTCTGCTTGCTCACTCTGCCTCATCTCGTTGTCACCCCCCACTCCCTTCTCCTCTCTTTTTTGATTTCCCCTCTGGAATGTGACCTTTGGTGACCTTGACCGGCCCTCTTGGGGATTTTGCACACTTGGAGGGATCTCAATAGGGCCCTGGGGCCTTTTCACAAGGGACACTTCTTTCCTCTAGCCTAGCCTAGCGTGGACGCACCTACAGCTTTCCCACCAAGATATGCTCTGTTTCTTTTTCAGCTCTTTAAATGAGCTGTTACTCTCCAGATTTCGACTGATGCTTCTTTAGTCATCACTAAGTCCATCTCCCAGTCTGTCCCAGTCTGATCAGTCTCAGTAGGCCTCGACTACTTATCTCCCCCTTTTCTTTTTTCTTTTGCTCCACTTTCCTTTGATGGATACTTAGCCTCTGAGCTATGACAGTCCTTCCCTCCACCTCCCCTTTCTCCCTCCAGCCTTTTCTTCTACTTCTACCCACTGAGGTCATTATTGGTATGTGGGTTTGGCGTTCCCAGCTAATCGATAACAATGTTCTGCTACCTGACAAAAGAGCATGCCCTGAATGCAAAAGGCTTTTTGGGAGCCACAGGCATGATTGGAATGTTTTTTATCAATGGACTGAGTTGGTTGGTCCTATCAAATGGATGCCAGGAGTCTTAAATGTTCTAATCTTGGGAAGTTATTGCTTCATTTAGCAAAGTCTCTTGCTGCCCGAGGTAGAAGGACTCTTTTAATCCGACCATTTTGATTTCTCATGCAGTGCTCAGGCTGAGGTCTCATGGGCAGTCTTATCAGTTTGTCCAAGATAGACCGGGATAAACAAATCCTGTTCTTCATGGCTTTTTCCATTGACCTCAGCATTTTCTGCCCATGTATGGGAGCACAAGTCACTACAAGTCCTTCATGACCAAGTAGAGAGTGAAGGTGAAAGATAGGAAAGTACAGTAACTGTTTATTTTTTGTTTCTTAAATTAGTAAAGGCTGAGCAAGCAAAAAGTCTCCTCACACGTAATGTGGTTTTCATTTCAATTAGCAGTGTCAAATCACCTTAATTTACCAAATGTGCTTGCGATGGCAACTGTGGTGGTTAATCAGGGTTAAAAATCCTCTTTGCCCCGGAGTTAATCCATATTGCCTCACCAAACCTCGGCTTGTTGCCTTTGGAGCCTTGGGGCTGAGTCCATTTGTTATATCTTGTTGGAATGTCACTGGTTTTGCATTTAGCCCCCGAATCATTTGCACGAGAATGAGCCAGGGTTTTTTGAAGGAAGTTTTTTTTTTTTTTGCATGATGGGGTGCGCTGAAAGCCTGTGCGGTGAAAAGAGCGCAGGGAAGGAGGGAGGGAAAGAGGGAGCATGATAAATAGTATCACTAGGATGTAATAATGGTTCCTGCATTGCTGTCCGCTGGTCTATAAAATCCCTTTGGGCCGAGGAATGTTGGCACAGAGAGAGGAGGTTTTTGTCCTTCCTGCCTGTGATGGAGAGCAGTCGAGAACCTGACTCCCCCCCTCTCCCTCCACCCTTTCAACCGCAGCATATTCTGGCAGTTGTACCGGGAACTATATGAATACATTTGGGGCAGAAGTCGACCATAAACCCCCTCCTATTCTGGTTAGATCACTTTCATACAACTTTTTTTGGACTCTTTTATGCCGGAGCCACTTTCTAGTTAAACATAGCCTGGACCCTTTACACTAGGGCACAAGTCAAAAGGGCTGCAACTACATATTGTTTTCATTATGGATTAATATTGTGACTGTTTTCTCACTCAACGGAAAGCTTTGTCAACATCTGTTTCAGGCTTTTGCACACGTTCATTTATTTGTGGCGGCCCGCATGATAAAAAAGATCTGCCTCCACAAATAAATGTTGTGTTTTTGGAGCTGTGCTGTTAATTTGGGAGCTGTTGGATAAACTGTTTGGTTATATATATAGCACCACACTGTTGGAGTGCAGAGCGTGCTGGGGCGGCGACAGAGTAGCGGGGCGTCAGGTGCATTGAACGTGAAACTTAACTGTTCATTCTGCTGGGCCTAAAAGTTTGCATTCACTCGCAGCAGCTGCTCCTCTCATCCATCGATCAGCTCTGATCAGATCAACTGATCATTATCCACCCTGCGAGTCACAAACTGCTGCTGAGGGGAAAATAACTCATAACAGGGTCTCGTGCTCCTTTGCACACGCTGAATACTTGGAAAGGCAAGTTTGTTTAGTGTGTCGTGGCATTTACCTATTGAGAATATCACTATCCTTTTTGAAGCAATAGATAAATTGGCTACTTGTTTCAACTCTTCAGGTGTGGGTGTGTGTGTGTGTGTACACAACCCCTTAAACAAAATAAATTTACCAACAGCCCAGTCTTATTTACATCGCCAGCCTGGGAAACGGCAGTTTTCTTCAGCGCCACCTCCCCCACTCTTGAAAAGAAAAGCTGTTGTGGCTTTGTGGCGGACTAGTAAAAATATAGAGGGTCATGGCAGAACACGGAATATGAGCCTCGCTGTGTTTCCATTGGGAAATGTATCAGCGAGCCTGGAGGGAGGCCGTTTGATGTCGTTCCTTCAGCCCCTGCCTCTGCCATCCCCTGATACCCTGTCATACTCTGACAGATGGTTATTCCAGGCCTGAAGCCAGACTGTTAGCAACTATCAGCACTGATGCACTCAGTGGTGTGGGAGCATGAAATGTAATAATCAAAATGCTCCACCCTGGGGCTGGGCAACAAAATCAGATATCCCAATAATGTTGATGTATATATTTCTATCTGTTATGTGATCACATTTAGGGGCTGTTACAGAAGCTTTCAGGAGACATTCACATGGCTTGAGAGAAACAGTCAAAGTGTTGTGGATCTTAAAGATGATTTCTCAGAAGTGTGTTGTGTGCTCTGTGCTCTGTCAGATGAGATGATTTGCTGCTTTTCTTCATCACATATGAGAGTAATTTTAAAATCGCAAGCTTTTACCAGACCAAACAAAATGGGAAACTTTAGTTGATAATGAAAAGTCGATTATGTGCTATAAAGCCGCTATGAAGTATCTTTCCGCCAAACAACAGTCGTATCATGCCACTCCAGGGTGCTTTTACTGCCTCCGTTCTGTACCAGGTAGTGTAAAAGGGCTGCTGTGTATCTGGCATCAAACCGAGGTGATGGCCATCTTGAAACATTGACATTTAGCCATTTATTTGCTGGTAGAACATTTATTTTAATTTAATTTTAGATACTTGTTTATTGTGGGGATTTTTGCAAGGACTTACTGTGTTGAGAAGGATTCTTGTGGTGTTCTCTGGAAATTTATTTCCCCGCAAACAAAGCTAAATTGATGTCATTTCTGTCAGACCTCTCATGCCATTTACAGTTCACACACACACACACACACACACACACACACACACACACACACACACACACACAGCCACCAGAGATCAGAGTGCTTTTGGGTGGTATGAGGGCTTCCCCTCATTCAGACATCCTTCCTGACAAATGTGTCTCAATAATACAGTACTTCTTTGATGTGGTGTGTGTGTGTGAGTGTGTAGGAGGGTGCGAATGTGTCTCGGTATTAATGTGTGTGTTCTCATGTGCTCCTGTGTCGCTTTGTGTATCTGCACGTTTGTATCACAGTGTGTGAGGTCTACCTCTTCAGACCACCAGTGGCTCACCCAGTGGGCTCCACAGTCACTAAACGTATTGTCAACAGCAGAGGACACCTTGTTCGTTTCAAGTCAGTTGAGCTCTGATAAACTTTGGTAGTGTTTGGCCTTTGTGGGTGTGAAGCAGTGTTTCCTTTCATCATGAAGTGATGGAGCTGCCTTAACCTTGAAGTCTGTAAGACATCCCGTAAGTAAGAACGTTGAGCTATGTCATGCCACATGTTGTGAAACAGTCATGTTACAGATCATGTCCTCTAATTATTTAAGTAGAAATGCAAAGATAATTCTGTTATGATGACCTGCTAACGTTGGTGCATTTTCTTTGCATAAGTGCACTTTAATTAAGAGAAGGGAAATGTATGGCTGATGTATAGTTTTCCAACTCCAGCAGAGCTGTTACCACTGCCTGTCATGTAATATTACAGGGAGGTGTGTGAAATATATCCAGTGTAGGAATTTTACCCTTTAATGCCAAAGGAGCCACGCTGCGTAAATTTGATCCCTCCCTAAAACCCAGACTCATTTAAACATACTTAGCACATATTAGTGAGAGGGCGGGGCTCCGTTCGCTGACAGTTTGAAAGCCACTTCACTGCAGGATATCGCATAAGTCGAACGGTGAACCTAGAAGAACCATCCTAGCAGTCGTTGGTGGTTTGGCCCAAGCTCTTAATTGTGTGTGTCTCTGTGCAGAGAGTGCCTTGGCTCCATTGTAGAGAGGAGAGAGGAATGTGGTGGCTGGCTGAGGAGCCAAGGTCTTGGCTACTTAGCTGACCCACACAGAGAGACACATTCCTCAGACTGCCTCACTCAACAGAGGCACACACAGCTTCATACGGTCTATCGAAGATGGCAACACACTCCTTTGCTTTTACACCCTTTCAAAGGAATAGTTTGACATTTTGGGAAATTCACTCATATGCAATGCTTTAGAGATTCAGGGAGATGAACGTTTGTTATCTTTACTCAATTGTCCCTCCTGATGAAGAAAAGCGGCTCATCTTTCCATTTAAGGAGCTGATATTAGATCATTTCTTGAAAAATACTGAAATGCTAAATCAATTATGAAGATATTTTTTAGATTTAAAGCGATAGTTCAGCTTTTCTGAAGTGGGCTTGTACGGTGTACTTATCCATAAATATTACCAACAGTAGATGTCAGTCAGTTTGGAGGAGCAGGCATGAGTCTGAAATGGAGGTGAAGCAATGTACTAGTGTGGAGGAGTCAGCAGCAAAATGTCTATGGATAACTACCCCCATACAGCCCCACCTCAAAAAAATCTGAATTTTCCCTTCAAGTCAGACAAGAACATTTCCATTTGCATTGATGGCTCTATACAAATTCAGAGTATACAGTCATTTTATTCAGCAGGTCAATTAGTACCAGAAATTCATATCAAACAAGTTTCTTTACTTCAAAGTTTTGTCTCTGATACTGGTTATTCATAATGTGACTTGGCCTGTGTTGAGAGCCAGGCCGGCAAGTTTGATTAAACATCGTCACCAGTGTCAGAAGAACATTTAATTTGACCGTAATTTAAATTAACATGACACTTGTTTATGATGTGTCTGGCATTTTTCTCAGAACACACAAAGACCCTTTGTAGTATTTAAGTAAAGCCGAAGTGCAGGTTGCTTACTGGTATTATGAGCGAGAAATTGGACTGATCCACAGCCGTAGGATAAAGAGTCAATTTAAGCATTTCTCCTTTAGAAATGAATCAGAGTCTTTGTGACTAATCTCCCACCATGAATGAATGGACATCCTCACGTTTCCAAAAACACTTTGAAGTATAAATAAGTCAGTTAACTTCCATGACTCATATTCTGGAGTCTCTTCAGGCTTTTATTAAACACTGAGTTGATTTGTTTTAGATGGATATTTCCTGTTTTCCTGCCGTTTTCTTATTATTTCCTGCCATTTAAAGCCTGAAGTCGATCTTGAGGCTGATAATAACTCCTCAGTAGCTCCCATTGAGTCTATTGGACTGTAATGTCTTTGATCCAAGGCAGAGATATGCTCGCCTGAGGGAGTGACATCAAAGAGATGGAAGAGTAGGGAAGACATTAGAGAGGCACGGCTTCTGTACGAGTTTGACTCGCCGCAGGCATTCGGCTTATGCGTCCCATCAGTCATGGATTTGGTTATAACGGAGAACCGTCCATGGCAGGACGGCTTCATCGATGGAAGGAAGTGACCAATAAAGGCCATTACGATGAGACCAGGGACGTTCCCTCAGGAGACGCTCATCAAAACTCAATTAGGCTTATCAGTGGAAACTGAATCAACACTGTCTGCTGCACAGCTGGCCCGCCTGCACAGCTTCAGTCTTATCTGGAACGGTCAGGAAAGGAGTCAAACAGAAAACCAGTCGTCCAGGCCAATGTCAAAGCTGAATGCAACAATATTACTCACTTTACTGAGTAATATTTGTCTTGGTGATGAAGAGAGAACAGCCCTGATTGACTCAAGCAGCTGAGTTCATCACATAGTTTGCTGATTATAGCTGTGTAGCAATTATGTCTATAGATCTTATCACACAAGCCCAACCTCTCCATCTGTACGGTGACAGTATCAAGGCTGCTGTGACTTTTCTGTGTGTCATGTTGCGATAGAGTCTCACATAGTGCTGGTAGGTGGAAATGCAGCTATAGATAGAGCAGGCATAGGTAGAAGGAATCTAGAGCTTGGCTGTCAGAGCAAAAGGCAAAGGTAGGTGTGTGTGTTGATTTCCAGTGAAGTCCAGCATGCAGCTCTGTCCTCTGTGATTATTAAAGGACAGATGGGGCCTGAAATGGAAATAGTCAGTGGGCTGTTTTCAGGCCTTGTGAAGGACTGACTGTATGTAGGAGCAGCAGCTCTAATAAAACACTTAACTTTATGGTTTTAACAAAGTAATGATCCCATAATAGATCGCTTGCTGTGGCGCCATTATATGCCATAAACTCAAGAACTTGGACTCCTGAAGTAAATTCATGACAGTTCATCTGATGTGTGTGTGTGTGTGTGTGTGTGTGTGTGTGTGTGTTCGCCCTTTAGCAGAGTTACATCAGGGGTCAGAAGTGCATCTTATAAGCAGACCGGGCGACACAATACATGGTGCAAATCTTGCTGGTTCAAGTATCACCCAGCAGCAGGGGGGGGGAGTTGAAAAACAGGATGGGAAATGGAGGGAGTGAAGGAAAAGAGAGAAGTTGTTGACAAGGAAGGAAGGAGAGACAGGAGGTTATGAAAGAGCTTAAACTTCAGATCCAGATTATCTTCCAAAACCATTTCGTCCATTTTAGTTAATTTTGGCCCCTGAGGTCATCTCAGGCCAAAACCGGCAGCTGAACGTCACATGAACGAAGGAGGAAAAAAAAAGGTTAGAAAACCACAATAACTGTCTTTTCTTAAAAAGGTCAAGAGACGTTGGGCATCACAAAGAATAAGGAAGCACATTCCTGCGTGCTGGTGTTTCTTTTCTGTCTTTTCATACTTTGTACCTCCTCCACGCCGCCGTGTGAATGGACCAGATGCCTCTCTGTGTGCCGGCAGATGGAGGGATTGTTTCCCCAGTTTAATGAAGGGAGGCTGCTGGAGGCTTATCCCGGTTACCTTGGTCATTGATATGCTCTTGAGGAGTCCACTGGCATTGTTGGCGTCAATGGAAGGGACAGACCCAAAGGCTGGGTGGCGGGTGTCTTGACAGACTGCCTTCAGTGAATGCGGACAATTGGGGAACTGGAAAGTTTAGGACCTCCATGCTGAGAGAGGCAGGATAAACACAGGACATGACAAGAGACTAGAGTGGGGCAAGACGGGAAACCAGTTTTGATCATCTCTGTGGAGGCTTTCCTTCATCAGACCAGACCATTTCATCAGTGAAACCTGAGATTCTCCTGAACAAAAGTTAATTCCCTGCAGAGAGACAAATTTACAGAAATTACAAATTGTGTTAACGCACAAATATTCCCAAATTAACAATTCTTAGTTGTAAAAGAAAGTGGTGAAACATAGTTTTCTTATTGAACCATTTAATCTGTAAATATATTGATAATTGTTTTTAATGGTTAATATTTTCTTGTGCTATCTTTTCTTTGGAGCATGCTGCCTTTTGTTTTCCCTCGTGGTGGTAAACCTGAATATCTTTCAGAAACAGTGATGGACATTTTTCATGACTTTGTGCTGTTTGATTCATTGATAATGGAAAAAAGTCATTGTTTGGTTGTTGTTGTTGTTGTTGTTGTTGTTGTTGTCAGAGGAGAAATAGAATGTGGTTTCCAGGCAAGACGTGTGTGTCTCAGGCAACAATTAATGTTTTGCATATTGATTTTCATTGTAAATACCAGCCTGTTTTTCACAGTGGAGCTGCTGCAGTAGTTAACATGTTGGCATTCTTTCCTTTTCTCAACACTTCGTTCTAATTCACATCCTGCAGAGTTTAATCTGTTGACCAAGGTTTGTTTGTTTCGTCAGTTGTGATGTCGAGGTCTCAGACTTGCTTTGACACAGCGAGGCCAAATGCGCTCTGCAATTTCACTAAACAAGGAAAAGCTTTGTTTGGCTGTTAGATGACTCTGACCTTCGTGGCAGACCAGGACTCCAGATAAAAGGTCATCTGGGCTATTTAAAGTCTTTATGAGAGCAGGAGTCTTTGTCTGATTTTGGAAGAGATTCAAGAAATAAAATACTGGGAGGAGTTTTACTGAATTGCCAGTATTTGTACTGGCTGGATCCTTCATACTTTCGGAAACGGAGAGTGGTGAACTCCATTGTCGCTGCGTGTTGTGGTACAATACTTGATTAAATGCTTAGCATGTAGTGCGTCACTGCCACAAACGGAAATATTATTTCCCAGTCTCTCCATTTAATCCATTTGGTTTGGCTGCAATCCACATCCGGCTGCTTATCAGCTGTTGTACATTAGGCTGAATATATATGAGGCCATGAATCACTGAGGGGGAGGACAAAATGGTGATCTGTTTGGCTTCGTAAGTGGCTTTTTAAAATGGCTGACAAATAATGTGGTTAACCAGCTTTAAATCAAGAGTTAAGCTCTGAGATACGGTTTTGATTATACCATACTGACACGATATTTCAAAGCGTGATGGACATACCTTTGGGTTCTCCAGAAATCAATGGTTAGCAGAAAGAGTAATCATGAGCTTTGAGGATCCACATTCTTGGGAAACCTTCCTAAAGTCCTCGGCAGCACACAGTTGCATTCTTGTGTATTCACTGTACATGATGTACGTTATTCAGCTCTCCAGGATGTCGGGTCAGCCTTTTGTGGCTTCCCTCTGGACCACAGTGTGCTCTGCTGCAAAGCACGTAGCCAAACTTTGTGTTGCTGAGCCCATTAAGGTTGTTTGTTGTGAACACATTAGGCTCAATATGAGGGCGTGACAATTTTTCCTCTCAGATTGTATGCGGCAGACATGCTCGGGGATAATGGTAGTGTTTGGTTACACAGCTAATGAATGAATATATATTGTTTGTAGAGTGTGAGATGGACTCCTGGCTGACATTTATTTTTATATTTTACAGTGAGTATCTCGTGTCATTTTTTCAGTTTATAAAACAGACTTGATAGAGTTTTATGAGATTTATTGACACTGAAATCCAATATCAGGCAGCCATGACTGAGCAACAAATCAGACAGGCCCATGTTTGGTGTAAACTCACCATGTGAGAGCTGATTTTCATGTTGACGAGGTTACATAACCCGCTAATCAGGCTGTTCTCCCCTTTCTCTTCACCAGTCTGTGCTGGTTCAGATGATAGCTGGTGTCAAATGGAGGCATATTTGTGCAGCAATAGAGTATCACATGGCTTCTATCCTTTTTGTGGGGTTTTTGATACGTCTTCGGGCTGTTACGGAGCTCAGATCTGACTTGTGTGAAGCAGAGACTTCCTGTTTCATCCCTGCTCTGTTGTGGGTGTGTTGTTCCTGAATACATTTTTGGATTGGGAACAGAGTGAGCTTGTTTTTGTCCCAGCAGACAGGGACTTGGCCTGAATCCCATCCCGGCTCTGCTTCCTGGGAGAATATAGTAAAGATGGAATATCCCCCACATCTGATAGTAAATTCAGTGGCTGCCATCATAACAAAAATCCTTCAGCTTTTGATCCGTCTCTTCCTGCTCTGTCTTACTGAATAAACCTGGCCTGTTGGGACAGGTCTCAGGGCGGGCTGTAAGACAGTATGCTGTTGTTTTAGGACACACGAGGCTGCAGATGGTGGAGTTCCTTAAACACATCTCCCCAGGACACAAATGTACGTCCACATTTCACCACAGGGGGCTTCAAAGGTCAGGGGCAGCCAGGAGGAAGGGCTTTATTGACACTCCAGGACCTTGACAGGGACAAACATATTGGCTTCTCTTCTCTTTTGCTTATCAAACAAACTCTGTGTGGAAAAACACAAATGGTAGTTTTGTTTTTTTAAACTCTTGGGCTGAACAGAAAATATGTTTTTATCCAACGAGGCAACAAGTGAAAGACAAAATACCTTCCCTGTAACAAACAGGTACCAAATACGAGTTTCTATCCAAGAAATATACAGAAAATAAAGACATTTGAAATAAAGCTTACCCAACAACCAAAGCTGAGCAGAAACACAGATGTATAAATTCCTCAGGTAAGATCGCAAAGTGTTGCAGTTTGGAGAGTGTAGTGTTCATGTAGGATAATAAAGTTGATCAAAAAGTTGTCTTTCGGGGCCTTTAAAATATCCTCGTCCCAAACCACAAAGTAGCACACAGAGTAAAAGGCACCTCAGGGAATGATGTAGAATATGAGTGTTTGAATGAATATGACTCATGCTGGCACACACGGCTGGGTGAGCCTGACTCAGATGGATCCATATTATCATCTGAATGAGTGTGTTTCCGATAATGTGACTCGGCGGGCTTGTTCCAGCACGTCGCAGCAGCAGTCGACTTCACTCTGAATGGCAGTGGGGAAATGAAGAGCCAGTAGTCACCATTTTAAGGCTTAGGATTAAGTACACACACACTTACAAAGGCATGCAAGCATACACACACACACACACACACACACACACACACAGGAGCCCAGCGCCCCTGTGTCCATGTGCAGGGTTTAAATAAGGACAGAATAGAGCAGTGATCCCCGACCAGCGGGGGGTGGACCCCAGGGGCTTCCTCCTATAGTTGCTACGGGATACGTGGAAAGATTTTGGAGAAACTCGGACTACAGATTGGTATGATGTTGATAAGAAAACAAAACTAATTAGCAAGCGCACACAGGTGTCCAGCTAAAGATAACAAACAGTTGAAACCGTTAACTATAAGTAAACAATTTAAACAGTTGGCTAAAAGTAAACAATATAAATAACAAGCTTCTCACAAACAATTGAAATGGTTAAAAGTAAACAATTTAAATACTTGGCAAGAAGTAAATAAATGAATTAGTTGACTGAAAGTAATCAATTTAAATAGCTCAAAATAAAATGTTTGGATAGCAGGCATCTCGCAAACAATTGAAATATTTATTCCAGTTGTTTACTTTTAGATAGTTATCTATAAATAAACAACTGAAAAGGTTAGTTAAAGGTAAACAATCAAACTAGTTAGCTAAAAGTACAAACAATTTAAATAGTTAGCTTAATGTAAATCATTGAAACAGTCAGTCAATAGTATTTAAACTGACCTCAACACTGACTGAAAAATGTAATAATCTCCAAATTTAAATCAGTCAAGAATAAAATATTTACCTCTCACAATAATTTTTGGGAACCACTATAGTAGAGTATAAAACTACGTAGGATTTTCTTTTGAATCTGTGTGTCTCTGTCAGTCTTTTGAAAGAAGAACTCACACACAGACAGAAACAATAACAAAAAGGAATAAAGGAAGAGTCACTTTAAAAACGAAGGAAGGCAGCAAACACTCAGGTCTTCGTCAGCGCACCTTGTTGCTCTGAGGAGTCACAGTAAAATGGCCGCCCTTCTTTGAAGCTCTTGTGCAGTCACAATGAGGCATTCCCTCCCCTCCCTCTTGTCATATAGGCTACTTTTAAAGAGAGAAGCAGTGTTACTATGCCAAGTATTTGAGAACACACACACACACACAATGCTTGGAGGCCCCAGGCGGGCTTAGCCAGCAGCTAACCCTTAAAATGAAGACCCCTCACAGGACTCAGATGGAAGTAATTATGAGGAGAACTCATGATGTCAACAGAACTCAATCTGTGTGTGTTTGAGAGGAGGGCGGGGGGGGTAAATGAGGATGTTGTGGGAAGCCCAGGCATGTTTCCAGTGTGATTTGTGGTCAGCTTTTGTTCTCAGTAAATGGAAGGTCTCATTGGAAAAAGCTTCCAGCACTGCTCCGCTCGCTCTCGCATCTTCAGTCCTCTTTCTGTTCAACAGAACACAATGATTGGCTGCCTCCTGTCACACAGCGTCTCATCAGCCGGTCTGCCTCAGTGTGTGCAGTGTTTAGCTATCAGTCAGAGAGGTTCCAGCATCTTCCAGACAGAGCTGTTCAGCTTTAATCTGTCGCTTATGTATTTCAATTAATCAGTCAGTCATTTAGTCTCATCAAGTCATCAACCAGAGCTCAAACTCCTCTTCAAATGTTTTGTTTTCTCTGCCCAACAGTGAGCTGTGTGTTCAGCTCTGCAATGTTTGAGCTAGAAAATGCATTTCCTGTACAGTACGTGAAGTGGTAGAATTTCAAAGTGAAGATTGTTTCTGATTTTTAAAAAAGTTCTGTATGTGACATTCACAGCTCACACAGCAGCAGAGGCAGTAGTTTTAGTAATAGCATAGAAGTATCATTATTAATAACAATAATAATGAGAATGATACACTGAGTATCCAGAAAATTGCCATAAAAACCCAAAGAAGAAAAATGTGGTAGTTGCAGTAGGACATAGTCTGAAAGGATTGAAATGTTCGTCAGCAGGTGATTTTATGGTCGGTGTGAATAAAGAAAGAGATGCAGCACCATTTTTCTTCCTCAGTTTTACCATTGTATTGTGATTGTGAACTCTCACTTTGTACTAAGAACATCAGGAGCAGATTGGTGTGAATGGTGTGAGAAGTGTTCAGGTATTTCAGCGTGAATAAAAAAACTTGAAAGACTTGAAAGCTTTTGAACGAGCCGCTCTGCAAGTTAAGGCGCTCGTGTTGAGCTGTTCTCACCTCGTTTAACCCCCCCCCCCCCCCCCTCTCTGTTTACTGTTGCCCTAATGCTGATTAAGTGTGTGTGTGTGTGTGTGTGTGTGTGTGTGTGTGTTGAACCTGTTCGACAGGCTTGTGTTTTAATCCCATTCACGCTGCTTACTGAGCAAATGGTCAATGAAATTAAGTGTGCTAATGTGATTAGAGCAGGTCGATGTGTCTTCATTATGTTAATCTTCACAGTGATCAGAGCCACAGTGGCTCCACAGGCTGGACGGGGACGTGTCCTCATTCACAAAGAGCTGCAGCTAACAACTATTTTCACAAATGGTTCATCTGCAAACTGTTTTTACAGTTTATCATTTAGTGACCATACAGACCATAGTGATGATCACAAATCATTTAATTTGTGGCTTTGTCTCATTAAATGTTAAAGAAAAAAAACTCACAAATGTGAATCTGTAGAATTTTCAAAAACTGTTTTCAGCTCCTCAAATATGAATTTTTGCTGCTTTAATTGTTATAAAAGTTGTGTTGTGCCACAAAGTTACCCCTAGTAGAAAAACCTTCAGGTGACAGCTGTTACCTGGTTGAGCCGGTGAACTTTCCAAAATGTTATTAGGTGATGAACAGTGATTTGTCAGTGTGATTGTTGAGCCTAGCAGCAAGGCTCTATGGAAGGTAGCATGTCTTGGTCCAGACTATTGAATGGATCCCTCTGACCCCTACTCTGTCTCTGGTGTCCCAGCAGGTGAGGGAGACGGAGACATGGATGCCCATGAAGACGACACAGACGGTCGCCATGTCAACGCACCATGACGGCCTGGAGTCATCAGGAGACTCCCCTAACGGCTCAGACTTCGGCTTCACGGACGATGAAGACGACGAAGACGACGACAAATATGATCAAGATGATGATGATTATTACCCGCTGTACCGCGACGAGGACGAGGAGGAGTACGACGAGTTCTCTGGATCTGGTGACGGAGGTCAGTCTCTACAAACACTTAAGAACATTTAAATTAAAATCTGAAGTTTCTCTTGTAGTTATTAGTGAACACTTGAGACTAAATGACGAATCTGCTTCTTTCTACAGCAACAACTGCGTCACCTGGGAGAGAGTCCAAACCATCAGTTAAGGTGAGAAACTTCTAGATTTTAAGATAAATAATGATAATTAACAGAGAGAAACTAGTCATTGTCCCAGTTAAATGTTCTGAATTTCTCCACTTCACTCAGCTTTTTCATGATACTTCAGACCTGTTTTTAGACCAAAGCAAAATGATGTAAACACAGTGTGGTTAGCTTCGGTTCCACTCACTGACTTAGTGTTTTTAAATCCCTCCCTTCATCCTCAGCCTGATGTGAACGACAACAAGATCCCAGAGGTTGAGCGCCCGGTGCAGCCAACAGTCGACGAGGTGGCCGTCGTCCGGAACAGTAACGAAATCCCCATACTGGGGAACGAGGCAGAGCCCAGTGAGGAGCACCCCTCCAACGTCCTCATGTCCCACGCCAGCGACGACAGCATCTTTAACAAGACGGAGGTCCTCGCAGGTCAGTAGGCAACCCAACTGTTTGTCCATGTCTTGATCTTCAAGCAGTGAAGAGAAGTGACATTAGGTTTAAAAAGATCAGAAGTATTTTCTGCCTCTAAAGTGGCACAAAAACAGGATTGTTGGAGGTATCTGGTTTTGTTTGAATGAAAATATTTTATATTCATGAGAACATCAGTCTTATTCAGAGAGCTGTTGTTGAGGCCTCTGTGTTCGTCTGAACGTATCTTGTCAAGACAAAAGTCCTTGAGACGAAAGTTTGTGGGCCGAGGATATTAGAAAAGGAATTTAGAAAAGAATTACGAAAACATTTCCTCAGCTGTGTAATCCTTGTAAACAAGGTCGTCGAGGAAGTGTTGATGTGTTGACTATAGTATCAGTTGCGTTGACCTTCTCTAATATAACCCTGTAACAGAGGCGTTACATGATTGTGCTGTTGAAAAGTGTTCTGTACGCTGACTCAAAGGTTTTTCTTCAGACCCAACGCTCTGAGTCTTTAAATATTTGAAGTTCAATCTGATACTTTCCCCCTTTTTGCACCAAAATGAATGTGTTAATGCAGATTATTTAAAACTCACTGGAAATAGGTGATAGACTTCTTTTCCATTGCCAGTAGACGAGTGTGCCCTCATGTTTGTGTCTTGTGTCACGTTCAACATCACAATCATGCTGGAAAGCAGGTCAGTGAACGGTAGAAAGCAGCGTGGAGGCCAGTGACAGCGTTCCAGTGGTTTCCTCTTAACTCTGTTACTTATTCAGTCTCTCTCAAACTCTTTGCCTACTAATTGGGAGCGATGTTCGAGAGCTGCTTAGACAAAAAACACAGGATTTGTAGCTGAGGTGACCGTTGGAAAAGTTAACAGTCACCAGAGGATCCACGATACGATATAATCAAGATACAGTGTTATTGTGATTTTAAATTTGTTGCAACATGCTGTCTTAATTGTCTTAATTTAAAAGTCTCTTTCTCGTCTCTTCCAGCTCTGATCGCGGGCGGCGCCGTCGGCCTGATGTTCGCTGTGCTCCTCATCCTCCTCCTCATCTACCGCATGAAGAAGAAGGACGAGGGCAGCTACGACTTGGGGAAGAAGCCCATCTACAAGAAAGCCCCCACCACAGAGATCTACGCATAGACCCTGACCTCCCCCACCTCCCCACACACACACAAACACACACCTCACTCCCTTAACCCTTAAAACCCAATCAGGGCCAGCGTCTGGCCTCACAGTGCCTCATCATCATCATACCTCCTCCTCTTCCTCCTCACTTTTCTTCAGCGGATTGACGCTCGTTAACGAATCAGGAGGGAAGCCCCGACAACACAATCGATTGACTGACTCCTCCTTCCTGATGTATGCTTATATTATCGGTGCTCTCTTAACCAATCAGAGGCTTTGTTGGTCCTCGCGTCCCTCTTTTGGTTTTGTCAAACAAGGAAAAAACGAGCAACAGGAGTGGACGATTTCAGCTGCGGTACATTTTATGTCTTGTGTTTTTTATTATTATTTTGTCCCCATGTCGAGAGAAAAAACAACAGAACTTCACATCTGAGGACTCAGAACTTTAAACTCCTCTCTCCTCCTCTTCCTCCCCCACCTTCCAGTTAAAAACACTAACACTGTGCAATCATTCTTGTCTCGGTATACATTAACAGTCCAGTTATTTATTTCCTCTCTGTTATTCCTCTGAACCTGTTTTCTTGGACTGCAGCTTCTCACATTACTGTAGCAAGTAACTTATATGTGAACATTTTTATTAGAATTTTTTAGAGGAACTCCTCGTAATGCAGAGAGATTTCAGTTTTTTATTAAAGGTCCCGTCATGATGGGAAAGAATTGAGCTCACGTTGTTGAAAATTCATTTTGATTTGAGAGAATATACATCACTGTGTGGATTTATTCTGTCATTCGTTCAAACTGATGTGAAGAGTCCCAGAGATCTGTATCCTCACAGTGACAGTGAGAGGAGAGACAGTCAAACCAGGGTCAAGACGTATTTGCAAATCATTGTTTCTGCCTGATCGAGCTCCGTGAGATGATTCAGTTCATGTTGTGTACATTGTCAGATGCAGCAGAGTTCATTAAAACAACCTTAAAAGACTTTTCTTTTTTTTTTTTTTCACTATCTGGCGTGTTCTGTATCTCCTCGTGTGGGGAAAGTCCCGTCAGCCTGGCACGTAGAGCCTGATAACTGAGCTAAACTATTCCAGAAAAAGAATTTGCAAATACTGTATGACCCGGGTCACACACACACACACACACACACACACACACCCACACACACACAGTTGCATCGCAGTGTGTTGTCCTTTGCTGCCCGTTTGGGAGATGTTTTACCACTGTAATAATTACCGCTGTGCCTCCAGGGTTTGTTTTCTGTTATTATGGTGAACTCCACTGGAGTCAAACCAACATGCTCCTACAGGGTGACACACCTACATTCCTCACACACAGACGCACACACACATACACAGCTCAGTCGTGTGTAGGGAGCAAAGATTCAACACCATGGCGACTGCAGCTGCTGTTCACAGTGACATTCAAGCTTAAAGGAACAGTTTAACATTTTGAGGGGGACGCTGAGGTGCAGATGTGTGTCTGTTGAATATGACGCTGCAGTCTGCAGGTGCTTAGCTTAGCTTAGCATAAGAATGGAAACAGGGAAACTGTTAGCCTGGCTCTCAACAAGTCAGAAATGAAGATACTGTATGTCGATGATGGACCACTATATCCAATAAATTTGGGTTCGCATACATTTCAGTTACCTCCGTTTTATAAAGCACAGACTCAGATATTTTGTAAGATTTAAAATTACGTTTTTAAGGTGTGATTTTGACTTGGAAGTTATGTGAAGGCCTTAAGGGTTACGACGCCTCCGATATGACATGCTTGTGATGTGCAGCTTTCTACAGGGTTCCCACGGTCATGGAAAACCTGGAAAAGTCATGGAATTTAGTTTTGTGTCATGACATTGTTACAACAATCGTCCTGGGATAACCCTCCACGTAGTGTAACATAACAGCCAATTTATTTTCTGAAGCTGTTGACGTAACGTAGCTCTGATGTTTCATTTACCATCACGTACGTTTCTTCAGTAATTTTAGCAGCTGAAATGATGTTTGAGTAGAGTCTGAATCTGGTGTTCAAAAAGCGTCAGGCAAGTTTGGCAAGGACAAAATGATGGGTTCTTGAAAAGCTGCAGAAAGGTTTTGAAATTTTGTTCATAAAAAGGTGCGGGAACCGTATCACTAATTAGTATCTCGTTTCTTTGACACCTACGAAAAGGAAAAGCAACAACTTCCTGTTTTACAGAAGGGTTTAGCACCAGACTACTTCAGGGATCTTCCAGTGAAGAAGTAGTCCGGCCACATAATCTCCTCAAAATGGAAATTTGTTATTTTTACATTTACATTTCAGTGAGCTTTGGAGGATTGTTAGACCTTTGGACGGAGCCAGGCTAGCTGTTCCCACCCATTTCCAGTCTTCATGCTAAGCTAACTGGCTACTGGATGTACTTTAATATTTAACACAGAGACATGAGATTCCCAAATTCCCGGAAATGTCAAACTATTCCTTCAACACTGCCTCCTATCTGTGAAGCTCTGCACTTCATCAGGTGCTCATTATCCATCAACATGTACAAACGTTCATATTCTTGATCCAGTAAATGTTGTGAAAGACATTTTTAAGCTCTGTGATCGGAGAAACTGGTAGTTTTGGTACTTTCTGTTGTTTTTTTTTAACTCATGGGGTTGATGCTTTCTCAATAAGCTACAGTGACAGTTTTATATTTTCATTATGGGGTCAATGAGCATTCACTAAAGCCATGATGAACAGGTTTGATGCTCACATTTCTTAGCTGGACGCAGCAGCACAGACTGCTCTACCAAGGATCTGTATATAGTCATTTCAAAAAATTAACAAAAACTGAAAAAAAAAATATAAACTTGGTACTTAGCCACATCCTGGCGACAAAAAATACCTACCAAATATTTAAATGCCAAATTGTTTTTCCTGTTTTATTTTTGTTTCCCCTCAGCAGTAACATTCAAGTGATTTACTGTAAATGTAAATGCTGTTTTGATACTACCAATGCTAATACTAACTCTCATTGTTCTCCAGTGTTTTTTTTTCCTCCAGTAGATCAACTTGTTCCCTTTTTTGTAATAATTTAACTGTCAAATTATTTTATTGCCTTCTTTCAGGTTTGGGGTGTTTCCCCCTTTTTAAGCTGTTGTATATGTGATTTTAAAAGTTTTATATACACTAGTTTGAGATTTTCAGAGGCAAATAGTTTTGAAACTTTTTATTTTGTAAGAGTTTCTATTATCTTTTAGACTTTTTTGTTGCTTTTGTATTTATGTTTTTGTTTGTTTGTAGAAGGATTGCTTATGTGGTTGGTGTTCATCTCGTTGTTCAGGGGATGTTGTGCCGATGAGCCATGTTGTCAGGAGCAGACCGGGGCTGATTACCAGCCGGAGCTGTTTTTGTTGATCTTTGCTTTGTAGGCAAAATGGAGCCTGATACATTTGCTGACATGTATTTGAAAATTCAAGGTTGCCGCCTACACGAGCTGCCACGCAGTTACAGAAACATCTTGACACTGGTTCAAGGCCTTTTACCTCCCGAGAAACAAAAGAATTCAATCAAGAAAACACTCGTTTCCTTTAAGTGTGTCAGCGAGTGTCAGCTGACTCTGACTTCAGAGGAGTCATTCTGATTAGATTTGGACTTAATCTGTCAGCACATGAATCAACTTCACTGTCTTGAGGGAGTGAATATCTCCAAGGTCCGCTGCCTCGAGCAGAAGGAAGAGGAAACAGTAAAAAAACATTTCAGTTGGTAATCAGCCTCGGGTCTGGTCAACGAGCATGGAAGAGATAACGTATGTTCTGCTGCTTAATGTCACAAACACCACATGTGAATCACCAATGGAGTGGAGAAGCCAATGAATCATTGGTTTCTGCATGCAGGTTCTGATTTATTATTGGAAATAAAGCTATTTTTATGCACATTAACATTTTAAAATGCTGTCTTTGTTTCTGTATCGATGTTTACTGAGTGAAAAAATCACATAGGAAGAGTCATTTGACACGGTTCCTCTTTGGTGCTTGTCTTCTGACTTGGTAACAAAGAACAATGGGAAATTCCCTTTACTGGAATGGCGGACCCCGCCACTAATTCTGAAAACCACTTCATACAGAGGTCATTATACATTTCATGGCTATTGCTGATTAAATATGAGTTTAGTTTTACTTTAAAACATTATTATTATCATTATCATTCGGTAATATTCAGTGGATAACCGTCCACATAATGTGACGTAACAGCAAATTTATTTTCTGTAGCTGTCGACGTGACGTAGCTCTGAAGTTTCGTTTACCATCACGTATGTTTCTTCATCTTGAATGATGGCTAGCTTAAATTATGTTAGAATAAAGGTTGAGTCTAATATGTTTGGAAAAAAAACAGGCAAGTTGGAGAAAAACTATAATTGGTCTTTGAAAAGTCGTGCAAAAATTTTGTCCATGAAAATGTGTGGGAATCCTGTTACCAGTTTATTGTGACCATTATTTAAAATTATTTGCGTCTCCTACCGTAGTATCTTGCTTGAACTGCGCTGCACTGCCTCCAAGGTCTCTGCTCTGTGTTATCTGTATCCGTAAGCTTTCAGTAAACGTGCACAAATATGGACAAAATTAATCCATAGCACAGACAGAAGGCTCCGTCTGTCTGTCTCCATATCCAACAACCACAAGTGAGCCCTTGGACAGCATGCTGGCATCACAGAAGCAAAAGAGACATGCACGTGTGACATGTAACACAGCAGTGTTGGCCTCTAGTGTGACATATGACATATGCACTTTATAAACAATAACAATGGCTTTAACATGGCAACAACAATCATTTGCTGTCCCTGTTATATGGCGGCTGATCTCGTCCTTTGCTTGGAGGGTAAGAAGCTCCTGGACATCATTGTTTTCTATTTGTGGATGTTTGTGGCTGCTGTTCTTCTTTGAGTTAGCTGCTAACTGCTATCAGCTACATTTGTAATCTCCCACAGTGGCACCCGTGACACCCGTGATCCCGTCTTGCTGACAGAAGTTGTTTCGGCGCTGTTACTTCCTCCAATGTCAACTTAAAGATGGGACAACTCTATCACCCCCATTCTGTGATTGTACCTTCATACAGAAAAGCAACGCGGAATAACTGCGTGAAATTCCAGCCTTGAACAGGACGTGTAAAAGGGGCTATTAGTTGCTTATCAATTCCAAGATCACATATAACCTCAGTGGTGATGGAAGAAGTGCTCAGATCTTTTACTTCAGTAAAAACCAGCTACACAACAGTGTAGAAATACTCTGGTAGATGTGAAAGTCTGGCATTTACAACTTTTTTTTTTTTAATTGTTAACCTGTAAAAGTACATCAAAATGTATTATCATGTTATTTAATTAACAATCTGAATCTGAAAATTTTTAAAATAAATGTAGTGCCTTAAAAAGTGCAATACTTCCCTCTGAGACGCAGTGGAGTAGAAGTATAAAGAAGCATATAATGGACATACTCAAGTAAAGCACAAGTACTTGAATATTGTACTGTGGCACAGCACTTGTGTAAATGTACTTAGTTATTTTCCACCACTGCACCTCAGTGTTGTGGTGCTTGAGAGTCGAGGCCGCACTGTGACTTTCTCAGCCCTTTGACGACATTCCAGGTGTCAGATTTCCTCCATTGTCCCTCGTGCTCGGGACTCACCTGTGTCCTTTTGTCTGCTGTTCACTGTCATGGACACAAAGGACGGACAGGAGACGAACTGCAGCCAAAGCAGGGACGTGATGAGAGAAGAAACCGCACAGAAACTGTAACATGGGATAAACTGCAGAAAGTTTCAGGGAGATGGACAAAGTTTAGAGGGTGTTGAGTTCAAGTTATCGAAGCAGTTTTAGATACAAACAGCATGAGACCTTCCAGTTTGATGAGAAAGACAATAAATCCCAGCCTGCTTCACGGTCACTGAACCTTTGACCTCTCTGCACGAGAAGAGAATTTTCCCTAAAAAGGATATGAAACCAACAACAAAAACATGTTTTTGACAAAAGAAACACCTCCTGTGAAAAAAGATATCTGTCAATTATTAGAGGAAGACCTGCTGGTCGCTCAGAAAATTTGCTAAGACTTTTATAGATAAGATATAACTTTAAAGCAGAGATTGAAATACATACGGTTAGTGAACAAAAGCTCTGATTTTTCTCTCTGTGTGTGTGTGTGTGTGTGTGTGTGTATGTGTGTGTTGTTGACATTCATACAGAGCCAACAGACATGTTGTTGCCTGTCGGCCTCTGTGCTGCAGGGAAAAACACACTCACAGGTGACGCCAAACACTAACGAATACAGCACACACACAAATTCCAGTACAAACAACTTCATACGTCGTCTTTTACCCCCATGTCTCACACACACACACACACACACGCAGGTTGACTCACACTGTTTTTGAGGGACAGACAGGGAAAACTCGACAGTGTACTTGTTTGTTAAGTCTCTGCGGACCCAAAAACAAACACAAACTGGGGTTAAAGTGCAATTTAGAAATTATTTCTTTATTCTCTTTTGCTGCCTCGACACTGTGGATCACAGAGTCATGACTGCGAGGCTCAGACAGTGGGCGGGTGTCTCTGGAAATAGGAGGACTGGTTTGCCTCCTGTCTTTCAGATGGGAGTTTCTCTGTGTCTCTTTGTCCTTTCAGGTCTGATGCTGCTGCTCTATCCTGCGGTGTACCTCACAGCTCCATCTTAGGTCCTCTACTATTTACTACATATATATATATAAGTATAGATATATACTTCCACTTGGTCACAATTAGCAATGTCAGAGGTTTATCCTATCACGACATTCAGCTGTATGTCTCCTTTAAGCCTGATAACGCTGATAACACAGTGCAGCTCAACATACACTCAAACAAAATAAAACAAAACGAATAACTAATCAAACAGCCATACCACCTGGATTAGCCGCGGCTAATGGCTAAAAAGCTAATAAAGTTACCATCACAGTAACCTGCACAGCTCCAAATATACTGTTTTCAGTTTTCGTAAGGTTAACGTGTTACAGTCCTGCTCTGTGTCCAGGGGCCCTTAGATTTTTTGTTAAAGACTATCTGACGTTCATCTTTATGTGATATTAGTATTTTTGTTTTCACGTTTCATGATTGTGAGGATGTTTTTTTGTTTTGTTTTGCTTTGTTGCATTTATTCAGTTCATCATGTTTCCTGTTTTATGTTGTTATATTCTCTTTATGTGTCATGTCTGGTTTCATTTCCCGCCCTGATAAGTTTCAGGTGTCCCTCACTAGCTGTGCAGTCGCCTCACCTCCTGCTCACCTGTTTGCACTTCCCAATCAGTCGCTCCCTATTTATAGCGTCCCAGTTCCGTTGGGCTGTGACAGTTTGTTGTCTGTGTTTCCTCCAGTGATTTGTTTGAGCCGGTTCTTCTTTGTGATGTGTTTTTCCCTACAGTTTAGTTCTGAGTGTGTTTTAGATTTTCTTCTGCCTGCTGCCCATTTTTGACAATAAATCTTTGCTAGTTCTAATCTAGTTCAGTTATGTTGGAGAGAAGTCAGACACCTCTGCAGCCACGGATCACTGAGCAGGCTTACCATGACCTCAAAGAGCCACGAATCGATCACAAGGAGACTGACAATCAGATACAAGATGACTAATCTGAGACAAAATGACCATTTTAGTTAAGCGTGTTAGCATGCTAACAGGTGGAAAGTGAAAGCCAGAGGAGTCACTGAGATATGTCATGTGGGAGCTTTGAAACACTGCACAGAGTTTTGTTTCAATCCTTATCGTAGAAGTTTTGATATTTCACTACAGAAGAGAAAACTCTGAGCAGCAGGTGGTGCTGCAGGAACAGTCATGAGATCATGTAGGTCTTTCGGATTCATCCTCTGGGGACCACAATCTGACCACAGTTCATCCAGTAGGTGTTGAGATATTTCAGTGTGGACACCAGCGCCTCCCCTGCAGCCACAGCACCAGCGTGAACGTGTGCTGTGTATGTTTGGTGTTTTAGACTTAACAACATATACAGTCATCACACATTCTTTTCTTATCTCGGTTTGTTTTGAGGATCTTTGGCTGACAGTGCACACATGTCCTCACACACACACACACACACACACACACACACACACACACACACACACACTATCCTGTGTGAGTCTTTTGGAGCATTTATGGGAATTTCCAAAAACGTGTTGCACCAGGCAGAATGTTTTTTTTTCTTTCATTCTGTGAGCTCGTCCATCACTTCTCTTTTATCCACTGAGCATCTCAGAGAACATTTCAACATCTCTCTGTGTCTTTATCTGCCTCTATCTCCGCTGCTCTCTGCTTTTATAAAGAACGAAACACAATCTGTCATGAGCGCTCATTTCAGCCTGAGGCTCTGGATTCAAACAGAACAGTCATAAATTATAAAAACAAATTGCATCAGAGGTACTTTTTTTGGACTTCTTTTTTTTCTAAGCAGGCAATTAATTTTAATGGAATCGCTGCAATGACAGGATTCACTCTCAGATCTTTTATGTCGAGTTTAACTTCGCCTCTCAGGGCAACGGACATATTTTGGGAGGGTCCAGTGTAGCCAGCAGATATCAAGATAACGGTCTGCTGGAGGGGCCCCAACAGACTCTAGAACACCTCTGATAACGTGCTATCTGGACCAAGACTTCCTCTTTCACGTGCTGGTCACCATTTACAATCTGTGATTTCAGGAATGAGAATCGAGTTGAAGTTGAGAGACGTCTTTGACCTTATTGTTTCACAAGTAGCCAGCTAGGAGAGCCAATGAAAAGCTAAATCATGACTGGTCAATACTATTTGGACTTTAAATGGAAACCAGAATACTTTACATAACAAAACCTGTAACGTTGCTCACAGATTCTACATACAAATATCTGTCAAATTTGCGCTGTTAGTGCCCCGACACACCACGCCGATGGTGGGCCGACAGTGCGATGTTAGCGAGTGTCCGTCACCCTAGTTTTTGCATTGTGTCCTGCACTGTCGGCACTAGTCAGCCTTTGTTCAGCATGTGAATCAGTGTTGAAGACGGCAGAGCCCATCAGTGGGTGAAATCACTGTAGTAGAAGAAGAAGAAGAAGAAGAAGAAGAAGAACCATCCTGAAGCAGTTTGGGGTTAAGTGCCTCGCTCAAGGGTTGGCAGTGCCCAGGAGGCCGACTGGCTCCTCTCCAGTCACCAGTCCACACTCTATACTTGATCCGAACGGAAACTTGACTTGCCTCTTTATTGGTTTTTGTGGTATTTATTCTTCTTCCGTTGTGACTGAACGGCTGTGTAATATGAGACGGTGACGAGTGCAGCATTTCACCCAAACATCTCTCAGCTCTCAGCGCCCAAAAACGTGCCGCAGTCAGTGCAAAAGAGAAGCCCAGTGCATCGTCCAGCTGCTGGTGTGTGTGGTGTAAATACACGTAGTTCTCATTGCAAAGGATTCAAGAAACACACTGGCTTTAGGAAAGCAATTAAGCGGATAACAAACTATCCTGGCAGTGCGGACCTCAAGAAGCTACAGCATCTTATCAGCTACGTTGCATCATCCACTTTTTATAAAAATTTCCTCTGTTGGAGTAAACAGCTCCACAAAAGATGAATGGTTTCGAAAGAGTCAAAACTTAAACCACCATCTCTGTGTCACACTTCGTCTACAGGCCACAGTTGATTTAATCTCACAAATTTAGATGTCACAGTATCTTTACAGTCGGTGTTTATGTGACACAAACAGCTGATGTAGTTGTGCAGAGGTTGTGGTTACGGCTCAGACACTGACTGATCTCAAACCTCACCAGCAACTCAAATCTGTTCTGTTATTGTCTCCATTTCGTCTCGTCTCTGTGTGTTTATGATGTGGGGTCGTACAGCTTCTCAGGAAAATTTTCACTTATCTCAAAATACTTTCAACGCGCGCAGACGTGTCCTTGCCTCAGTTTGCGCCACTAAAGAGCTCGTATATCCAAGTCTGTTCGTGTCCACCTCGAAAATTTGCATCCCGTTCATTTTACACACACCTTCAGCCCCTCGTTTCTTCTTTTCTCTCCCTGACGTCTGCGGCACAACTGGAGGCTCCTTCAGACGTGATCAGACATGTTGGACGTTTAGCCAACTCTTCAAAGTGAAAACCATTTTGACCTCAGTGACAAAAATGTCATCTGAAAATCCCCAGCATGTATCACTTTGACTTTTTCCCTCTGATGATTTGCATCTGGATGAAGGTCGTCCTTCTTCCTGCTGCTCTGATTTGAATGTGAGGAGGAAGTAAGAGAAGCTGGTGTCAGCTGACTGACAGCAAATTTTCCGTTCAGTCTCCACCACATTCCTCTTAAAAGGAAACCCTGTTGTTATCACATGTCCTTGTGTTTTTCATAACTGATGTGTGTCCAAATTTGCATCTGCTTTTCCGCTCCACTGAGTAACATTAAACATTTGGTGTTTCTATTTTTAACTCTTCCTCATCTGTAGAGGTGAAACAGACTTTCACCTGAAACTGGGACACAGTGAAGCTTCAAACTGACCCTGCAGCAGATGTTTGTTGTAATGAGCAACTTTAACACATTTATATTTCCTCCTCAGTGTGGACTCAGAGTTGCATGGCTGTGATTCCCAGCTTGGTCTCTTCCCTGACCTGCTCCTCCATCAGAGCAACTAGCGGAGAAACAACAATAGCCGCTGGGTTTTCACTGAGTCCCGTCTTCTTCCTGATCAACGGAGCCAGTTGGTAAATTAAACTTTCACCAAACCCCGTAGGAAGGACGGCAAACACATCCTTTATTTCAATCAAAGCTTTCATTGCAGCCGTTTGTTCTGCTTTTAAAGAAAACCATTTACCATGGCAGTAATTGTTTACGAGATGCATTCACTCCGCTCCTCGTCCCTCCTATTCTGATGCCTCAAAGTAACCTTTTCTGTCTCATTCTTGTGCTTTTGTTTTCTGTTTTTCTCGTGTAGCATCGACGGAGCTGCATCTCGTTGTGTAACTGTGAACTTTGAACATTTTGGCGGAGTTACATTTCATAATCTGCTCAGATAACCTGTATGTGACACACACTCATCCCATCGAAAACCAAGAAATCATGTTTCTGACATTTTTAGTACTTTTAGTTTGAAGTAATCATTTTGTAGAAGTGACGCTGCGACTGAGGAGTGAGACGTCTGCACAGAGCACATCACACAGAGGAGGAAACTGGGGGCCTTAAATCTGTCAACACACTCACAGAGGTCAGGTGACAGGGGATTACAGGAAATGAGGGTGTGTGTGTGTGTGTGTGTGTGTGTGTGTGTGTGTGTGTGTGTGTGTTGATACAAATGTCTTGATCACTGCCCCGTAACATCAACATTCATGTTGAAGCTCTTAGATCTTCATCCATCTTCAGCCTCTGCACTTTATTAACTGATGTGTGTTGTGTTCACTTTAGTTTTACTTCCTCAGTGTTTGGGCTCACACAGAGAACATGTACTGCCTGTGTGAACAAACTGTTACAAAGCTCCAACAATGTAAATCAAAATACAGCAATTTAAAATTTTAGAAGGCAACTTCTGCATTCCACGTAACGTTACAACAACCCTGCTTCGAGGCAGTTGGTTGTGCTTTGACGAGACTCCAGAGACGATCCATCTCAGCCACGACTCAGCACATTTAAACTGGGGATGTAAACACAAATCAACGCAGCCAAAAGTGCCAGCAGAAAAGCCCTTATTGTCCTTTGACTTAATCGATTAGTGGCGTTTTAAAGAGGAGTCAGCGTGTTTTAAAGTGTCAGTATGTGGACACATGGATGGAAACAGCTTCTGTCTGTCTGCGTCTTTCTTCCTCTCTGTTTCCCTCTCTGTGCCTCATCCTCGCTGCCTCTCTTTCTCTCCTCGCTCCCAGTCATAGGCCACCTTTTGTCTCCATGCAAAAACTCAAATTCCTCCCGGCCTCTGCCCACAGTTACACACACACACACACACACACACACACACACACACACACACATTCCTTTGCCCGGCAACAATGAGGTCTTTGTGTTGCACGCCGCCCATGTTTTCATTTCATTTTTTATTGCTTTTGAACTCCTCGCATGGAGAATTTAATCATCTCTCCGCTGGTTCCTGAGGTTGGTTTTGAAAAGAATTTTTTTTGTTTGACGGCTGGTAGTCAGGGAGGCCGGCAGCTGCGGTGTGTGTTCCCATAATGCACACACACACATCCAACATGATCCAAGGACAAAAGGGCTACATGTTTTCAAAGGCACCTGACTTTATTTTTGTTTCACTTCTTATCGTCACTGTTGAAAACTGAAAGGCTGCTGGCTCTGAAAACCAGAGAGAAATTAGGCTGAGGAGAGAAAAGAGACGATGAATGAGGCATTAATTAAACAGTTCCACATGCTGGGAGATAAAAGTATCTGCTTCACTGCTCGCCAAGAAATAAACCTGGCTGCAGCAAGAACTTTAGCTCTTTGGATCGCCGTTAAATTTGGTGCAAATATTCATGTCTCCCAGAGGATGAATCCTACCTCCTGTCCCATACAATGACACACATTATTTATTTTCATCCTGCAGTGAAACCTTTATTAAAATCTTTCTGTCATTAACATTAAACGCGTGCTGTCACATGCTCACATGAGCCAGCTGTCGCAAAAGTCCCATCAGCAGTTCCATGTTTCTCTTTCACAGCAGCAGAGAACAAAGGCGGGTATTTTGATGACACAACACTCGTGAAGAAATTTTAAAATCTACTTTTTTAAAAAAGCCTCGAGCGCTGTGTCATTTCACCCAGTTTCTGAGGAGCAGAGCTGTGAGCTCAGTGTTGGGCCTTTATGCTTCACAGCCTCTCAGCTTCTCTCCTGACGGACTGAAAGTGTGAACTTCCTCTGAGGCCATTTCTCGCTACATGCGCGGAAGAAAAGCTTTAAACCGACATCCAAGAACTACTACTGCATCGCCTCATGTCGCCTTTGTCTCAGCTGAAAAGTTGCACTTGAACACACCGCAAAGACTGCAGCCAACAGCAAACTGCATTCTGCATCTGCATGAGAGGAAACAACTCTTCATAGCAGCAGGCAGCGGTGGTCTGAATCTGTCATGGAAATATGGGAAACGGGAAGCAGGGCTGGGGACAAGACGCTGGTCCTGGCATTTTGTCCCAGACCAACCCACCGTAATCTACAAATGAAAGTCATATTTAACACAAAGGTGTAGGGGACACAGAGGCTCTGGGGCTCTCTGGTCCATATCACATGTCGAGCTTCAGTATTTGACGGCCTGGGAAGGAGAACAGGCCGGATCAACCTGCAGAGTTGAAACATAATGTGGAACTAAAATATTCTTTATGATGACGATCAAATATTTATTATTCTATATTACAAGAGATTATTTATTTTCCCTCTGGAGGTTTCAGCTCTCTTAAGCACTACAGTCAGTATTCACACGTCAGACTCACTGAACCTGAGCAAACTTCACCTCACCAGAACATTTCTGTCCAAGCTGACTGAAACTTGTTCATGTATCACTCAGGAAGTTAGATTTTATTCTCTTTCCTTACACAACAATGATTTACACGTGTGCACCAAGGTCCTGCAGGTGTTTGTGAGAACAGTTAGTTCTTGTTAATGTGTCATCTTTGAAACAAAACTCTGCTACACTGTTCGTCTCCTCTCCACACGTGTTCACAGTCTTTAACTGTAATAAGTTGGCAGTTAGTATGTGTACGAGTGCCAGTAGAGGTGCTCTGTATATTTGTCAGGGATTTCTTAAGGTACCAGTGAGTCAGTTATGACTTTAAGGTTTTTTACTCAGAAACTTTAGGATTTTATTTCGTTGTGTTGTTGCAGAGGTTTATTGCAGATTGAGGTGAATCACAGTGTTTAGAAGACTTTTTTTCAGTAATTCATTTATTAAATTGTTCTCACACACAAAATAGTTTCCAGGAGAAAACACAGAGTAAAAGATTAATCTCACAAAACCAGCCCACCCACACCAGCAGAGAAAGGCAGTGATGTCAGAGGGGACGAGAAAATGAAAAAAGAAGGAAGGAGGTTGAATTAGTGAGATATACATCAAATGCACTCACATTCATAGAGACTGTACATCTACACATATGCATATATGAGGCATATCTTGTTGTCAACTCACAGCAGAGCATAGATTATTTTTTAGGGCTTTTTGCCTTTATTAGGCCCCGAGCACACAGAAAGTGTTTTAACAGCTGGAGGCGGCTTTTTTGTAATAGTTTTTACTGAGTATGAAGCTTTTTGCCTCGTGTAGTGAGAGCAAAGCGCCCCGCGTCATCTCCGCTTTTTTCCCATTGTCCAATCAGATGATTTGGGCCTTCTGTGGTGGTCACAGCAACAAGTTTACAGTTGGTAAACTATGGAGGAGAAACTGGTGACCAGTCGCTCCCTGTAGTGTTCATTTTCGTTATGCTCGGCCAGACGAGAGAGAGAGCGGACTGAGGGAGTGGTACATCCTGTCAGCCCGAGGGGTTTCCTATCTGTGCAGCTGAGCACCGCAACATGCTTAATCGGCTGAAAAGCCGCCAACGCACAAAAACAAGAGCGACAGATGCTCACCGACTTTTTATGTGTGTCAAACTGCTTTCTACAGTGTTTTTATCAGATTAAATCACTTGTTGTGTTTGTTTTGGAGAGGAAGAGACCTCTGTGGAAAATTCAGCTCCTGGTAAAAACCTCCTGAACAGTAAAGACTGAAGGAATTCTAACCAGGAGAAGTTTGAGCTGGTTGTAACCTGCAAATTCCAAACAGGCAGCTGGCCAAAACAGAGTTTATAAAGCTGCTTAGACGGATTAAAGGGACACAGTGATGACCTGAAGGCATCTCTGTACAGTGTGTGTGTGAGAGAGAGAGACAGAGAGAGAGAGAGAGAGAGAGTATGAGCAGGTATAAGACAGTGAAAGTGTGTGTATGTGTGTGCATGTGATAGTGTGTGAGACTGAGTGTGTGAGTTTATGAGTCTATGTGTCAATCTGTGTGTGTGTGTGTGTGTGTGTGTGTAAGAAAGCGCGGGAGAGAGAATGTGATGGCGAGCCATTGCCGCGGTAACACGGCGGGCCTCTCCAGCTGTTTAACTTCATAATAGTGGAAAGAATGACGAGGCGTCTGCAGTAACACATTATAGAGTCTACGACAACAGTGAGAGCTTTATTAGCCTTCAGTTACACCTGAGTGAGTCACCACCTGCTCCTCTGCTGCGCTCCCACATTCTCACCGTTTTCCATCTCATTATATATTATAAAAAATATTTTTAATAATCCTCCGATTCATGAAGACTTCTCTTTATAATAAACTCTCACACTGTCAGACATGTTGGAATGATTCATAGACATATTGGTGGAACCTTTTTGGTTTAAAAAGAACGAGGCGGCCTTCTGCCACGGGAGGGGCTGTTGATGACTTGTGGGAGGGGCTGTTGATGACTTGTGGGAGGAGCTGTTGGTGACTTGTGGGAGGAGCTGTTGATGACTTGTGGGAGGGGCTGTTGATGACTTGTGGGAGGAGCTGTTGATGACTTGTGGGAGGAGCTGTTGATGACTTGTGGGAGGAGCTGTTGATGACGCCGCACGTGCGAGCCACTGGTGGTGGATAAACAGGAAACAGCTGATAGCAGGAATTAGCGAGCAGCTAGTAGCAAGAGAGAAACACAAACCTGACAGACACTGTAAAGATGAGCAACTGGGGAGACAAGGAATTGCGCGCCCTCCTTGTCCTCGCAAACGAAGAGGCCATTAGCGATTCGGGAGCACCTGCAGGAAACCCACGCTGACACGGGAAGAACATGCAAACTCTGCACAAAGAATTGTTATTAGACCGTATTTTGTCTGTTGTCTAAGTATTTATTTAATCTCTTTTTATTCGATGGAGTTTTAATCATCGTTTTTGTACGTCTGTTCTGGTTGGTTTGCTTTTTTAACATTCTGTTGTTTTGTGTCTGTGTCATTCCAGTTTTGCCATGTGAAGCACTTTGGGCTGCATATTTGTGTAAATAAAGTTGAGTTGAGTGTTTGCAGCCACTGATCACTTTTGTGCGTCCTCTTTCACAGCCGACAGCGTCCTGGCTCTGTGGGACTGGCTCCAGGCTGACTGAACGATGAGCAGCGCTGGTGCCTGGTGCTAATTCATCTGAAAGTTTCCTTTCGTTTTTCTTTACGCTGACAAAGCAAAGCATGATTAGATCATTTATCATTAAAACTTAAACCCAGCAACAGTGAAATTATTCAAATACTAGCAGCATAAATTGGTGGTGCGTCTGTGTCTCTTCCACCACCTGTTCTGCCCAAAATGGAAACAGACCCAGTCCACACATGCATGACCACACACTCCTCAGTTATCAGCTTTTATATGAACAGGACACTTGAACTCTTGAGGCTGTAACTCTGTCCCAACACAGAGGGAGCAACCCACCGTTCAGACTGTTTGTTTGTCAGATGCTGGTTGATATATTTCCACAAACACCTGCACACTTTAAATGGGATGTATTGTCAGAACTGGGACAATGTCACAATATCAGCCTGACTCATAAAGCTGTGATACTGGCCCTGCTGTCACTTCATACCCTACCACTCCCTCCTGACCTGCAGTAACCCCTCTCTTCCCCGTCACCTGACTGCCCCACCCTCCTGCTCACCTGTTCCCACTTCTCTGCACATTTCAACCGCCTCCTAAACCATTTGCCTCTTTGCTCTGCACACACTCGTTACTGTCACGCTTCCAGGTCAAAACTATTTAGTGCTGCTCATGACAGATGAGAAAATGATTGTTGGCATCGTTCGTCTCTGCAAACCACACCTTAACATTTACATCTCATGCAACGTAGTGCATGAGCTGACTTTGTCATGGTGGGTGGTGCGACAGTCGGTCAGACCACTGGCGAGCTGCAGGCCACTGTTCAAGACCAACAAACAACAAAAACAGTTGTTTCTTAAGGAGTCATCACTGTTTATAGGCGGCGTTATAGCCACCAAACTTGGGTATTTTTTTGCGACTCGTCTCTATTTTTCCAGATGGAACAGTGAAACAAAAAGCAGCTGCTTTTCCTGCCGAGATTCTGTCTTCAGAATCGAGTATTTTAAGACATCTTTCAATCTTTTCCAAACCATAACCGAGTAGCTTTTGAGCCTAAACGTAACCCACGTTAAGTTTCAGCTTATCCACGTGTCTGTGTTTTGCAGAAACGTACAATAACAACACTTTTTCTGGCAACTGGGTTGAATTTAATACCTCCAGCTTTCAAAGTTCAGAACACAAAGAGGAATAACTGGCCGTGTCTGTGGTTCAAGGTGTCCTGTCAACAGCTGCACAGGCTGGAGAGTGAAGTCTGAGGGTTAAATGCTTTTTGAGCTGCAGGGGAATTTTTGTGCTGCAGCACAGCGAGGCTGAGCGGCGACGTCGTGTCCAGCTTCAGACAACATTATTAACAATGTTCAGCAGCTCAGAGTTACATCAGCTCTGACTCCTGTTTCAGTGTTTTAGGGTTTGTTTGTTTGTTTTTTTATCATAAAGTTTAAAAGTGCTTCTTTCTGTAATTTCATTACTGATTCACTAATGTCCAGATTTGATCGATGGAGGTAAATCCAGCTTTCTTGGTTTTATTAATTTATGACACTATCCAACATGCATATAACTTTATCTATACAGGTACAGAGCACATCACAGTTCGCTCAGTGATACAGGTGAGAAACAAAGAAGACAGAACAAAATAAGAGGAAACATTATATCGTTATTGATTTTATGGATGTAAAAATTTTTGCTTTTGCACATTTGATCAACACAGATGCCGTTAATTTAGTTAATAACACAACGTTGTTCACACTTTGAATTCTAAATGAAATCCTGTGATTGTTGGTTTGTGGCCTCCCGCTTGGAAGCCACGAGCTATTCAGAAGTGACCATATTTGGATCAGAGCGTGGAGCTGTGGAGGTGTGAGGGGCGGAGCTGACTCATAGACCGTAGTGATGTCGCACAGACAGCCTGTCACTCAAAGCAGCCTCGTCCTTAAATATACTGAACTTTAAGTCTTCATAAAATGTAAACGGGTGAGTTGTATAAAAAATTCCAGCCTCAAGTGAACATTAGAGGAACTGCAGTTTTTGGCACTTTGATGTTGGCTTTATTTTTCAGTCCCAGACGTTGTCTCTTTGTTTGGACATGTTTTTTATTTGTATATAAGTATGAGATATTTTCTATTGCAGCCTGTCCTGATTTCTTCATAAAAGTCCTTAATGGCCTCTTCGTTTGCGAGGACAAGGAGGGCGCGCAACTCCTTGTCTCCCCAGTTGCTCATCTTTACAGTGTCTGTCAGGTTTTGTCATGTCTCTGTTAAGCATCTGTTTTTATTTCTTATGATTCATGTCTTGTATTTCCTGTTTTATTTTGAAGATCACTCACCCCTGTCTCTGTTTCAGGTTCGTGTCCTGTCCCTTTCCCCCGTCATGTGCGCACCTGTCCCTGATTGTGCCTTCCCACACGTGTCTCCTATCACTCCCCATTACCTCTTGTATTTTACCTCTTGTCTCTCTCTGTCTCGTCGCCAGTTCGTTGATTTCATAGTCACGTCCCAGCATTATTCTTGTATTGTGTTCTAGCGTTATTCTGACCCTGTTTGTTTCCCGACCTTGCCTTTGCCTCACGTTTTGGATACCTCTGCCTCGTCTTCAGCCCTCCTGTGTAACGAACCCGGTCTGTTATTAAACGCCAATTTTTTGGAACTCCCTCGTCCCTGAGTCTTGCATTTGGGTCCTCTGGTTTTGTTCATGACAGGTTTGTGTTTCCCTCTTGCTACTAGCTGCTCGCTAATTGTTTATCCACCGGCAGTGACTCGCACGTGTGGCGTCATCAACAGCTCCTCCTGTTGCAGAAGGCCGCCTCGGTCTGTTTAAACTAAAAAGGTTCCACCAATATGTCTACCCTACGAGGCGGAAAATTGGAACCTCAGATGAACTCGCCAATCCGGCTCTGTGTGTCTAAATGCTCGCAGCTTGGCAGCAAAACGGCTCAACATTCGCCGAAAATCTGGCAGTGTGAAAGGGGCTATAGTTTAACAGCGCCCGGTGGCGTCACGGGGAAACGCAGCAGGACGAGGATGAAAGTTAAGGCGATGAAAGTCGTGGGACACTCAACTCAACGGCGTCCCCAAACGTCAACAACCAACACACTCAGGGTTCCTTTGGCCTGGATATGTGGACGTGGAAAGGAGGTCGAGTGAGAATGTGTCGGTCTGCCAGTGTTGTTCTTTGTGATGTGTCGACGTGCCAGGTGCCGTAAGGAGCATCGTTAACTGTTTCAAGAGTAAATGACACTTAGCTTTATGTTCATCAGAGGCAACCTGATGCCTTCAGTTCATCAAAAACACAAGTTTATTGAGCACGTTCTGTTACTGAGTTCATGCACAACACCTCCTGTAAAGGTGCACAGTCTGTGCCTTCTCGTCTCTAAAAACAACATTCCTATGAACGTTCCTCATTTATTTACTAATGCGAGCTGTACGTTCATTTGTTTTTCTCTTCAGACTGCACTCGTCCTGTCGGCTGATCTGTGCAGCCTGAATGTTTTCTATGTCAGGTCATGTTCTGTCTTCACCCCGTTTCCATTTTCCCGTCTCTCTTGTTTCATCCACCCTTTTCCCGTAACTCTTCTCCCACTTTGCTTCAAGCGCTGCTCTTTCTTTTCTTTAAAATGAGTCACTGACTAATGAGAGGTGGAGGTGGAGGTGGAGGGGGGAGGCTGTCGAGTAGGTCACACCCACCTGAACTTTGGACTTGTTCACCCCACACACTGTAATTTTTCTCCAAAGTGCTAAACAAACAGGTTAGCAAACACACACACACACACACACACACACACACACACACACACACACACACACACACACAGGTCATGAGGGGAAATATGTAACTTTTCTGCTGTTCTGTTGTGCAGCCACACTGGGGGTCACTGATGTGAGCATCAGAGATTTCAGGAAAGTTTTGGGAGTTTGTTGGGGGTTTTTTTTGTTTCCTGATCATCAGACGTGAACACATTACTGGCAGAACACCGACTACACTCTGAACATGACGTCTTGAAACACAAATACACACTCTGCACTGATGAAAACAGCTTGTTCCCTTCAGGTTCTTCTCGGCGGGAACGTCTCTGTTTACATTTCTTTGATTTTAAGAGAGAAATCAAAGCGCACACACAAAAAACCTAACCACGGTAATGCAAATACAGATTTGTCATGTATGTTTACTTGATACTTTTCCAACAGCAGTTTGAGAGCCAGAAACCTCAGAGGTGACATCACTCATGATGGGGTGTGGCCAGAAAAACAACAGGCTTAAAAGTTTCCGTTTGTAACAGCGAAGCAGTGAAGCAGCATCTCTGCTGCATCGTGTCAGAGTCCTCTTTGTCTCCTGGGGTTTCCTGTCTGTCTCTGTTCTGTCCGTCCACCTGATGGAGACTATGATACAAAAATATGAAAAACTTTTAACAGTGCAGGACCTGCCTCAACACCCTTCTTACTGCATTTCATATTGTGCTGTAATATCTCACACTTTGATTCAGCATTGAACAAGATAAGATAAGATAAATGGTATACTACACTTGTATATCATACTAGTGAGGTTGTATGGCGTGGTGGCCAAGTGGTAAGGCGTTGGTCTCGTAAACCAAAGATCATGGGTTCGAACCCCATCCATGCCTGATAAGCTTTAGTGCTTCCTGTTTCAGTCTCAGATGTGTAGTCCAAAGTGCTGTGTGGTAGACTGGACTGAGTTCTTGACTGCTCATCCAAGAGGCTTCTTCATTTCTGAGGAAGTGATGTGGAGCTGCAGCCAGCCAGCTGTCATGTGTGTCATTAGGATTAGCTGGGCGCAGGTGTGTCGTGTTCCCACCGACATCGTAAATGTAGCGTTATTTCGCTTCATTAAATGTCTGTTGAAGGTAGAAACTGTGAATCTGTTACAAAACTGTTCTTCTGCAAGGAAATTGATGGTGTCACTTTTTTATTTTGCTGAATAAGCCTCAGTAATAACGGTGATAATGATAATTATAGTCTGACTTATAGAGCACTTTCCAAGCAGGTCATCTAGGCCTTTGAGAAATTTTATTTAGTAGGATTTCAGTTCGAATAACATTTTTACATGTAGTTTAAAAGTTTGATTTTGGACGGACTGACACAAAAAATCAATTTTCTCTAATGTCATGTGAACATACTGCCCCTGGACAGGTCACCAGACTATCACAGGACTGACACATAGAGACAGACAACCATTCACACTCACATTCACACCTACGGACAATTTAGAGTCACCAGTTAACCTGCATGTCTTTGGACTGTGGGAGGAAGCTGGAGCACCTGGAGGAAACCCACGCTGACACAGGGAGAACATGCAGACTCTGCACACAAAGTTTAATCAACTATCAATTCATCATTTGTTAACGATGGTTAATATAAAGTGTTTCCTTTGTTTTGTGTCTTTTGTTGTTGTTGTGTGTTTGTTCTGCTATATTTCAATCCCACTCTGTTAAACTCAATAAACAGAAGAAAAATAATTAAAATTGTCATAAAATTATTTGTTTTGTCCAAAAGACCAGAACACAAAGAGCTTCAGTTTCCTGACTCTGAGGAGATCAGAAATGATATGGTGATCAATTTTCTGATGATCGACTGATCAGTGAATCTACTAACAGTCTCAGCTCGACTTGAATCGACACACCAACGTGTATTTCAGCTTTGAGTGACTCGAATCTGCTCTTTAGTGTGACACCAGTTAAACGTTGTCCTCGCCTCGTCTTTCTTCCCACCGCAGCAGCAGGGAGTCGATCACTTCCTGTTATTAAGTCTGCTGGAGGGTCAGAGGTGAAGGGTGAGAGGTGGAAGACAGACGCGGTGTTGACAAGAGACACACAGGGACGCTCTGTGTGTGTGTGTGTGTGTGTGTGTGTGTGGGTGCGTGCGTGCGTGTGTGTGTGTGTGTGTGTGAGCAGCAACTGCAGAGAGTCATGAGCAATGAGAGGAGGAATTACTGAAGAATGACTGGAATTTCCTGAATGGCAGTGATGGCGGCTCTCTCTCTCTCTCTCTCTCTCTCTCTCTCTCTCTCTCTCTCTCTCTCTCTCTGTCTCTCTATCTCTCTCAATCGAATACGTATAAATCAGCCATCGTCTGAGAGTGGATGTAATCTGTCAGTGTGACTCTGCTCTGTTCTTTCTTGTGTCTCTTTGTAAAGACAAACTGAGGTCAAATAAAATAATCTTTCACTGATCCTCAGAGTTTAAGTTCAGCTGTTGCATCAGCACACAGACACATAGAGATAAACGGAGAAAAGTGAAGGACGTGAAACAAATATAGGAATATAAATAAAAAACAGGAACTAGACAGGAGCAGTCAGAGTCAAAATCACAAGTCCAGCACTACAAATACACACTGCACCCTCGGCCAGAGTTGTACTTGAACTAATGCTTCTCAGGAGACGTGACTTTTTCCCATTCTTCACCAGCATTAACGCGTGTACCAACACCATCTCGTCCCAAGTCGTCACAGTGGACTTTCACATCTACATGTTACACACTGGGCATTGTCCCCCACCTGCAGCTGACACTCTGGATTTTCTAACACCTGCCAAAAATGGGTGACAGACACATTTCCCCGTCACCAGACGACCCCCTTTTGGACCTTTTCCTAGCGGACCTATTTTTCCTAGCTGAGCAAGTACCAAACAATGGACAAACGAGTTAGCTTCGGTTAGCTAGCAGCTAACTGGTATCATGGTGGGCGACTTCACAGCTCTGTACATTTGGTCCGTCCACAAAGTTGCGGCTCTGGATGTAGATTTCTCCATGTTGTTACTGGCTTCTTCTTTGGTTATGCATTTATTCCTAGTCAACATCCGGGTCAAAGCCCGCGGAGGAAACAGAGTGCCGCAAAACTGGCCTTTGCCGTTTGTGTCTGACGCTGAAGTCACTGACAAAGCGAGGTATTTGACAGCTTTGGGATAAGAACGGACTGGGTGTATGCACGTTTTTTATACACGGGAAAACCGACAAAAAATGGGTGATAGACTCCTTTCCCACCTCCAGTAGACCCGTCATATACACAGCTCTGCAGCAATATGCCTTTCTGTGAGTTTTAAATGTTGTGTCACGTTTGACGTCACGGACAGGCCGGAAAACAGGTTAGTCGGGACTGAAAGCAACAGAGGATGAGACCTGACCCGAGGCCAGTGACAGTGTTTCTTCTTTTTTATATTTCTTACATATTCAGTCTCTCTTTCAAACTCGGACTAACTTGGATCGTTACTCAAACACTGCTTCGATGGAGACGGATGGCATTTCCTGGTGGCCTGTCATGCATCATATAAAGTCACATAAATCATCATATGAATCGTTTGAAGGCATTCAGTGCCCTCTGAACAGGACTCATATAATACAGAACACAGGTTGTTCTTCATGTGAGAGAGAAAATAACCTGCTGTGTGCCAGTGAGGACTTTGTGCCTTTATTAGTACAGTGCACATGTGCAGGCACAAACAGCTGTTAAAGCCAGCTGACAGCTGATCCAGCTGTGACCAGCTGCTGCTGCTGTCATCACAAACAGACGGCTCTTCACCTGATGCTTCAGATGAAACGTCTCATTTCTCTGAAAACATTTCAGTCAGAAGAGACTCAGTCTTAGTGAAAAGAATATTTATATTCTACTGCACATAAGGATGAAAAATGTTAAAAGTCTTTGGCGATAAAACCCCATCGAGATGATGTGGAATTTAGGAGGGTGATGAAGTTGTAGTACAACATTTATTTTAATATTCTAATATTTTATTTTGAAGTGCTGTTTTCTGGTTTGACGACATGGCCAAACGCAAGTATGACACACAATGTGTTAAACTGTGTGGACCTCCTAACAATGACAAATCTGGATCCTGGGCCTGTATGAGCTGGGAACCAATGGTTTAAATTATTTTCAGCCTGCTTGCAGCATGGCTCGAGGGATCTCTGTCAATCATACCAACACTTTGGTCCAGACCGAAATATTTAACACATTTTTCAACAACCTGGCTTTATTCCAAATTCGTCGAATACCGGTGGTCAGTGACTTCCACCATCAGACAGACGAAAAAAGCTGTCCTTTCATGTCGTCATGATAGACCCGGCAGCATCAGGGGGAAATAGGAGCAGGACAACAAGTCGGAGCACCTGGAGGAAACCCACGCTGACACGGGGAGAACATGCCAGAGCACCTGGAGGAAACCCACGCTGACACAGGGAGAACATGTCGGAGCACCTGGAGGAAACCCACGCTGACACAGGGAGAACATGTCGGAGCACCTGGAGGAAACCCACGCTGACACAGGGAGAACATGTCAGAGCACCTGGAGGAAACCCACGCTGACACAGGGAGAACATGTGGGAGCACCTGGAGGAAACCCACGCTGACACAGGGAGAACATGTCGGAGCACCTGGAGGAAACCCACACTGACACAGGGAGAACATGTCTGAGCACCTGGAGGAAACCCACGCTGACACAGGGAGAACATGTCAGAGCACCTGGAGGAAACCCACGCTGACACAGGGAGAACATGTCGGAGCACCTGGAGGAAACTCACACTGACACGAGGAGAACATGTCAGAGCACCTGGAGGAAACCCACGCTGACACAGGGAGAACATGTCAGAGCACCTGGAGGAAACCCACGCTGACACAGGGAGAACATGTCAGAGCACCTGGAGGAAACCCACGCTGACACAGGGAGAACATGTCAGAGCACCTGGAGGAAACCCACGCTGACACAGGGAGAACATGTCAGAGCACCTGGAGGAAACCCACGCTGACACAGGGAGAACATGTCAGAGCACCTGGAGGAAACCCACGCTGACACAGGGAGAACATGTCAGAGCACCTGGAGGAAACCCACACTGACACGGGGAGAACATGTCAGAGCACCTGGAGGAAACCCACGCTGACACAGGGAGAACATGTCAGAGCACCTGGAGGAAACCCACACTGACACAGGGAGAACATGTCGGAGCACCTGGAGGAAACCCACGCTGACACAGGGAGAACATGTCAGAGCACCTGGAGGAAACCCACACTGACACAGGGAGAACATGTCAGAGCACCTGGAGGAAACCCACACTGACACAGGGAGAACATGCAAACTCCACACAGAAGGGCCTGCTAGCTGGTGGATTCGAACCAGGAACCCTCTTGCTGTGAGGCGACATTGCTAACCACCATTTTGGCTCAACAGTTTTGCATGTTAGAGGGTCCTTGAACTCACCACCAGTCTTCTGACTGACATGTTGGAATAAAGCGATGCAGACGACAAACTCAATTTGCCTGAATGGAATTAAATCATCTCTCACATCATCTCTTAATGTGATTTTGTTTATATCTGTGAAGCAGCAACAGTTTTTTTTAATTCCTTGAAGGTTGTTGTTCGAGAATGACTCGTCTGTGTGACTTCCACCTGTGACTGAGTCCGTGTGAGCGGCTTCACAGTAACGAGGATCATATTATATCTGACTGAGGCACTCGAGCAGCCGGCTCAGGCCCTTAAAAACTATGTGGATGTGTTACACCTCCTGCATTGTTCTCCAAATCAGCCTGAGCTCTGGGAGGATCCTGTTACACGCTGCTGTGACCTGCCAAGCAAAAGTACAATGAAAGAGCGCACAAACACACACACAGTACTACACACTCTTTAACATGGCCAGACCTCGTTCTCACCAACGCAACAACACGCAGGAAGCCATGTTTGTCCTGATGCGAGGAGGTAAACATGAGTCCAGATGCTTTCACGCTCCTCTGACAGCTCTAGTGTTTGCTGTGAGGGGACAGCGAGAGTTACTCTGCACAGTTTATCAGGACAAAGACACTTCACAGGTGTTCGGACAAAATCAGCCGAATTTGAACTTATTTGTCTCGTTTTCCATTCTTCACACAGTACAATGGATTCCTGTTCACAAACACCTCAGAGGACAGAAAAGCTTACGTGGTCCATGTTTAAGCTTCTCTGACCTTTTATAATTTGAATATTACCAGTATTTGGAAGTGTTTTTACTGCACTTTGATAAACGTGTGTCAGCTCTGGCGCTAACATGGCTCATACTCCAGTAACAAACAGCAGCAGGGACTGATAAAACCCAAACTACACCAGGTAATGAAAATGTACCTGAATGTCCCAAACCATGAAGTGGTGTTGGTGATGTCCACTTAAAACAAAAATAACATTTAATGTATGCGATCCAGCCGCTCCTGCTAACCCTCTACGGACTTATCGCACTTTATGATACAGCAGTTGCCAGTGACGCTAAAAAAATCCTTAAAGACTCTTCTCACATCCTGCACTAGTTGTTACCTTCGGCGAGATGTTACAGAGCAAGCAAACATAAAACTAAACCCTTCTAAACAAAACAGTCGCCTAAAAAATGTTTATTCTGGTCTTATATGTGCCTTGTTTGATATGGTTAATCCTTTATCTTGATTTTATTAAGTCTCTTTTTTATTCTTGCTGTTCTATTTCTTATTTATTGATTTTATATTATTGTCAGCTTGTTTTAATCAAATTATTTATTTGCTGGTGGGATCTTTGTTAGCACTTTAGCACTTCTACTTACGGCGCTAATGATTCTTGATGTATTTTTTGTTATTGTCTGACATTTTTGTGAGTTTGTTTAATTGTCATGTTGTTCGCAGCTTATGTAGCATGTCTGTCTACAACAAATTTCCCGCAAGGGACAATAAAGTTTATCCTGATCCTGATCCTGAAACTGCTGCCAGCTGGTGCACATTATACCACCGCAAAAGGTGCCTGTGTGCGTCGGTATCTAGGTGCCTGCGCGTATCTAACGCCCAGATCATCAACAAAGTGTCAGAATTTTCAGAATGAGAACAGGCAGCTCCAACACATGCACACATGTACAACCCACACGCTGCATATACAGGTGGACGACGTGACATCTTCCTGAAAGTGAAGCCAAAACATCTTGACTGCCCCCTGGTGGCTGGCTGCGGTACAGGTTATCAACCCGCCTGATGAGACATCAGCCAAACTAAAAACTTAAAGTTCATGTGAAATCATTTTTTTCTTCAGATGGTTTCTGTCATTTCAGGTAGTTCTTATTATGCTGATGGTCAAGTGTTTGTTTTTCTGCAAAGTTTGGTTTTAATTCGTGATTTAATGCTGTAAAAAATGGGTTTGACAGCATGATTGACAGCTTTGTGCGCCAACTGGTGTGCTCGCTGTCAATGGCGCTGCTCGCGACTGGTCGGACGGGAGTGTGGATTGCACCGCACAGATTGCTATGGAGCAGACTCTGGCTCCAAATGATGTCATCAGCTGTATCCAGGATATTTTGGCTTCATTTTTGCAGTCGAAGCGATAATGCGTCGTCCATCTTTAATACAGTCTGTGGTTCAGCCTATTTTGATTTTATTTTTCTCTTTTCTAATTTTTATAGCTTTCACTGGTGTGATTTCAGTCTGATTTCACCAGCATGTCAGTTTCTATAAATAAATTTGACCTGACACCAGAATCGCCTGCAGAGGGGAGAATCTGAGGCGTATTTGACAGGCTGTGGAAGAAGAATTAGACGTTTGGGGGTTTTGTTTGAGGGTCAAGCTAAATCAGCTCCATGTGTGTTTGAAGGTACAGTAAATCCAGCACCCTGCCCCCGGGTTCACTTTAGGGAGGGTGGGATAAAAGCTAAGCTGACTGAAGGCTGTTTGAGAGACTCGCCCTCAGGGGACACATCAAGAGGTAAAGTCAGCATACTTCATGTATGGAGTCAAAGTAACATGATTCTCTTTCTTTCACTCCCTCGCTCTCATTGTGTGTGTGTGTGTGTGTGTGTGTGTGTGTGTGTGTGTGTGTGTCTGTGTCTGTGTTTCTGTGAACAGTGTGATAATGTAACTGCCTCACTCTGTGTGTTCGAAATGTGAATTTTTGTTTGACTTGTGTGTGTCTGGATGTAGCTAAATGAATAGTTTTAACCACCTGAACAACAGTAAGCGTTTGGGTGTGTGTAGCTCTGTGTGTTTGGACACACTTTGTTGACTCTATGTGTCTGTGTGTGTGTGTGTGTGTGTGTGTGGTGTTCTTGTGTGTGCATCTCTTCATTAATAAGTGTCTTTTTATATTGAGTTTAAATTGATCCATCCGCCCTGTGAACGTCTGTACAGCTTCTCATGCTGCAGCGCAGGTTGCCAGATTTGGGTTTTGGTGTCTGTAGAAGCCCATCCTCATTCTGAACTTTTGAAATGTCACTGCTTTGTCACTGATCTGTGCGTTAGATAGATAAGGATGCATAAAGCCACATTTCAAAGTAGTACAATAGGCAAACTTTTCACGATGTTATGATGTGCTGCCAGGAGGAGGCGCCCAGGAGGATCCTGATCAGATGTTGAACCACCTCAACATGAAGGAGCAGCGGCTCTACTCTGAGCTCCCTCCAGATGTCTGACTCCTCCCTCTCTCTCTAAGGCTGAGCCCAGACACCCTCCAGAGGAAACTCATTTCAGACGCTTGTATCTGCGACCTCATTCTTTTGGTCACTACCCAGAGCTCATGACCATAGGTGAGGCTCTATGTTTTGTAGACGGACCTTTGCCTCTCTGACTCAGCTTCCTCCTCACCACAATCATCTGGCGGTACGCCCACATCACTGCAGATGCCACGCCAAACCACCTGCCTGTCTCATGCTCCATCTCACCCTCACTCATGAACAACTCATGAACTCCTCAGCTCGGGGCAGAAACTCTCCCTCATCTCGGCTTGTTTATCCTCCTCATTAAAGCAAATGAAATGCATGTGGTGGAACAACAGCCGTTAGGAGGGATATTTATAACTGACATGTTGACATCCACATAGCTACATACAGCATCACATGAAAGTGAAATAAAGTCAAAGAAAATTAAAAAAGTCAGCCGCTCTCTGCCTGTCTGTAAATCTGTCTTATTTGTTTGAGTTGGAGCTTTAAACCCAAAGCACCTGTGAGGCGGTGAGGATTAACCCAAACCTCGAGCTCTACACTCCACAGTGTGCAAACCCGACCCTTCAAAGCGCCTGTTCAAGCCCTCCACGAGCCTGAGCAAATATCAGCCAGCGCCAGGGAGAAAATCCAGCCGCTCCGACAGGAAGAGGCTGCAGACTTTAGTGACGTGTTAGAGACCTTTCCCCATTTTTCCCCTCAATGCAGCAAATTCCTTTAAAATGGGTCAAACCGTGTGGTTGTCTCAGAGTGTGTGCTGTTCACGTGTGGCAGTGATTTTAGTCTATTGCACAGTGTAACAGGACAGACAGCTAAAATACCCGGTTTTGAAGGCACAATCCCTGCTGGCAAAACAGTGATGGGTCGCTACAAAACACCCCCAACTGGAGCCTAAAAAGTCGGCAGGAAAACATCGATGACTCGCTTAATCACAACAGGTTTTGTTGTTTGTTGGGCTTGAACAGTCTGCAGCTTGGCTGGTGTCTCGCTTAGGTGTTACACCATCCATCATCCCCTCCACCTCCACAAGTCAGCTCATCACTTCATCACTTTAGAAACGTTGATATGATAATGATATGAAATGTGAAAGTGGTGGAAAGTGGTTCGCAGAAACGTCCAGTGGCAACATTTTGTCTGGCAGTTGGGCTGAATTGTAGAAGCAGGGTGAGGGAGCAACTTCACGTGCTTCCAAGGTGAATGGAGAGAGGAAATAAATCAAAGGCGTCGAAACTCCAGCAGAACTTGTAGGATTTAGAGCAACTTTATTGCAAGAACAATGTGTTTCTTCATCAGGGTCATCATGAAACACATTATTAACAGCATTAAAACAAGGTAGGATCGACAAGAAAAAACTGTTGGGCTCAGGTACTGCTGTTGGTTAGCAAGTTAGCCAGGCATGCTAACATCTGCATCTTTTTGTCAGAGCAGATAATCCATTCCTTACACTTTAACTCTTACTCTTTGCTCTACGCAGCTCGCCATGCCATATATTTAAAACTGGCACAATATATGTAAATTTTGATCCATACGTCATGTTGTAAAAATGTCACGTTTTCAAATTTCAAATTCACTATCTGCCAGTTATTTTCCTGATTAAAAGTTTTCCATAAAATGTCAGAAAGAGTTTCTAAGAGCTAAAGCTGACGTCTTCAGGTGTCTCATTTGGTTCAACCAACAATCCAAAACCAGTTTACCATCATGTAAAACATGTAACGCAACAAGTCCTTCAAGTTGAGAAGCTGATGCCAGAAATTAATTAAGAGTGTTTTCTGCTTAAAAACATACTTAAAGGTCCAGTGAGAAGGGTTTATAGGATTCAGTGGCATCTAATGGTGAGATAACAGACTGCAACCAAGTGATACGTCTCTCTTATGCCAGTCGTGTAGGAGAAATACAGCCAATATATCCTCCTATGAATCTATTTTCTGGTGATCGACTCATCAATTAATCGACTGATGTGGAGTTCAAGATGATCACTTGAGGGTCAAAGAGTTTAAATAACTCTCACTGAATAAAACACTCAGATAAGACATGAATAGGATCAGACACTTCCAGTAATTCCACACAGGATCTATTCATTGCACAGCAGGGCCCTGTCTAATACCTGGCAGCCTTCATCATAATATTTACTTCTAATGAGGCTGTGGATAAAAGGGTTAGTGCGCTCAGTTCCTCTGCGTGCAGGAGAAACCCAACACCCACCACATCTGATGCCGCGTGTGTTCAGACCCAAAATAGCTCAGAAATAATGTGAGGAGCTGCGTGTTGTTTCAGGAGGATGAAAGTCCAGTTTGAGACATAGATCCACGACTCTGGAGGCTTATCAGATGTTAAAACACTGCAGAGTGGTTTATAATTCCAGGGGGAAGGATTTTACAGCTACGGAAAGTTATCACAGCTTTTTATCCTCTGACGTGTTGATCTGAGGAAAAGCAGCTGATTTACAGTGCTCGATAATTTACACGTCCCAACAACTGCTGGATGGATCTTGATGAAAGGTGGTTCATTATTCATGTTCCCTTCAGGATGAACTTTGGCGACACAAACTTTTCTAACACATCCTCACTGTGACCTCGTCACATATCGATGTTTGGTCATGACCTTCCACGTCCTGACACGATGTGAAAGGTACCCTGGGTGTGTTGGTTGTTGGTCTGCTACACCGTGTCAACTTCAGCCTGTTACATGCATTGTCTGTTTTCAAAATACACTTCTGTTTTCACAGGAAATGTACAGTTTGATACAGTCTCTTTCAAAATAAAGCACTACATCAGCACAACACCACCAATTGACTTTTTTTTCTTCAACAACAAAAGCATGTGGTTGGGTTTAGGAAAAAAGAACAAGGATTGGCTTTGCAATCTTATGCGGTGCAAACACTGCTCTTCTGGGTGGAAGTCAGCGATTGTTGGACCCATCCAAGACTACTCCCACCCACCAGACTCGGACTTTTGCCACCTTAACTTTGGCTCTTGTCCCACCATGTGTCCACCTGAAGCCACCGATAAATTATATCAGTGATTAGCCGCGTACTATGCCGACGTTAATGGCTTTTGTCATCAGTATCTGACGCTGCAAGTCACCACCCAAGCATTGGTTTTCGACAACTTCAGAGTGAAACCAGGTTGACTTTTCATCTTTAAATTTCTCCATCACTTTGGTTTGTGACCAGATACCTGCAGGACTAATGACATTCCCATCAGCCTCAGCTGGACTCTGTGTTCAGTGCTAACGAGCAAATTTTCATTGCGAAAGTAAAATGCTGATGTTAACATTTAGCTCGAAATGTCACAGCTCCACTCTGCCAGTTTCCCTGCTCTCCCTCAGTAATTTTCCACTCTACCTGCCAGACACTCCCACCTCATCAGCTCAGCTCCACTCACCTGCCTCCACAGCTGCAGCTCATCTCCAATCAGCCCAGTATATAAGCCTCTCCAGCTCACTCACCCATTGCCGGATTGTTCTTCACCCACATGCAAGACTTACCAACCCTGCCTGGCTCTGACCTGCCTGCATCGTCTGTTTCCCTGTAAACTCACCAGCCTTCTGTCCCCAACCACAGTTCTGCCTCTGTCTCTTCTGTCTGCCTGTGGCTGTGAGGTGTTTTCCTGCGACGACGCTTCAGCATGAGTGTAACCACCTGCTCGTCAGTTGCCTCAAATTTTAGTGGGGGGCACAATCCAATCAAAAGCGCTGATATTTTCTTAATAGAAATCACTTTTCATGACACTATCCCAGCAAGGAAAACGGCAACAGTTGGCTAAAAAACACCCACGTTTGGTGGCTAAAATGCTGCTGGCGACGCATCATTGACTCACTGACTCACTTTGAACAGTGATCTGCAGCTCGGCATCCACCATCCTCTCTGGGATGAACATAAAGCATCTTCAACAGAGTAAAAAGTCACATGAAACATTTTGGTAAAGAACATTTTGCGACAAATCATCATTATATTAAAAATGTACTTACATTTCTTTCAAAGTTGTTGTAAATGATCAGCATATGAATGTGATCTGCAGGAGAACAGTCGTCTTCTTAGACAGATAATCTTGAGTCTTCATAATGTTCATGTTTACTACAAATCTGTTTTTAAAAAAATTGTTTTCAGACACAAAATCATGTGTGTGTGTGTGTGCCTTTGGCTGTTTTCATAAATGCATTCGACTTTTCAAGATCCTCTGATTGGACAGAATGTTGGATAATGAGCGTCTTCCCGTCAGTGTTGACTTATGTGAGGTCGAGCGGGCGGCAGCAGAGGTCAACGAGAGCTCGGCCGGCGTCACAGCACCCTGTCAGCTCCAGCTGTCAGAGCAGATTTGTGGACTTTTTGCTAATTGAAACAATGTGTTTACATTTTGCTTCCAGCCCAGAATAGTTTGACTTTGGATCTGATTCTTTGCATTCAATATTTTTTATAACATGATCAATGTTGGGCCGACGGTGAAAATCTACCGGCCTAGTCGATGCAGCGTGTCCCACAGTGTTGCCACTTGTCGGCCCCTGTCAGATTTTATTTTTGGCTGATTCAGCATGTTGAATCAGTGTCAGCATCAGTTAACTTCGTTGTTGAATGGACGTGAGGAAAGTAAACAAAGAGGTAAAGTCAAGAGGAAGTGAGACCAAAACAAACTTGTTATATAAAGTAAAATTATTTTTCTTTATCCACTGAGCTCTTAAGCAGATGCACAGTGAATATGCTCTGTTCTTTCAACACTGGATTGTGTTGTTACGGGCTAACTAGCATCAAGATGGTCGTCCAGTTTCTTTTATTTAATGACGAATGTAGACGACCGCCATCTGCTGGTGTGAAGACTTATTTCCTCTCACGTAGGCGCAGAACATGTGCTGGCTGGCTGTCAGCTGTAGTCTTTGCGTTGTGTTCATGTGCAACTTTTTCTGTGAGGTGACACAGTAGGGGCCTTCATCGCTGCTAATTCTCTGAAGTCGGTTTGGTGTGTCTGGACCTTAAGAGGTCACACACTGGTGTTTGAAGTCATCATTTCTAAAAGTCATCCAGCAGGGGCAAAACTAAATCTAAATCTAAACCAAAATAATGTCAGTTATATTTATAACCGCTGGTATCTGTCATCGTAATTGTGCTCATTTGGCTCATTTTCCCTTCATAGAGTCAGTTAATTAATCATAAAATGTTAACACCTATAGTTTTTAATGACTCCAAACACAAATATGATTCATTCACAGCTCTAAGAATTCCATTTTTAAAAGGTACAGGAAATGATGTCGATAAAGAAACACCATAAAAAAAAAAACATAACGTCAAACGTTTCTTGGAGAATTCTGGTTTCCCACAGTTTTAGTTCCCACGCGTCCAAACTCACGGACGTACAGGCGGAAGCATGTGGAAGCATTTAGAGCTGGCAGCTCCAAATCGCCGTGTCCCCTGTCACCCCTAAACACCACCCAGTGAGGCCTTTGAACCCGCTCACAGAGGTCAGAGGTCAGAGGAGAGGGCTGAGCACCAGGATGGAGTCCAGGCCTCCCAGGAACAAAAGACAAGAAACACAACATCATCAATACATTTTCATACGGAGGTCTTTATGAGAGCGTCTGTCAGTGGAGCCATGAATTACTTTTTGTTTGTTGGATGAAATAACTGCCTGAAAGTCATGTCATCTGAAAGTATTTTCCATTTGATGAGTTGTAATGTATATATATATATATATATATATATATATGTATAAACATCTATTTAGTGTACAACTGTTAATCTAACTTTTTGGCTACATGCTTCTTTAACTTCACATCTCAACCAACATGTCAAAGCAACATACTAATTATCAGAACAAATCCGGTAAACATGTTTCTCACACAAACCCAACTTCCTCCTGTGCGAAGCCTCCAAATAACCATTTGTCTCATAACATCTATCAGTTTAAATCTTTTTCCTTCCCTCTGTTTCTCAGCTGCAGTTCGTCTCTGTCTTTGTTTCTCTCTGTGGTAACAGTATCTCCCTCCCGCTTTTCATCTGTGGCATTATAGCAACCCGATCTGACGTCCTGCATTCCTGCAAACAAAAAGGAGGGAGGTGTTACCAACGGGACTGTGAGGAAATCCAAGTACCAAGAGTCTACATCCTAAATCTAATGCATGACCATTAATATGAAACTAACTTTACTAATCATCTTGTGAAATCAAGTCCATGTGCACAGACCTCACTCCTCAGAGTAGATATGCTCTAATAACTGGGACATCAGGTTCAGCTGACAGCACAAGTTTCACAGGCGGGAATCTCAAAACATCAGCACACAAAACATAGAGACTGAAGGTGAACCTCCGCATGCACTCAACGTGAAGAAAGAGTTGAAACCCTCATAAATTACTCTACCAACACAGTTATGTAATAAAAAAGTCAAATGTTGATGATTTGAAGAAAATGTTTGCATTGGACGTTTCTGCAAACCATCAATATGTTAGATTTAAGTTTCATACACATCACATCAACGTTTCTAAAGTGACGTAGTATATGAGCTGACTCTGTCTGGGTGGATGACACCAAGGAGAGATCCCTGCCACGCAGCAGACCACTGTTTAACACCAACAAACAACAAAACCAGTTATTTGGCGAGTCACCGCAGTGTGTCCAGCAGCTTCCTCGCTACCAAAGATGGATCTGTTGGGATTTTGCTCCTGAAAAAAGCAGGTATTTTAAGCCAAAGCATGATCCTCTCCAGACCATAACCAAGTAGGTTTTGTGCCAGAACATAAGAGTCACTGCTTCGATTACAGCTACTTTTTAGGCACCACGTGTGGGTGTTCTCTACCAAGATGTTGCTGCTTTTCCAGCAGATGTCGTGCCCCAAAACCAGGTTTTCCATGATATTTTTCTGTAAAGATTAAAAAAAACACAAGTCAGTTTTTCTCAGTGTATTAGTCCATGGTGCAGGCAGGCGGTCCAGAAATGCATCTGAGACACTCTGACTGCCTTGGTTCATCTATGAATCCATTAACGCCATGTCCACACAGAGACCAGATTAGATGTTTCCACAAAGGTTTTTTAGACCTTTCATACACAGAACCAGCGTTTTAGGATCCCCAAAAACGTCCCAGAGTGAAAAAATCTGAAGACACCACCTTCACATTTCCGTATTTACAACACAGTACGGCTCTTTTCTGAAACGATGACGCCATAACCCCACCTCTCCCTTAAAGCTGCAGCAGGTAGAAGGCCTGAAAACGGTTGATTTTTGAGTCTCACCTGAGTTAGGTTTCGTTTGTCTCCGTCCTGAGCCCCTCCTACCAGACGAGCATGCGAGTATTTTATCCTACTTGGTTCTATTTCTCCTTCTCTGGGAGCCTCGGCTCTCCCTCTCTGCACAGAGGCTGAATGCGCATTATGCTTAGAGGATATTATAAAATTTTTACTCAAATATACCAAAACAATGTTGCCTACTGGAGCTTTAACCCGCATGCGCTAGTCAACATTCTCCTGCAGTTTTGTAGTTGTGTAATCAAGTAGCAGCTCTACCTCGTCGTCAGTCCACACAAATTGGGCTCCTCTGGCATTTGTATTTTCCGCCATCTTCTTCTTCTTTGTGTGTGTTTACGTCGCACGACTTTGATGCGCATGCTCCGTTTTTTATTCTCTGTTTTTGGTGTACTTTGTGGCAGCGTTGCAGCGCCACTCACAGGCCTAACATATATACTACAGGGATTTCAGTGGCTTCATGTTTACGTACACACATCTTGAGACGATTCTGTGTTTATAGAAAAGTTTTAAAAAACGAAATGGGTTCAGTCTTCGTGTGGATATGGCCTAAGAATCTTTTAACTACAGTGTGTCTCAGATGCATTTTTGGACACTGAGTGAACAGGCCAGTCGTTCTTTTTTATCTTTATGTTACTATTTGCCCCGTCGTTGAAAAGCACCTGACTGTTGTTTACAGTTAACTCCACAGCGTCTTAATCAGGTGTTGCACTAGCACAGAATAGCAATTTTTTGTGTTTTGGTGTTTTCCCAACCGTTTTGGTGCCTAAACTTCACAACATGTTAAACATGGTAAACATAAAGTTTAAAGGTATCTGCTGCTTAATGGATTCAGAAACATACAATGTCCACATTTTTGTGGTGATTCAGTTGCAACAGCAATAATTGTTTATAAAGAGTTTGGTTAAACTATCTGTTCAGTCTGTTTCCAAACATATTCTACTTTTTCAGGTCTGAATGAAAAAACTAAATTTTTGTGAAGCATTTATGTCAACACATATTCTTTGAGTCAATAAAAATCATTACTATAACTTCAGTTTTTGAGTTTTTGGGAAAGGCCCTTAATGACACTGATTATCTCCCACCTGTTGTCCCAATGTCCCAGTCAGGACACGCCCCTAAATGAGAGTATAAAAAGGTCAGACTCAGGTTCTGCGTCTTCATTTGAACCCTGATGAAGACCTGAAGCTTTGACCTGTTTCATGAACATGCACCAAAACTGAATTCTACACAGTCGTGCACCTGAAGTTTGAGAGAATGTGTGTGTGTGATGAAGGTGAAGAGGTTGTTGCAACAACTTGAGCAGAAAGAAAGAGAGCAGGCTGACGCGATCAGCAGATATCACATTACATGAAGAGTGAAGCAGAGTGTGAACACATGAGTGTGTTTGTGTAACTGCAATCAGGTGTATTCAGTGTTTGCAGAATGTGGAACAGACCTCTCTGTTTTCTTCAGTCCTCTTTCATCTGCTTTTATTGACTTCACTCCCAGACAGAAATAACCTCTCACACACCCGTCTTTATCTGCTGTTTGTCGAGTGTATTGTGAACGTTGTGAAATGTGTCTTGAGTAAACTCGACTGTTTACTCATGAGAGCAGCAGAGAGTGAGCCTGCAGATGAAATGAGTGTCACTGCTCTCCCGTGTGTCGACACTGGGAAACTTTTAGAAAAACTTATTTTTGGTGCACGTGGTGAAATTAACACGTCCTGTTCATGACACAGACTCACACACTTTCTGGAACTATGTGAGAAAATGAACCTTGTACGTTGTTTTGTTTTTTTAAGTGACAGATTAGCCGCTCGACACTCCTCTGGGTCGAAATTGGTTTCCTCCAGGTGCTCCAACGTGTTCTTAAAGCATTAAATGTGTAAGAGAAGAAGAAGCCGGTAACAACACGGAGAAATCTACATCCAGAGCTGTGACTTTTTGGACGGACGAGGAGACACAGTTCCTGCTGTGTCCACTGAAAGAGTTAAATATTTTAAAATACATGGGCAGGAGGAAGACACGAAATGGTGATTGTTTGGTCTGTGACATAATAGGTCAACAGGAAAAAGGTCCAATACTAACAAGCTGAAAGGGGCATATCTCCACCTATTGTAGAGGACGTACTGACGCTACACTCTATGAGTCAGCTCCAGCCTCTCGCCCCCTACAGTCACTTCTGGCTCCAAAGAAACAAGATGGTGCCAAAATGCCAAACTCAGAGGCTTCAGAACAGGAGTTCACAAGCCAGTGGGGGACGTCACGGTGATCTTGGACTGAGATGTGTGGACATACTGTGTTTTTTATTTCTCACTCTCGTGGTATCACATTCTGGTAAATGAGACGCTGCAGCTGCAGGATGTTTGTATGTCTGCGTGAAGCACCTCAGAGACACTTGGTGGTTTCACAATTCTTCAGAGCAGAAGAAGAAGAAGTTCCCGGCTTCCCCTTCTCAGTTAGAGGATGTAAGAACTGTGGTGGGCTCGTCTGTGGGTTTCCCCCGCGTCTTCACTCTCAGGTCTATCAGAGAAACAGGAAATCAAATGCAGCGGCATTTACAGTCGGGTATTTTCCTGTTTCTGGATTATTGTCAGAGGAAAATACCTGATTGTACATGTTTGTGAAATTTGGCAGAAAGTAATGTGGTAGATGATTTACTGTAAAATTATCTATGAAAATAAAATAATAATGTGTATGTGGGACATTGTTATATTATTCTGAGCTTCATCAGGAGATTTAACGTTATCACACAGCAGGACATTTTACAATTATTACATAGAAGTAGTTTCCTTTATCTTGATTTGTTATAAATGACCAAATATTCTTACTTTTTCTGTTTTCTCCACCAGGCGTGAGCCCAGAGGGGATCATGCATTTGGTCGTGTGTGTAAATGTGTCTGTTTATCTGCAGCTAATCTTGCAAACTACTGGACCCATCAGCCTAATGTTTTGTGCACATTTATGACTGTATGCTCAAGAAATTAGTTTTGCTCTGTCCAGCGCACAGTGTCATTTCAGAAACAAAAGGTTTTGCCTGCCAGATTTAATAAACATGCAGATTTTAATGATTTGGTCATTTGTCCTTGATATTCATGCTTTTGTTTTGAGCAAGTAAGCACAGAGTTACATGGTTTATTTTCTTTGTCTGTTTTAATTCAATGTTTATTGTTGTTATTTCCTAATTTGTTGTTCATTTGCTATTGCCAACAGACAAAGTTCATACCATTCAAACTCCAGTTATGAGTGACTGCATCTGCTGAAGTTACAAGAACGGTCTCGGTGATCCTCTGATACCCTGAACCAGTTTTGTGGATTAAAAACTACACTGGACACTGTATTTTAGGCCCAAGCATAATCTTTTCCAAACCATAACCAAGTGGTTTTTGTGCCGAAACATAACCACAAGTTTTAATATATCTGCTACAAAATACATCACAAATGTAACATATTCATTGTTTGCAGAAACAGTAACTGGGTTGTTCTAATCACATCTCTGTGCACAGCTACGAGAGAAACGCTCTTTCCTTCCACGGACAGAATATTTGAGAAGATGATGAAAAATACTCGACTGTAACTGTGACTGTGCAGAGCAGCGCTGCAGGGCTTCCTCTGCTCTCTGCAGGCTGAACTTGGAGAACTCTTGTGGTTGTTGTTTATGGAGTTTGTTTTCTGGGAGCCATTTGTTTGTGGTCATTGTTAAATGTGGGTCACCAAACCGCAACCGCAGCAGCTTTCTGCCATGAAATCTGTTCCCGGAGCTCCGAGGCCGACTCACACCGCAAATCCACTTCACTTCCAAAGAACAGAAACTTCTTGTTCCTGCTTTCTGATTTTTAGGAAAGTGTTGGCTCCTTTTTTTGTGTGTTATATAATTTCTCTTAACTTTCCATGATTACGTGATGTCACCATTTTCTACAGTTTCAGGGATGGCTCAGTAGATTTCTGGTCAAAGGTCGCTCCTTCCTCTCTGGTCAGAAGTCTCGTGTGGCATGAGGGATTGATGTTCATCTGGAGATTATACGACTACATATAAGGAGTTATCAGCAGGTTTCTGTCTGTCATCATTTGAGCTTCAGTGTTTCATTTCTCTGTAAACTAAACAAACCACGTCAAAATACATCTGTAGAAACAGTGTCAGGTTTGTGAAATGCTTGATATGAAGCTCAGTGAAAGTTCAGTCAGGAAGACTCTTCAGCCTTTTATTACATTCACAACTTTATTGCTCTTGTTCGGTTTCTACTCCGTCAGCTGTCTTTGGGCGTCACCAAATAATCCGACCAGATTTTGCCGCGATCTCTGAGCCAGTCGTGTCGTTGCTGTCAAGGTTTTAAAAACTGTTCTCCCCTCTGCTGCTGTATGTTGTCTGTGCAGGTCGAACTGATGCCACCCTCCTCACCAGGAGGGGCAATATTAACCAGAGCTTCTCTACCCCGATGTTAAGGAGGAGCAGGAGGTTCAGAGGGCGAGGGCTCTGGTCAGAATGCATGAGCCACACGTGGGTTTGAATCAGCACTGCCACCACATGTGACGATGACGAACTCCTGTGTGTTTGCTCCCTCTTTGATTAACTACAACTTCTTCAGTTTGAAATATACCTTTGTTTACTGAAGGGACATTTCAGGGGCTGATGCCCATCACATAAGACCTCTCCTTCTGAACCTCCTCCTCCTCCTCAACATGGTCTGTCGAGCCGGAGTCGGACGATTATCATTGATTCTCAGCCATCAGATGCAACTCTTCAACCCGCTGCTCATCTAGAGGATTATGGAGGCCAGTGTCCTGGAGCTGAAGGTTCGACACAGCTGATGGTGACTGTCTCTGGGTTGGTCACACCAGCGTCCTGCACTGGGACGGACACCTGCTGGTACGATAACCAACAAAAAGCTAAGTAAACATATGTAGGCTATACAGTTAGAGAGAATACAACTATATTTTTTATTTTTCAGAATAAAACAAATGAATTTCAGCTGTTGAGTTAACAAAGAAGAGATGATAAAGAGACACAGACTGTGACAGAGAGAGAGAGAACTCCAGAGACTGAGAGCTGTAAACAAACACAGAGCAGCTGTGTGTTTCCTTTCTGCAGCTCCGTTGGTCCAGAACCGGCCCGACTGCGTTGGTCCTTTCACTGTTTTCTGTTTGGCTCCTGAACGATCCACAGATCTGTTTCATCCCCGGGCACTGAGGAGAAGTGACACACCCTGCTGAATCATTCCAGGTCCCACAGTGAGTCAACTGTGGATCCCCACAGAGCAACACCACCACTGTGATGCATGGAGAGAGACACAGTGAAGTGCTGCCTCCTGGTGGCCGCTTGTGACTGTGACAGAGGGCGGCTCGAAGTTATCAGAGCTCATCAAGTGAAAATAAAAATCCTTAACTTTAACTCCCAAACTGAAGACCAACAAATAAGACCTAAGGACACATTTAGAGCTCCAGTGAAGGATTTAAGGGAGACATGTTTGCAGAATGTAATATATAATAAGTATTTTCTTTCTTTCTGAAAACAAGAATCGTTTTGTTTTCGTCACCTCACAATGAGCAGTTCACATCCACACAGGGAGCAGGCCCTCGTCATGTTGCACTGCCATGTTTCTACAGTAGCCCAGAATGGACAAACCAAACACTGACTCCTCACAGGGACACTAGTGTTTTCCAGTGGTTCATGAAGTACCTGAAAGAAAAACTTGAAGTCGCCACTTGGGAAAAAGTCTTAAAGTATCTGATATTTACTGGACTTAAGTACAAAAAAGTATTTTTAATTATATTAAATGCAGTTAAGTATTGAAAGAAAAAGTGGAAGCAAGCTGTCAGAACTTTGAGAATTATGAAGTTTATTTCTTCTAAACATGTACACCACCCTTTAAAATGAAGCGTATATTTCACTTTAAGGAAAACAAGATCTTGTTTCACAGCTTGAAGGATTCAGAAAACAAAGTCTCTCCCTCCTATTCCTTCATTTGTCTGTCCGTCACTTCCTCCTTCCACATTTATTTAGGAAATGTAGTGAAAGTAAAAGTTGACAGAAATATAGATAATCAACTCAAGTACAGACACTTTCATTAAATACTTCAGAACTGTTATAAAACATGATCACTTCATGACATCACACCACTGGTGCTTTCATGTTTGCACATTTTCAGCCACCGTACTTAGCACCTCTGCAACAAGCAGCATCTGAAAACGACTCATTTTTAACTGAAACTTCTTTATTCAGTGTTTTTACTGGTTTCAGTCAGCTGGTCTGTTTGTTTCAGAGAGGAAGAGGCATTGAGGATAATTCAGCCTCAATAAAAACCTCCTGAACGTCTGGGTCTTAAGTTACTGGAGGACAAAGGTGAGCACAGATCAGCATAACGCGAAGCGAAATCTTCTCACTGAAACAACACATCTCTGATGTGGTTGGTTTGAATGCACTTGAAAGGAAGCTGTTATTTCCTGACTGACGATTGACAAGTCAAAGTTTCCCCAGAAAACACAAACAGAAAAGTACCTGAAAGTTCACATCAAGTTACAATATTTATTGTTATATATGTATGTTTTGTAACATAAGCCAACACTTGGTCCTCACGTGTTCAACACGAGGTCTGGAGGTTAAAATCAAGTCTGAGTTTATTAAACTTGTAAAGATTTAAACAAGCTTTGCCATATTCTTTATTCTTTAAAACATGTACAAACAGCAGGTTTGGTAACTTACAGGAACTTAACAACTCAAAGCACTGCTGCAGGAATTAATAATATTTAACTTAATAAATATTAAAAAAAACAAAAAGAAAATTAATACAGAATAAACATGCTGAAATCCAGATGAGTAAATAAATAAGTTGTTAAACATACACATATTTGTTTAATGTATTTCTTCATTTTTGTACTATATTTATTTTTCCCTGTATTTGTTTGTGTGGTAATTAGAGGTCCTAACCTCTGCGTTTATTTTATTACTAATGTATTTATTCTTTTATTTATTTATTCCTGTTTACTTATACATTTATACATCTATCTGTTGTTACTTGTTGTTTCATTACTGGTGCATTAACTTTGACTGAAGAGACGACGACACATTTTCAGACAAAAACGGTTTGTTTCTTTATTGAGTCAAATGAAATCCAGACATGTCACAACACCACAAACACTTGGCATCACAAGTCTGCAAGACTGTGCACCAAGAGCTTTGGCAACTTCATCTGTAAACTGAAATTAGAATCAAATGTAGCACAAACAGAACTAATGAGAAACAGGTGTTTGTTTGTTTCTGTCAGTTTTAATAAAAAGGGGCGGGGCTCAAACAGAGGGCAGGGGACGATGGAGACATTTCAACCTGGGTTAAAATCAATTATCGTTGTTTATTTAAATTACAACTGTCATGCCTGATCCATTCTTCTACCCACTACTGACATTCCTTCGAGGCCACCTTTTCCCTCAACAACAGAAAAAACCTCTTTACTTTATGATGATATTATAATAATAGCTTATTTTTTTAACTATTTAAGTGTACATCATCTCAGCCATGTGTGACATCTTCTTGGGGATGTAGAGATAATACTCCATGTAGCCAGAAAGGTCCTCTATTGTGATGTCGTCTACGTAGGCCCGCGCCTGCTCCGAACAGGAGCGAGGGGAGCCCGACGACAACGCAGGTGACGATGATGAAGGTGACGAAGCTGTGGCAGCATTACTGTTGGTGCTGAGAGTTCTGGGGGCGTCCCCGCCGCTCGGCAGGCTCCTCTCGCACTCTGACATGACGTTGCGGAGCCCTGTGAAGGAGTACACCTCCACGCCCTGCCAGCCCTGACACTGGCACTCAGATTCAGCCCCCTGCCTGCTCTCCTCCTGGGAATCCGAACTATTCTTCCAGGCACAGGAGCAGGGAACGTGGGGGCCTTCTGCGGAGGCGCTGCCGTGGAGCTCCGATAACGCTCTGAAGTCAGCAGCTTCTGCAGGTACGGATACCCGAGCTGCTCCTGCTCCAGACTCTGCTCCCTCACAGGCACTTTTCTCTGGGTCACTCTCCTTGCATGACTCTGCAGAGCTTCCTCCGTCCTGCCCGGATGATGTCACAACAGTAGTAACGACGGAGGGGATCTCCTGTAAGGATGGCGGGGAAACCACAGCTCCAACGTGCGTCTCATACCCAGCACAAGATCCAAACACCAGAGGGGAGTTGTGGCCGGGAGCGGCTGAGGAAGAGAGCTCTTTCTGGGCCGGGACAGCGACGGAGGAGGTTGTTCTCACATCGACTGCGGGACGAGGCTCCACAGGCTCAGGCACGGCCAGGCGCTGGTGCTTCAGGCAGCCACTAGAGGTCGACAGTGCTGACGCTGCAGTGGTGCTGCAGTAGGTGAACTTCGGGGGGTGGAGGATGGGGGACTTGGACCTCCGACGCCGCTGGGTTCTGGATGCTCCTCTAGAAGTTTTCCTCATGCAGCTAAAGACGGAGGGAAGAAAGAAAGAGGAGGGCCAGAGGAGAAGGGGACATCACTATTGGTTACAACAACAACAAAAACAGTTCTGACTCTTTGCACGTCCATTTATTTATTCATTTATGTGAAGTACTTCTGAAAATTTCACAAACACACTTTGGCTTTTATAGTGTTTTGCCAAAGATTTCAGATTAATTTCTTGGGCATAATCTGTCAAATCTGACATGTTAACATATGTTCAAGTCTTCAAGTCTTGAAATAATACTCAGTACATTTACATGCAGAGTTATGTCCTATTACGTCACAGACCAAACAAGTTAGCTACGGTTAGCTAGCAGCTAACTGCTACCATGGTGGACAACTTTACAGCTCTGTACATTTGGTCCGTCCAAAAAGTCACGGCTCTGGATGTAGATTTCTCCATGTTGTTACCGGCTTCTTCTTCTCTTACACATTTAATGCTATTGGACTTCGGGTCAAACTGTGGAGCATGCTCAGAGCGCCTCGGCCAGTTTGGGTCCAATAGTATTCACTCCCCATCACATTATCTGGGTGTGTTAGTCCGACTTTAAGAATCTGATTTAGTAAGATTTCAGTGAGACTAACACAATAAATCAAGTTTCACACAGATTCAGTCCACAACTTCACTGTGTTCCCCTCCAGGCCTGAACTATTTCAACTGGCAAAATACAAACTGTAAATGAGCGACACAATGGTGAAGTGGTTAGCACTGCTGCCCCACAGCAAGATGATTCCTCCCACAGTCCAAAGACGTGCCGATTGGGTTAACTGGTGACTATCAATTGCCAGTATGTGTGAATGTGTCAGCCCTGTGATAGTCTGGTGACCTGTCCAGGATGTACACTGGCCTCTCGCCCTGTGTCAGCAGGGACAGGCTCCACCCCCCTCATGACCATGCTCCAGGATATGCAGTTACTGACAATGAATGAAACAAACTGAATGCCAGTGACATTACAAAAACTACCTCCCTTCCACAGTTAATTTTATTGTAATGAAGCAGACGTGCAGTTTTGAAACACTTCTTCACAGCCCAAAAATGAAACCTTCTGTTCACAGGACCACACATCAACCATCTGAGCAGTGACCGCCTCCACCTACCCATGCCAGTTGTCCTTCGGGCAGACGAGTTTGGGCTTCACTCCGCTGGTGTCAAGACAAGCACGGGATGGCACTCTGGGAGCCAACGCCTCCGACACACTCACAGCTCCGGGTAAACTGGAGAGAAGACAGAAACATGTTAACTTACAGGAACTTAACATCTCAAAGCACTGCTGCCATCACTGATGATGAGGCAGAGAAGTTTGGGATGTTAAACATCATCAGTCACCTGTCAACTAGTTTGAAGTTGATTATAACACATGCTTTTGAATTAAGGTCCCACATTGTGAAAAGTCAGATTTCCAGGTCTTTCGTAAAAATGAAGCAGGTAAAGGTGCCGTATCAATACTGTGCAAGAATCAAAACTCTGAGTCCACAGAAGTGCTGACAGCTTGTATTCAGAAACTGTACCTTTAAACAAGTCGTTAGGAGTTCCTGAATTTGTGTTGTCACAACTCTACTTGTTGCTTTGCTGTCATCTCTGATAAACCAAATCTACCAGCACAGAAGCTGAGCAATGTCCTGCTGTGGACGGGGCTGCGGTAAAATCCATTTTAACCACCTAAAAAAATCTATATGATATCTATATGATCTATATGATATTTGAATATTTCCTCCACTTTACCTTCCACATTAACCAGTCAGGGCCACATTAGACCACCAACTCAGTGTTCTGCTAAGTTACATGACTGTTTTTGTCAGTGCAGTTTGGTGGCTTTGATATGATTGAGTTTTTGGTGGGTTTTTTTTTTTGGGTGGCTAAAAACTAACTAAGGCCCTGATCATACAGAAAGTGTTTAAGCAGCTGGAGGCAGCTATTTGTAATTGTTTTTAATCAGAATTAGGCTTTGCACTCGCTGATTTTGGCGTTGCTACACGCCTTGTGTTTCTGTGCTCAAGGCGCCTGATGTTTTTGCCGGAGTGCTCTGAACTCCTGGAGTTGAAAAAACTTCAGCTCAGAATGGAAAAGCGCATGTCATCTCTGCTTTTTCCCTATTGTCATGGGATGATCTGAGAGGCGGGGCTTCTATGGTGGTCACGACAACAAGTTTACAGTTAGTAAACAATGGAGGAGAAACTGGTGGCGCTCAGTCGCTCAGCAGGACCAATGACCTCATAGTAGTTCTGACTCATTTTTGTTATGCTCGGCCTGACGACAGACAGCAGGTTGTCAAACTGCCCCTGAGTCGTCCTAAAATCTGCCTGTAAACGTCCATGATGGAGGAGAAGCTCCTGGACCAACTGGTGGTTCTCCCCATGATCCAGCCTCTTTTTTAGGGTCTCATGTACCCACACAGATCTCTGTTTATCTGCTGACAGCCTCTCACCCTCAACCAGAGCTACACACACACCCTCTGCCTCAACATGTCATGTACATTTTATGTACGTGACTTAAGTATTTTCTATGTGGAGGTTATTGCAAATAAACAATGTGATGCGGTCAATAAAGACAAAAGGTGCCATTACGCTGTAATGACAGTGTTGAGATGCCGAGAGTGTCACTGTGGAAGACCCAGAAACACTCACAGTGTAATCTTATCAGAGTTACATCTGCCATGATGGCAGTAGCCAACATGTGATAAGAACAAACTAGCATTACACCACAGCAGCAAAAAACAAGCGTCAAGAAAGCAGAGAATCGGTCCGTGCAGGTTGCTGTTATTTACCTCTCGGCATCAACCCTCAGCTTCTTAAACGCCGTCTGCAGTGTTTCCTCCTCACAGTCCTTCCCTCCTGCCTCCATGGTGGGAGGAGGCTGCTCTGACCAGCCACCCAGCTACAACACAAACACACAACAGTGATTCATCACTGAAACATGAACAATCATCGTGGGTTTTACATGAGCCTAGAACAACAGCTAGAGTTCTCTTATGTCAGCATTTAACAGGATTCAGACAGAGCTTTTACTGGCAAAGATGACTCAACTAAAGGTTAATCTTCACCTGATTCACTGGCACCATTCATTTCTTAGTAACAGAGTCCAGAAAGTTAGACATATTCAAGTCCCACTGTTAGTGACTCATGCGCACCGCAGTGTGAGCTCTCCTCTACTCTGCACAGTAAAACTGTGATTCCAGATACATTTTTATTGGAGTTTTCAGTTGTTACTACACAGTTGTCTTTGTTGTTTGGTTAAATGTTGGTCTGTATTTATGTACTTATGTGTATTTAGTTCAAACTGAAGAAGCCTCTTGGATGATCTGGATGACTGAGAATCTTCACCAACATCAAATCGAGTAGTTTGCTTGAATTCTTTGCTCAACAGTTACATGATGATGTGGAATCCAAACTGACAGGTTTCCACAACACATGACCAAAGTATAGCAACAGCAGTAACTGATATTAAGCGCTGGATCCTGACAGTAAGTATTAATATGTGCAGTAAAGAAGACCATTAAATCAAAGGTGCTGCTGGGACATTCATCCGCAGTTTGTTCACGTATCACTGATCCTGTTCACCACATCATGTGACTGACGAGCTGACAGTGCCACAAACATAAAAACACAAGGTGTGAGGTGAGTTACAGCGACATTATTGTGATGTTAAGTATGTATCACACATGTCTGCACCGACCTCGACTAAACCACATCAGCAACATTGGCAGCCACTGCTTGTAAACAGTGGATTTCGTGAGCACTCCCACCCTACTTGCTAATGCTAGCAAGCTACTCTGGCTGCTAGGCTAACTGGCTAGCTGGCCACAGTGCGTCATTTTTAAGAGTTTAGACACCTTTTAAATCACGAGAGGTGATACTCACGGTTCAGGATATCCTGGTCACAGTGGAGAGAGAGATATATCCAGGGCATATACGGTGTTCCCCTCGCAACAGGCCCTTGGACGTTGATTAGCCAGCGAGGCTAGCTACGGCTAACACAAGCTAACGCGCTGGCTGTGGCTGGCTGTGGCTAGCTTGGAGAGCTAGCTAGCTCCGTGCGACTCGCCTCCGCGAAAACACAACAACCTGCGTGTTTACTCAAAACACTCCGCACGTATGTTCAGACTCTTATCGCGAAATCACTCGCGAAAGACTGAGAGTAGTTAGAAACGACAGAGCCTGGAGACGCTGCGGGCCGGAGCTCAAATGGCGACTCTTCTTTCTCCTCACCCTTGTTTACAGTCCAGCCAGGCGCAGTGACTCTGCAACAACCGACGCGCAGCGCTGCTGACGTCACCAGCCAAAAAAACTCACCTGACGTCACTCTGTGCTCTTTGTAGGCAGGTAAGACAATATCGACCTTTATGTTTATGTTTCACACAACAGCTGAGCGCACGATATAATAACACGATGAGCTTCTCACATTGATGGTTAATAGTTAAAAGCCACCGACTGAACGGGAGCAGAGTGTATTACGTCACAGTTATATAACAGACACCCAGACAGGCTGAGCTGCTGCTGCAGGACAGAGCAAAGCTTGGCACAGCTAATTACATCCATGTTAGAAATCCTTCCTGCCAACACATCAAAACATAAACTCATCAGATCTGCATTAACATAAAGCTGAAATAAAGGAAAAGAAGCTCACTGCACAGTAAAAAGATGAAAAAGATGTTTTAACACATATGTACAAATATAAACTGTTTTTAGAATAAGAGAGCTGTACAGGTGTGTGCAGGACAGTAGTAGTAGTTTATTTTGGTTCATTTGTTAATTAACCAAATGCATTCCAGTAAAGCAGTACATATATATGAATGAACCAAAAAGGTGAAGGCTGAAGCTGTAGCTTATTTGATGCCTTCCCTTTTTACACTACATCACACCAAAACAAAAACATAAAGTGTTACAACAAAGACAAAAGTGTTACAAAGGTCAATTGCAATGTGATATAGGCTTAGGAATTTACAGGCAAAGCTGCCCAAGGAAACTTAATATACTTAGTCATACCAAGTATTTATATTTGTCAATTGCCCTAAGTTTAAACATTTTTTTGAATTTACAGATAGAACTACACATTTTTAACTCATCACAGAGACTATTCCACAAGTTTACCCCTTTAACAGAAATACATCTACTTCTGAAGTTTGTCCTGACTTTAATTTTTTTGAACACACAGTTTCCTCTGAGTTCATACCGACTTACTCTGGGCGAAAACATTTTCTGAGTGCAGTAAGGAAGTAGATTGTTGTGGGCTTTGAACATTATAAGAGAAGTTCTTAATTCAACAAGATCTTCAAATTTTAACATATTTAATTCAATGAAGAGTGGATTTGTTGGTTCGCAATATTTTGAGTGATATGCAGGAAACAGGCTTATTTATGTCATTAAGTACACTGCTAAGTACAGGTACTGCTGGCAGACTTAAACCTTAAAGGTACTTAAGTATTTCTGTGTTATTGTATTTTATACTTCTACTTCACTTCAGAGGAAAATATTGTATTTTTTACTGCACTATATTTGCTTGTTGCACCTACTTTACAAATTAAAGAGATAGTGCACCCAAAATATGTTCGATTGCAAAAACAAACAAACCCCCAGAAATAATAGAATCCATCTAAGAGCAGAAAATTAAATTTTGTTATTTGTAGTTAGTTATCACTGGTATTAATTAATGTACTGTTCTTTATCTTTATGTACTTATGAGTTTTTAATCAGCCCTCTGGGGTTTCCGCCTCTCTCTGCACTGTACTGCATTTTTCTTTTTCCTTCCCTGTTTTTTTATGTGCAAAAAAACCCCAAACTATAAACTGTAATTCAGAAGATACATAACAATCTGAAATGGCTTATTCCACACCATGAGTACTTTAACATTACTAAAGTAAAAATTTGAGTGTCTGCACGCTGTGGTATATTGTTGCTTTTACGTAAATGAAAAGTTTACTGATAGACATAACTAACTAAATGAATTCACCCGAGTACTGTACCTAAGTAGTTTTGTTACGTTGTAAAATCAAGAGCAAAACAAAAAAGGGCAACAGCACCATATGACCGGAAAAGAGTAATTCATACATAACTCAGATTCAAAACACGGAGGAATAAATAAATGAATGAATAATGGAGAAAATAGAAAGAAAACAGAAAACGGGAAGAGAGTGTGTGGCATTTATGTAGGCTATGCTATGCTTATACAAATAAACATTAATTAATAAACAAATATTTTATTTACTTCATACTTTATACTTCCTATTTCTACCTCCTATAATTCTCCACTCTTTACATCAGAGCAACTGTAACATTTTACATTTATCCCTCTGGAGAACAATAAAGTATTTCTGACTGATTTTTTTTTCCTGAATTATTAGTTTTATTTATGTCTTATGTGTCCTCTATCTCTGTCCTCCGATATTTGATACAAGCAGCGTTGTTATGAACTGTAGGCTTTTGTTTCCTACAGTTAAACTTTTAATTTAAGATAAGATAAAACTTTACTGATCCCACACCGGGATATTCACATGTTGCAGCAGCTCAGACAGCACAGATAGAAAAGCAAGTTGAATGGCAACAAAATACTCATCGAATAAAGATAAAATACAAAAAGACATATATCAGAATTAGAAAAATATAAAATACTAGTCCAGACACACTGAGGGCACAGTTGCCCACGTACAGTTTCACATGGTGTGTGTTTGGGATACAGGTCATAGGAAACTGCAGATTAAATAGTCAACTGAACCCATTAAGAAGAGCAATGTATTCAGACAGAGTGTTTGTGAAGTTGATAGTACGATTGTTTGGCTACAGCTGATGTCCGTTTGCGATGGATACATATATCAACGCACGTGCGCAGTAACTCATGGGTGAATGCATACAATTCAGTTAAAAACGACTTTGTCAAAGAATATACTAATAGTGTAATTTTTGGAAAAAGTAGCTTTGTCACCTTCTCCCTATGCCAGTCCTCAATGCCTATGTGCAGTTTCACATAGATTGACGACGTCAGTGAGCAGAAAAACGTGGGACAGACAGAATGACCGACTGACAGAATGACACACTGACAGTTTCCGTGATTATGTACAGCAGACCATACCATGACTTAGTCATACCAAACATTAGAAAACACCAGCATTGGTCCACAGGGGGAGCCACAGCCATCGGTCGCATTTTAGCCATTTTGAAGTATGTTTCTGTTGTTATAGCGCCACCCAGTTGCCAATTAGAGTTAAATTTCTCCAGTCACCTTGAGGCGTCCTGTTCTACATATCTACCAAGTTTAGTAAAAATCCATATGGCGGTTAGGCCTAGATAAGAAATGAGCTCTCTAGCGCCCCCATTTTGTTTGATGGGGTCAATAATGGAGGGGTCCCCTCAGATTATGTGTGGTCATATGCCTACAAAGTTGCGTGGTGATGGGTGAAACCCTTGAGATGTTATACACCTTTATGTGATGAGCCACGCCCTCCGCAATATTCATTGCCTTATAGAAGCTCAGTTTTAGGAAGTTTTCCAACTTTTGCCAAGAGGGAACTTTAGATATTGGTCCCTAGATTATGTTCACCCAGTTTCATGCAGATCGCTCAAACTTCCTAGGAAGAGATCCATTTGAAGTGTTTTTCAAAACATTCAAAATGGCGGAAAATCTATATAAGTGGAAGTTATGGGTTCTTGAGGCAAATGTGTTCCACATGAGGAGAGACATCTCTGTGCAAAGTAGTTTGACATTTCAATGGGTTGCTATAGCGCCCCCCTTTGGCCAATTGATGTAATATTGGTTCATTGGCATCCTGCCATGAGCCTCTACCACTGTGCCACATTTCACATGGATTGACCAAGTCAGTGAGGAGAAAAATGTGGAACACACACACACACACACACACACACACACACACAGTTTTCATTGTATACAGTAAGATAAAGTGGTAAACGTAGACACAAGGTTACACTCAGCACTGTCTACACTATATACACTTTGCATTGATGCACATTTGGAAATAATAATATATATTTATGAGCATAATGTGTGTGTTTATATAAGTTTTGGTTTCTAGTGGAGTCACTTTATGAGAGGTGGTCCAATCAGACGGCGCCAACTGGACGTTGTTCCCGGAATGTTCTGGCTTCGTCCAATCAGAACAAACTGCGTGGAAGAACACCGGAAGAGTCGGTCCTCTCGGCCAATACGGTGGCCGCATGGTGTGACGTAGCACCGGAAACCCTGTACAATCAGGAACGTTTGCGTGCTCACTTTACCGGCGTCTGCGGCGACTCGTGAGAGTGAAGCTCACACAGCTGAACGTTTTGCTCCAGCAGCGGTTACACGCGACAAACGTGTCGGTCAGTCGGTCGAAATGTTGACTTTAGGCGGGTTGTCGGTGGCTCTCGCTCTCGCTCTTTTTCCCGGTTCCTCTGAAGCCCTGAAGGAAGGAGAGTGTGAAGGTAAGCTGTGCGTGCGCGCGTGTGTGTGTGTGTGTGTGTGTGTGTGTGTGTGTGTGTGTGTGTGTGTGTGTGTGTGTGTGTGTGTGTGTGTGTGTGTGTGTGTGTGTGTGTGCTAGCTGCTGTTAGCTGCAGCATCAGCTCGGTGGCAACTTTAAAATGAAATAAAACAGGAAGCACAAACCTTCTTTATCTGGAATCGCGAGCTCTGTGCGGAGACAGATGTGGTGATGATGCGGGAGGTTAAACGGTGGTGTAACATGTTGGTGATGCTGTAACATTTACCTGCAGTAGTCTCAAAAGGTAAAATCATTTTCTACCTGTTTGTTGCTCACAAAGCGAGTTTTGATATTAAAAAACTGGTAAAATGAGCCTCAGATCAGCTCAACACCAACAAAACAGCCACAGTCACACTTGAATCAATCAGTAAACTCAAAATGAATTTTTATTTATTTATTTTTTACATTAATCATGATCGTTTTTACACAGATGCATGAACATAAGATAAGATAAACCTTTTTAATAAATACAAATAACAACGTAAGATAACAGAAATAAAAGTGGCTTCATAAACTAAAATAGGAGTCGATTTTTTAAAAATTATTTTACATATGCAGAGACCAAAAAATAACTCAGCTTTATTTATACAGCACCTTTCATACATACATGCAGCCCAAAGTGCTCCACATGGCAAAACTGGGATGACACACAAAACAATAAAATATTAAAAAAAGCAAACCAACACAAAAAAATGATTGAAACTCCATATAATAAAAACACAGCAAGTAAGTAAATAAATAAAATAAAAATGAACATGAGAGATAAAGGAAGGTAAATACCAGTGGTTAAAACTTAAAAGTCAAGACTGTGATGTTACTCCACATTAAAAGCCAGATTAAAAAGGCAGGTCTTTAATTTACGTTTAAAAATACAGAGAAACTTTACTGTTCTAATATTCAGTGTTAGTGAATATCACAATCTGGGGGCGTAAAAACAGAAAGCGCTCTCACCAGGACTTATGTGGGACACATTTAGGAGATAAACATTTTAAACATTAAATGAGGTAAATAAGGTAAAAGGGGGGAAACCACACATACATCCATAAAACATAAACAAACAAAAGCATATACAATATCAGGAAATTAGTGACAATAATATAATGAAACAAATTAAAAAGAAAATGCAAATTACTTGGACATTATGTCATAGGACACGTAGGACAGAAATCACACAGTGTTTGACTAATGGATTGTTTATTTGTCACCATGTTAAATCCTTCTCAGTGGCTTCCTGTGAAAAGGTGTTTAATACGTGTGTCCTCTTTGTTTCAGTGTGTATGACCTTTCTCGGGAAGTTTTACCAGTCACTACAGGACAACAACATAAACTTCAACAGCGGAGACATCGAGAAATTCCTCATAAAGAGCTGCAAAGATGCTAAAAGCAAAGAAAACCGCTTTGTAAGTAAATTAGTCTTTTAGTCATGTGTGTCTGTGTGTGTGTGTGTGTGTGTGTGTGTGTGTGTCGTACTGTAGATGTGTAGAGTGATCAAAGTAAACTCCATATTATTAGATTTTTGTTAACTGATGTATATTTTTATTCATTTACGGACAAAATTGCAAAGTGAAATGAAACGTTAAATGTTCGTATATGAAGTAAGATCAGTTTTACGGTGGTGTCACACCGTGTTGAGCTTGTTTTCTGTTTTGTGTTCTTAAGCAAAAGTGAGTGAAATGCAGTGACCACAGAGGAACAAAGATCAATACTGTGACCTGTAGTCAGTCTCCAGGATTAGATTTCCCACATGGGTCCATGTAGTGTTGATGAGGCAGGATGACGTCACCAAACAGTCCAATCATTAGCTTTATTGTCATGTTTACTCTTCTTGGTTTGTTGGAAAAAAGTGTGAACGTGGCCAGAATGTAAGAGCAACAATGGATCTTTTTTTTTTATTCTAGACCAAATGAACCAAGCTACAAGCGTGAAAACTCTTGAGAGCATATACACATTGTTAACCCTTTACAAACAGTCAAATGAGATTTCTTTGTCTCTGTTCACGTGTCTAGTGTTACTACATCGGGGCAACAAGTGACGCGGCCACCAAGATGATCAACGAGGTGACCAAACCTCTCAGCTACCACGTCCCAGTGGAAAAGATCTGTGAGAAACTGAAGAAGAAGGACAGTCAGATCTGTGAACTGAAATACGGTAAGGAGAGCAGAGGAGTTGAGTTGCACATGCGTTACGTTGCATTAGTTTGGCAGACACTTTTGTCCAAAGTGTCTTACAGTGATAGTAAAAGCTAGAGCTAACTGAAGTATCAGCCCTGAGAGATGTTTGTTGTTTTTTTGAAACAAGACATAAGTGAGTAAATCTCATTGAGACGCAGCCTGAAAAGGTGGTTTGTAGCCTGAGGGGAAGATGGGCAGTGACTCTGATGTGCTGATTTCAGTGGGGAGTTCAGTCTTCCACTGTGGAGCCTGCACAGAGACAATCGTGTGACATCGGCAGTGTTGTCTAAACGATAAAAACAGCATAACATGTCACTTAGAATCATTTACTGTCCATGTTACATGGTGGCTGATCTCATGCTCTGCTTGGAGGGTGAAGGTGAGGACACACCAAAACGACATCAAAGAACTAGCGGTGACGAAAGCCAACTGTTGCGTCGTCTACGTGGCCTCACGTCGCCCTGTGTCAGTTGCATTTGAACACGCTACACGGACTACATCCGACGGCCAAGTAGCACGTACGTTCTGCGCCTGCGTGAGAGAGAGCGGAGTGAGAGAGTGGTACATCCTGTCAGCCGAGGGGTTTCCTATCTGTGCAGCCGAGCACCGCAGCACCTCCACGGACTATTACATCCAGACGGTCCCGGTGTTTCCTCCGCAGGCTCCACTTCACTCAGCTGCCCGATAAACCCGCTGCTTCTTCCCACTTTAACCTGAATAACAAACCAGGGCTCGGTGCTCCGGTTGGATCCAAACGGAGAGCCGGGGCTAGCTCAGAGACTAGCGGAGGCTAACTGGCTGTGCTTCCCTCCGGTCATGCTGCGGCTAACGCTCCGCTAGCCGCTCCCAGCTAGCTCCGGTTTGTTATTCAGGTTAAAGTGGGAAGAAGCAGCGGGTCTGTGGGGCAGCTGAGTGAAGTGGAGCCTGAGGAGGAAGCACCGGTTAGCCCCGGTTTCACTACAGGCAGATTCACTCGCTACAGGGGCGAGGAAATAAAACCTGAACAGCCAATCAGAGTGATCTCTCTCACCGACAAGCTCCGCCGCCGATTCAACATGCTCAATCGGTTGAAAAGACCCCGACGGCGAAGTGCAGATGGTGCGGGACACACCACAAAAACTAGGCGGACGGACGCTCACCGATGGCCCGACTTTGGTTGCAGCCGACCGTCGGCTTGGTGTGTCAGGGCCTTAAGGAGCTCCCAGACCTCTTGTTTTCCCGATCTTTGGACATTTTGGGCTGCTGTTCTTTTTTAAGATAGCTGCTAACTGCTAAGGCGAGACAGCTCTGTCCCCCCGCTGCATTCTTAATTTTTATACAGAACAGCAAGGCAGCATAAAGGCTCAGTATTCCCGCCATGAACAGGGGCTTCTGTCACATCCTCTGCGGCTGGCTTAATGTGAGAAAAGCAGAGAATGGCGAGGCAGAATGAAGTGCAGCATTCCCGCCTTGAACAGGCTGTATGAAAGAGAGCACTCTTATTGTCTCATCACCCCAAAAAACGTGATTTTTCGAGTAAACTAACAGCGTGCACCGTGCGCATCCTCCCAACTCTCCTGAAATCTGATCTTCGTGTTGTTTTTGGCTCTGCAGGAAATCGTGCGCAGCCTGTCAGACGTGTAAGTCCGTTTATTAACAAACATAATGTTAGCTTTTTCGGGCTCCAGCTTCCAAACGGTGATCGCACAGGGGAGACGCTCTGTTTTTATCGCCAGAGCCAGAGTCGGTACTCACTCTGGAGCAAACCCCGTCACTCCTCTCAGCTGTCGGGACCTACACTGCTCTTATAACAATAATATTGGGTGAATCATTTTGTCATGTTGCTCATAACTAATGTAGTACGAGGTGGATTTAGCTCCATGACGCTGTCAGCACAGGCTGCTGATCGAGGCTACTTTACCAGAACGTTTCATAATGACAAAAGTCAGTTCAGCAGGTTTGCATATAGGTTAATCCTGGGGATGTAGAGGCAACTGAGGGGGTTGACCGTTCACCAACATCATGGTGTTGGGCAGGTCTAGTTTAGGGAACCTTTCCCCTCGGAGGAACACAGGGTCAGTCTTGAGCTTTAGGTGGTGCCTTAATATCCACTCTGAGATTTCAAACAGGAACGCACTGATGTGTGGGCAGCAGCAGCGTAGCAGTGGCAGAAGCCATGTGAGTGTATGACAGCAACAAGTGTCTCTGTGTAGGTGTTCTATGATAGATGAATAATGTATTAAACCCAGCAGTTGTATTTCTCCAAATGCATTTATAAATGCGAGGCAATAATAAAAAATGAATTTATACGAGCTGAGCTGGCAGTAAGAATATTAAATTTGGCTGCTAAAATTCATAAGCACCGAGCATGAATAATGAAGGCGATGAGAAACTGGAAAATATCACCTGGCTGTCTCTCTTCTTCATATCCTGGGACTTTCTTTTGCTTGTGCTATCATTGATAGAAGACAGAGATGAGTGAATGCATTAAAAGCTACCCTCAGTAACATTTGGTGTCACTCACTCGAACGCATAGTGTGAATCTTGAGGTCTGACTGACATGTTGAATCCAACTTGTGCCGCACGAGACAAACAGCTAGAGGTTAAAAACTCTACCAGGGCATTTTAAAGATCACAGCTGCCAAGGCGTCATTTTGTGTCTTTTCCTGTGTTTCCCACGTAGACAAACAGCTGGACCTGACCACAGTCGATCTGAAAAAGCTTAAAGTAAAGGACCTGAAGAAGATTCTGGAGGAGTGGGGCGAGTCCTGCAAAGGCTGCGCCGAAAAGACCGACTTCATCCGCAAAATCACAGAGCTCATGCCCAAGTACGCTCCTGCGGCCGCCAAAGCACGGACAGAACTGTAATAAGGAACAAAACACATTCACACAGCTTTGGACTTGACTTGGACCAGACTGCTATCCAGTGAGGAGGAGGAGGAGGAAGAGGAGGAGGAGGAGGAGGAGGAGGAAGAGGGGGAAGAGGAGGAGCGGGGACCAGGAGAGGAGGAGGAGGAGGGGAGTTTTGTCTGACATGTTTGTCTCAGTCTTTTGGGTTTTGGGCGGTGTTCACTCATCTGGTAACGCTACACTGATTCAGAAGTATAGATATTGGTGTGTACACGTGAGGCCACAGCCTGTGCTGTACTTTGAAATTAAGAGTAAGGAGACTGAACAATGTTTGCAACAGTCGTCAGATTTAAGGCTGGGGAGGAATTCATTCAACAGGAGCACTGATTAATGGGAACAGGTTTTCTGCTTACACAGTACGCTGGCTTAAAACGGGACTGATCCTCCAGCAGGGTCAGTATACACAAATTGATAGTTGTTAGTGGAATCAAGTCATAGAGCAGTGAGCAGCTGTGCCGGAGCAGTTGGAGGTTTAAGTGGCAGCTTGAGCATGTTTATTAGTCACTGTACAGTTTCCACCCCCTTTTCAGCCTCTGCCGACACCACTCCGACAAGATCTTGATGCCGAGTTAAGACTGTATAAAAGACGTGGACGTAGCCTCTGGGTCTGTAAATGAAGCAGAAGTGCCTTAAACCTGCAGACACTCTAATGGCCAGCAGGGGGCGACTCCAGTCCAATTGTATAGTAGTCTATGAGAAAAGGCGCCTACGTCTCACCTTGTTACCTCAGTAAACATTTTCCCAAAGAGTTTATGGTCTCAGTTACTAGTTCCAAGCCTTCTTCAACACAGCCTGATGTTCATTTTTATAAATTATGGTCCCACATAGAGTCAAATGGACGATAATACTGGGCTGTGCTTCAGAGCGTAGCTCACCTGTGATTGACAAGTGACCACCATGGTGAGTCAGTCAGGACAGAGCTGTTAAATTATTTTCTTCCCCGATTTCACCCTCTCGTACAAATAAGGCGCCCGGGAACGCTGCTCAGCCTTGCTTCTAGTTTCCCCCAGTGGCCACTTGTGGTATTGCAGCGAGAAAATCCCCTGCAGGGCTACGAGGAAAAGTTGTTTAGGGACCAATGATATCACGTGACGAACTCAGGAGCACTGCTGCACTTCCTGGGGGGCTAATATACGCAAGTAATTCTCACTGGACTGAATAGGCTCCATCTTTAGGTCCAGCATCCAGTTCTAGTAATACATCCATGGTCCAAATCTGGTCACTTCTGGCTCAAAAAAGAAAAACAAAGATGGTGATGGCCAAAAGGCTTCAAAACGGTAGTCCACAAACCAACAGGTGATGTCACGGTGGCTACGTCCGCTTGTTTTATACAGTCTGAGATGCTTTTTGGAAAGTTGTCATGTTTTAAAGAATGTGTTTCATTTCCTCCGACTTTCCCTGATTTCCATGACATCCTGTCGAGGAGGATGAGGAACACTGATGTTGATGAACCCCACACTGATGCTTAAAGGGAAGCCTGTCTCAAAACAAACCGACACACAGTACTGTTAAAAGAATTATCTGTGGCTGTGACTCCTCCTGTTGATACGGCTCCTTGAGGAGTCTAATGTGATCAAAACCCACTGTCCTGCTCTGTGCAAAATCTAATCTAAAGTTTATCTGGGGTGAATTTGAAGCTTCAGCTAAACTTAAGAACACATTTTGACATAAAGTGAGAGCTGTGTATTTGTCCCCAGTGTGAACAGGAGGATTACAGCAACCAACAACGGTTGCGGTGTACTTACAGGCATGTGAGTGTTGTGCTAAGATAGACTTGGAAAGAGGAGTGAACCTGTCCTTTAAGGCCCATGACCACTCTACTGTAGAGACATCCAGATCTGCAGCACTCTCTCTTTGTAACCTCCAACTTAGTCTTTTTTTTAATTTTCAGTTGACGTCACCTGTATTCCAACAAATTGTGCCATTGTTTTATTTTTTTAAAAAATGAACTTGTTTTTTGTGTTTCATTCATGACAGCAGCACCACGTGGCCTCGCCAGTAATCCACATTTTTATGGAAATGACTCGACAAATAACACGCGAGGCGCTACGTAACAAGTGTTTGTCAGTGGCTTATGAGGAGGGACGGCACGGAGTATGGGTGACATATGTTAAAGTACATTTAGCTAGTCTTTGACACATGAGGGTACACCAGTAAGAAATATTTAGGTAAGATATTTATTGAGGATTTCTTTTTCTTTTTTTAAGATTTCTCTGCTTTCATTTCTTGACTGTTGTTTCCTGGCTTTCTTTAATTTGACTGATGCATCCCAGACGGTTTCTGTAGTGCTGATGTTCGTGTTGTGAACGTTGTAAATCATGAAGTAACGCCTCCTGTTGTCCACCTTCCACTTCCAGGCAGCGCTGGGATCAGCTGCAGCACCATCCAATCAGGAATTGGCTAGTAGGACATTTGAAATAAAAATAAGAAAATTGACTGGGGTGGTAGCAAATGTTGAAAATGTCTGACCCCACTCACCTGCCCCTCTCACAAATTCAGCTGTGTAAGAATATCGCAGACTCGTGTCTTTCCAAAGGGATAGATGTTTTATTGTTTGTTGTGAGCTATTGTGTACTTAAAAAAGAAACGGGACAAAGGTTTGTGAGGCTCGATGAGACTTGATATGGGAAATGAAAACTTAAAATATGCTGTTGTTTCACATTGACCTTTTCATTTAAGGCCCAGTCATTTGTTACAACTGTACTATTCTACTTTTTCATTAAAATATGAAAAAAGAAACCTGTTGTTTAGTGATTCCTTAAATATTTCAGTAGTGAGTTAGTTGTAATAAAATGTTTATACTTTGTACTTAGTCAATCAAATATTGTCTTAAAACTGTTCCTTGACTACATCTGAAGAACAGTTCAGGTATTTAATGTGCACAAATGTTCTGTATTAAAGATCCAATGTGAAGGATTTGATTTAGAGGGAAACACAGGCAGAAATGGAGCATGATATAACCATGTTTTCTTTAATACACATTCTCAGTGGGTGTTGGCCTCGTCGGGGTTGTCTTTTGTCACCGATCCTGTTTGTAATCTTCATGGACAAGCTCTCAAGGGAAGCTGAAGTGTGCAGACTTTTCTTTGTTTTTTCAGTTTTATTCATTTAGTCCAGCACCTTCTTCATTTTGTGGATGTGCGCAGCTGCTCTTTTTGTATGTTAAAGCAAGTCATTGTAGATAATCAGTCCTTATGGCGTCCCATGAATGTCCCACCCCCCATGTGGGGTTTCTTTGAGACCATTTGCACTCATTATATAAAACCTAACATTTAAAATAGCTAGTAGATGTTAAACAAAATGCTGACTTTTTGTTTTCATTAACAACTTTTTTGTGTGTAAATGATGCTTAGTTGAGCATAGAATTTAAATGCTTACAAAATACATACCCAAGACAAACCAACAACAAATTACACAATATTTAATTTTATATTTAATATATATAATATTCAAGGCTTTACAAATTTTGTTTTCATGTCACTACAATCTGTGTAATGTTTCAACATAGTGCCAAAATTCTCTTTTCAGTTTATATGTGTGGCTTTGTTTAGGCCATTTATATTTATGAATATAAAATGTGCCAAATAAAATAAAGAGGTTCAAAATAAACATTTTTTGCAATCAATATAACTCTCATCATGAAAAAAGACATAGTGTGTCTTTTTTAAAAGAATAAAATATTTGAACCAGTCAACATCTTAAAGAAATGTTCTAAATATATCCAAAATAAATGTTACAAATAATTTAAATTTCATAATAACAAAACGCACATTTTCCATCTGTTCACCCTGAATCTAGAGAGCACCTGCTTTACATTTGTAAATGTATAATTTTAAGTGAGACTTCTGATTTTGTGGGTGTCACAGTATTTCACAATAAATCTCAAAATCATTTAAGAAACTTTATTGAACGATTTAGATTCACAACAATAAGATAAGATCAATATTATCAGAGTAAATGGGCAGAAAAAGGGGTAAAATGGTGTCAGATAAAACAAAATACTATTAATAAACAAATAAGTAAAGATACAGATAAATAAAAGCGAAATAAAATGATACAAAACAAAGTTATTTGGTCTTTATTTGAAAGTGAATCATTTTTATTTTCAGTCCGAAAATTATTTTGGTGTCCAAAATAAAGCGTGCTACGTCATGACGGCCGCCGACGGTGCGTCATCGCAGTCTCCGCCCTTCTCAGGGAAAGCACACATTCCTATTGTCCAAGATGGCGGCGTAGGTGCAGACCCTCCGCGGCTGACATGTTTTTAAACGTTTTTACGCCTTTATCCCGACATATATGCAACAACCCGGGGCTCGCACTGGAAGCGTGTGTTTGTCGCAGCCGTCGTCTGCCGCGTTGTTTCTGCTAACACCGCTGCAGCTCGCCCTCCAGGCCGGATTCCCGCTGCAGGCACCGAAAAGTTTGGGCTCCATCATCCTTTGAAGATGAAGAGGCAGGCCGGGAGAGAGACTAGTCCGTCCAGGGCCGCCGCTAAACGGATACGGGAAAGGGAACGAGAGAGCGCGCGGAGGGAGGAGCTGCCGCCGCCGCCGCTGGCTCTGCTGCTGGCGGAGAGCCGGGGCTACCACCGACGGAGCCGGAGCAGGGAGCGGGAGAAGCCGCGGCTGAGGGAGGAGCGAGCGGCCGCCCTGGAGCTGCACCACCGACACGAGCTCAGCCTCCTCGGTCGTCCGCCGCTACGGACCACGGCGGTGGAGCTGCCCGCCGCCAGACCGGGCACTCTGGAGTACAAAACGCTGCTCATCAGCAACCTCGGCTCGCAGGTCACGGACGAGGACGTGGAGGACGCGCTGTTTCACACGAGTTCAAAAAGTTCGGGGACGTCAGCGTGAAGCTGTCGCACACACCGGAGCTGGGCCGGATCGCCTACGTGAATTTTCGGCACCCGGAGGACGCCAAAGAGGCCAGACACGCCAAATCCTCCAGGTTAGTTTTGGGTGACCGGCAGCTGAAAATTGAACCCATGTACGTGAGGAGGCGGAGCGTCACGCCGCCGGATGCTGGATATTTGCCTCTGCACGCGCCGTACCCCTACAGACAGCGCTCCCTGTCTCCGCCCGGTCCCGGTGTGAGTAACATCAGAGACATCAGGGCGAGACACTACGCCCTGGAGACCCTGGGCATCAGCAGGGAGAGGGAGAGGCTCTTGGATTATTACGGCATGCTGGATGAGAGGGGCCGGCCCTACGGCTTCCCTCCAATGCCAGTGGTGGAGGATTTAAAACCCGAGGATGACCAGAGGGCGACCAGCAACCTTTTTATTGGGAATTTGGACGGTAATGTGACAGAGGTGGAACTAAGGAGGGGGTTTGACAAGTATGGCATCATAGAGGATGTTGTGATTAAACGCCCAGCCCGTGGACAGGGTGGGGCGTACGCTTTTGTCAAGTTTCAGAACCTGGACATGGCCCACCAGGCCAAGGTGGCCATGCAGGGGCGGCTCATGGCGGGGCTATCCAACCCCAACCCCACCACGCGGCTCTGGGTGGGCGGCCTCGGGCCTGGAAACTCCCTGGCGGCCCTCGCTCGGGAGTTTGACCGCTTTGGAAGCATAAGGAATATCGACTATGTTAAGGGGGACAGTTTTGCTTACATCCAGTATGAAAGTCTGGACGCTGCCCAAGCCGCCTGCACCCAGATGAGGGGGTTTCCGTTAGGTGGTCCGGAGCGGCGACTGAGGGTGGACTTTGCTAAAGTTGAGGAGAGCCCCTCTCGGCCATTTCCTCCTGGTTACCAGCCTCCTGTCGCGGTACCCTCCCACTACGATCTCCTCGGGGAGGCCTACAGCCGCCATCGCAGCCTGGAGCGGGAGCTGAGGGGAGTCAGGGACCGCTCGTCACCGCCCTCCCACAGCCTCCTCTCCCAGAGGGAGAGGGAGAGGGCCCTGCTGGAGAGAAAACCCCACCAGCCCCACCCGTAGCCTGGAGAGGAGGATGGAGGAGTGGAAGCATTTGGGAGGAGTGGGAGAGCAGCAAGGAGCCGCAGCAGGAGCAGGGAGAGGTGGCTGAAGGAGAGGGAGGAGAGGAGGAGCAGGAGGAGGAGCAGGAGTGTGTCCACTGACAGGCTGACAGAGGAGAGGGAGAGAGACAGGGAGAAGGAGAGGGGGGGTCGAGGGTTCGAGGCCTGGGTGGGGCTGTCTCTCCTGACGCGAGCCCAGACAGAGCGCGGGTTCGAGCTCCTGACTCCACCACAGAGCCCAGAGACCACTCCCCCGAGAACGGCGGAGGAGGGCGACACTCCGCCAGCAACGAGGAAGACCCACCATTTGGCCGCCACCACAGCAAGAGGTCCAGCGAGCATCTCAACAATCACCACCATCGAAACAGCGAGGTCATCGCCGCCGTCTCCCCTGCGATCCACACGGACACCCACACCTCCTCCTCTCCCAGCACGCTGTCAGAGTTCGCCCAGGCGTCGCTCTCCAAATCGTGGCACGGCTTCTTTGCTCTGAAGAACAGCAGTTTCCCCACAGACCTGTACATGCTGGAGGGAGGCTCCACGTTCTTCAACACGGTGATGAAGGACACCCTGAAGCTGCAGAGCCAGAACCAGCCCAGCCAGCTGAAGATCGCCCAGAGGCTCCGCATGGACCAGACCCGACTTGACGAGGTGTCGCGGCGCATCAAACTCGGGCGGCCTGATGGGTTCGCCATCCTTTTGGCTCTCCAGGGCCCCATCGACCGCCAGGCCCCGACCCCCGAGCCGGGCCTGCAGGCGCGCTTGCTCCGCCACCTGGTGACCTACCTGCGGAACAAGGAGGCCGCTGGAGTCGTGAGCCTGCCCGCCGCAAAAGAGGGGGGGCCCGGGGCCATGCTGTACGCCTTCCCACCTGGAGTGTTCTCACAACAGTACCTGCAGGCCGCCAAAAGGACTGTGGGTAATCTGGACGAGGAGCACATGGTTATTGTGATCGTCAATGACACTAATTGATTTTAACACTGAAGAGAACATACATGTACAGACACTAAAGGCATGCACACACACACACACACACACACACACACACACACAGAGCGAGCTGAGAGGAAACTCGCCTGACTACAAATACTTCCATGTTGTTTTCACAAAGATGCATTTTATTGTTTTATCCAGTATCTTAATAATGAAACAGCAACGTACACTACACGTCTCTCTTCTTCTCTTCCTCATTTATTACTTCATGTCTCCCTCACGCTGACGATCGACTGGTCGTCACATTTACAGGCAGTTAAGGACGATGTTACATCACCGGGGGAATTAGACGCTAAAATGGTGTGTGATGAAAAACACTTAAAGGAGAGAGGACGTTAACAAAAGGCCTGCCGCACACACAGGCAGCACTGTTGCTTTTATACTCTAAGCTGTAACATACGACACTAAATCTGAGGGTTTGTTTATATGCTCGTTTACTTTATTTGTGTTCCTTTTATCAGAAGTCGTTCTGTATATCCAGTATATGTGGGACTGGGAGGTTTTATACCAAGTGATTGTACTGTAAACTGAGTGGCAAAGTGATGCCAGCTGAGTCTGGCTCAGGCTCCTCCAGTTTGTGTGCTCTACTGGCTTCTACTCGCAGGTTGAGACTGTTGTGACGTGGTTTTATTTCTTTCTGTTAAAAGCACCAGCCGCCACAGCCAGTAGAGACAAAAGTGAATTTCCTGACCCGTCCCTGTGACTGTATATTTTACATAGGTAGTGTTTTATCAATTGAACCATTCCAGTTTTCTTTTTGTTTTGAGAGTTGTGAGCGTGTCACTTTGGTCTGTCGTTGCATGCAGGAAAAGAGAAAAAAAAAGAAGCTATATCTTGTCTGTCTTTCAGTAACCTGTCGTCACTTGAGATGTTTCAGTTTGCTGGAGATTCGTGTTCAGCTGTCATACTGGTGCGAGGTCTGTTCATGTTACTAGTTCGGATTTTATATTGTATAACGGCTTTTATTCAATTTTAATACATGAATCCATCCATCTGTCATCCATCCATGCTCCTGTCTCTTTTCATCTGCCGTCACTGTAGCTTCAGTCATGTCTCTACCTGGTCTCTTAGTGCGAGCGTCATTTAAAGGGAATTTTGGTGTAGAAACCTGAACAGTTGATGCTTAAAGTGATTGCACCGACTTTAAAGGGAGTGTTTGGATTTTTTTGAGGTGAGATGCAACAAAACACTGTCTGTCTCTACACATGCTGCTCTGAAAACATTAATCCAAATTGGTCTGCACCGAGTATAAAAGAGAGACTGAATCACAAAGAGATATATAGAAACAAGTAACCTACTACTATTGTTTACCTGTTCTCCGGCCTGTCCGTGACGTTGAATGTGACACACCAAAAAAAACACACACACAGAAAGGCGGACTCTTCTGCTGCAGAGCTGCTCTTGTGTGCTGGCAATAGGAAAAGAGTCTAGTCTAGTTTCAGTTGGTTTACCTGTGTTTTCAAAAGGGTGTTGCGTACAGTAGATGGTGGTCAGTTTGGAGAAGCAGACAGACATGTAGCTGTGGACGGGGGCAGCAGCTAAACATACTGTAGACACTGCAAAAAAATCAGTATCCGTTTAAATGTGCGCTCTGTTTAAAATATTTTCATCGCTCTATCTTGGCATCAGACAGCCTCTCAGACGGGGAGCTGACGCTGTTACATTGCTCTCTTTTAAGCCACCACAAAATTATTTTTCCTCACTGGACACGGGACACGCTCGCCTGTCGCTGCCTCGATAGTTTGTGTTGTGTGGCTTTGGTGAATCCAAACTAACCTATTAAACATCAGAGACACACAGCACACACAGACGTCCCGCCAGGAGAGGCTAACAAGGCAAAAGGGCCAGATGACATAATGCTGACACACTTTGCAGTGATAGCAATAACTCAGGCTCGCTGTGGTCGTGTTGCTGGTGTTACATGGTGTTTGGACATACACAGCTTACGTTAATTCAGTTAATTGCTAAACGCCCCGGCTGTCGTATTGCTTTTTTAAATGAATGCTTAGTGTGACGATGGCTGCACTGAGTGGCAGTTCAAAACATCATGAGTGAGATTTTCTCATCACGTGATGAGCGTAAGGAGAGTTGACAGACGACGATGGTGGAGATGTTGGTGTCAAAGCAAAAACTGTTGGCTGTAAAGAGAGCATACACGGATACAACGGCTTCAGTCTCCGTCAGAATCTCTGTCAGTGTATCTGACACTTAACGTGACACTGATTTGTTTTTTAGGTGGCTGAAATATGTTTTGTTGCTGCGCCCGTCCACAGCAGCACCTCGCTGAGCTTCCACGGTGCTGCTGCAGCCTGCTTCTCTAAACTCTGGGCGTGTCGACTGATATCTACTGTAGGTAATACTCTGACTGTTTTAGTACCTTGTACAACCCAGTGAAAAAAAATCCCAACTGTCCCTTTAAATTTCCCTCAAAGCTCTTTAATTATCTCTAGAAATATACAAGCAACACATGCGTGCTGATTTCAGTCAGACTCACCTCAGGCTAAATCTTTTCCAACAGCTGCAGAGATATGTCTTCATGTCTTCAGCATTAATTTCTTGCGATTTTTGTAACTGAACCGGCGCTGACTTAATTTTTTACCATTAATGTTGAGTGAATGTTTGTGCCAAGATGATGTGTCAGAGGAAAAACACTTGTCCCACCCAGATGATGATGAATGAAACGTTAGAGAGAAATAAAAAAGTGCGGAAATAGTTGTGCACACCTAAGATGGCAGACGACACTTATTCTGTTGTCATGGAAATGAAGCGTTGTTAGTGTGTGACGGCTAGTTGTCAGGGAAACAGGCAGCTCTTCACCTCTATATTGTTTATCCATGTGTTTGTTGCTGTTTGCACCAACCAAATGAGAATGTATAGCTCCCATAGAAGACGTGTGATACCTCATGTAGTGACGTCTCTCATCACCTCAGCTCTGTGCTGCACGTCGGCTACGTTTACTCCATCTGGTGTTTTACTGACGCCAGATCAAGGTTGGTTAGAGCCTGAAAATGTTTCCCATTCTGTCGTGTCATGAGGAAATGAAACCTGGTGGTGTTCGGATTTTGACACTGTCGCCGTTTTACTCTGAAAAGGAGCAGTAAACACTGTGTCTGCTCAGTGAAGTGAGGACTGAAGAACTAGACGACACGTCAGACTAAAGGAGTTTACCCACCGTCAGCGTGTCACACACAGTAGATGTTATTCAGTACGCCCCCAGTTTGGAGAAGCAGACTGTAGTCGACATGGAAGCTTTTCAATCTACTGCTGTGAAGGATCAGCAGCAAAACGTGTCTTAGCCACCTAAAAAATATATATATCAGTTTAAGTGTAGGCTTCTGTTGGACAGCCTGTTCTGACAGGGAGGCGTTAACGGCTTCACTTTCTTATCTACTTGTCAAAGCCACCAGACTCCATTGACAAAAACAGTAATTTTAGCTCACTGAACACAGGAGCTGCTGGTCGGCTGCTGCCTCTGTCAGTTCGTTCGTTTGTGTAATTGTGTGACTGTGGTGAATGTGAACTAACCTTCTGAATGCCAAAGCCACACAATAACACAAACAACACACCTGTTAGAGGCAGCAGTAGAGCAGCAGCTTCTGTGTTCAGCAAGTGTTAAATCACTGTTTTTCTCAATGGAGTCTGGCTCTGTAGAAAGTGACGTAACAGCTTCATTTTCCAGTTGGAAATCATTGTCTGACAATAACGCAAGTCAATGAAAATACTCTAAATATAACGTACACTTAAACTAATATTTTTTTTTTAAGTGGCTAAAACTGATTTTGTTGCTGATCCCTTCACAGCAGCACATTGATTAGCTTCCATGTCCGATGATTAGCTTCATCAAACTGGGGGTGCACCACCTGACATCTACTATACGTGATACACTCGACGATGACTAAGTACCCCACACAACCCCACTTCAAAAAATCTGACCTATCCCTTAAAAGAACATGGTCTCGAAGAGCATTTGCAAGCAGAAAAGCTGCAGCTAACTATTACTAGTACAGATTCATCTTTAATTATCTTTAAATTAATTGATCATCTATAAAATGTCAGGTAAAACTACATTTTGCCCCCCACAGTCTGCATGACTGAGGTATAATTCAAAATGCTTTACTTAAGACAAGAAAGGAATTCAGAGAACAAAAAAAAAGTCCCAAATTTGAAGTAATTTAAGTAATATCCACCTGCAGACAAAAAGTCAAACTGTGCGCAGGAGGCAGTGTCTCTGTTGTTAGTGGGCGTCTTAATGTGGAGCCTAGTTTTCATTCTTTCGTTCTGTCATTTCAAAGAGTGTTAATGAATTAACACCGTGTCTGCTGTGTTTTTAAAGGTGAACTGATGTGAGTCAGAGTGATGCTGCGTTCACGTGGAGTCAGGCAGACAGTAGACAGAAAGCAGCTTTTGGACGGCACAGGAAAAACAAACAGTCCGATATAATGTCAGGACAGTAAAACTAAACATGCATGACAAATTGTTGCGATGGTGATGCCGACTTGTTGACAAAGAATGGAATAAAATATATTAAATGAAACTATTTTGGGTTTATTATTTGATGTAATTACTCCAGTAAGTGTCCAGGAGCTACGCAGCATCCAGATGTAAATTCTGTCAGAGGTGGACGGCAAAACGTTTAGATATTTAAACCTTTGAATACCATTGTTGGTATTTTCTGCCACCTTTCATTATTTTACTGCTCTGCTCTGAAATGACATCCTGTTTCCTGTCGACCTGCCTGATCCCATGTAAACGTAAACATAGCAGAACTGCCAGTGCTGGAAAGTAACTCTTTTAATAGTATTTGTACTTAAGTATTTCCATTTACGCCTCTGTTACATTTGTACTTCTAACTTTGCTTTTACAAATAATTTGACGTACAAACACTTGTTGGTAAAACAGTGTGATTTTCAGTGAAAAAAGTGCCCTGGTTATAAAATAATGTTCGTCTGGAAATGAGTCGATAAAGTTTTTCTTTCGTATAAAAAGTGAAACATCTGCAGCATCTGTAGCACTTTAAACTGTTTTCAATAGAATTCGTCTCCCAGCTGGCTGACAGCGTCATTAGCAGGGTTGCTACTTTATGAAATTTTTACTGTCTCAGAAAATATTGTGATTTCATGGTGTCCCAGTATTAAAGAATTTATCTTATCAGTCAGAATGAGCCTCAAAGGAATGAAAACAGCAGAGTTCAAACCATCTTGTTAACGGGAGTTTGAAAATAATTTAAATAAAAGAGAGATTCAACATTAAGTATAATTTTTTTTTTCAATATCGTAGATAAGCAAACGTACATGGTATGATAATTTCAGCTTTTATACCACAGTGCATCTCTGCAGCCCTCGTCATTAGACGTTGATATTTGGTTGAATCTAGGTTGTTTCATCGGGTGACCAAAAGTCAATGTCAGGACAACATCGTCAGTTTGATGTAGAATATTGACGACAGATGATGATATTTTGTTGGTATTAAGTTGCGGCATTAATTAACTAAAATCAAACGTCAAATGCCAGCATCACTATGATGTAATGACGTTTAGTCGTAAGGTAAGAGAGAACAAAACACAACGTCTGCAAATCGCGGCATTGTTAATGTGACATATTTAAAATATCATCAACCTGATTTTCATTCCAATCAAAATTTAACATCTGCCCGACATTTGAGTCCAACATCTTTCTGACATCGTATGGACGTCCGGTGCCAGCTGGCTAATTTCACTAATTAAGTGAAAATCAAATTTTTCCAAACCTTTAATGCAGCAATCTGCTTTATTGGCTCTGGATTGATTGAAGACACGGACACTCTCTTCTAAAACTTTTATAAAAACAAGTTGATTGAAATCTGGTTGAAATATTCTCAATGCAAAATCAGGTGTTCGGACTGAATCACAAACAAATGATTTTGTAAGAGTGAGGTTTTGCAGATTAAAAAGCCCAACAGTTTATGAAATAGTTAAAATCAGTTCATCATCTGTGATGATAATCCTAAAATATATATATAACACTACAAGAGGGACCATTCTCATCATGAGCACTTCTGATATTTTAAGTATAATTTGCTGCCAATACTTTTGTACTTTTAGGTAAAATTTTACTTTCACTTTATTTTTACGTTGTAGCAGCCTGTTACTGATTCTTTCACCACCGAACTACCATTTTAAATTCTATTTTTTCCATTTTCACCAACTGTCTTAAAAGCACCATTGATTTTATTTTTTCTTTTTGTTTAAGCCACCACAACACGTGCAGCTTTTCATTTGTGTCGCCTTTTTATTGGTGTGAAAGTTGCTCCATCCAGCAGTAATGGCTCGAATGTGTTAGAACAATAACAACAGACATGTTCACGTGGAGAGTTTGAAACTGTGACGATAATCAGCCAGAAAAGCTCCTCGTTCTCCTGAAACAGAAAGAAAAAACAACAACTTAAAAATAAATGTGTTCATGTAACATAACACGTCGCTGAATGTTCATCCCGGCACCAATCGTATAAATGTACCAGTTTTGTACAATATGCTGTTAAAGAAAATGAAAAATACTTTTTATATCAAGCTCCCCCGATGAAAGACACGTCGTGAATACACTTCCCTTTTCCTGTCTCCTCTAAACTGACGGTGTTGCCGTGTCATGACCGATGATGATGATGTTACACAGTTCAAATCCATGACGACAATCGGTTTTGTACACAGACTCCCTCTTTGGTTTTGTTTTCGTGACGACATAGAAACATGTATTCTGTATTGAAAGAAAATGTAATAAACATTTTATGCTCTTTCCAAGACTGGACGGCGTCGTGTTGTCTTTCATACTTTTTCTGTCCATTTTAAGGTTTGTTATACAAATACACAGTACATGGTCTAACATGTGCTGTCATATATGTCATGTCATATATTCACCTGTACAGATGAAATTAGGAACTTATGTCTTCCTTACTTGTAATATAAATATATATATATACATCTTTTTGAATCTATAACTGCTATTTAAAAGATGTATGAAATAAATGGCTCAATGTCTGTTTGGGTGTACGCTGAAAAAATTAAAAATCCAGTTTGATGCTGAAAATGGTTTATTATTCTGCCTTGTTTTTTGGAACTCTTCTCCTTCCTCATTTTTAATGTATAAACTTTATTTAACATTAAGATAAAAAACATTCAGCTCACTTACAAAATCCCAGCTACTAATTTTATCACTCATAGGTTTTATACTTTGAGTAAATATTCAGTGTTTTCAAGAAAAATACCACAATCAAGTAAATGGATGGAATATTCAAAATGGAAAGAGTCTCCAAAGAGACTCATACTTTCAGCAAGAAGCTTGAAAACGCTCCACATCTTTCATACATCATGGGTCTTATTTAGTGTTTGAAGTCAGCAATGCAGTGTAGCATCAGATTTGCAAAAGAAAAATGTAAACCAATCATGTAAGAGATCTGCAACATTTTACAATTTCTTTTGCAAATCTGACGCTACACTGCACTGCTAGCTTTTTGATTGTGGTAATCTCTTACATTAGTGGTGTTATTCAACTTTTTAATGACATTCATACAAATTGTATCCGTTCCCATTCCCCCAAATGTCTTTTGTTTTTGTTGCTGTACAACACATCTTTTTTATACTGTATGATTACAGACCTTTTTTTTTTTACATCCATAACTCCTAATAAAAAAAATCTATGCTGAATAACACCCATAATGTATGAAAGACATGAAACATTTTATAATAATCATAAACTTTATTTATAAAGCACAGTTACAAAATGACTAGTTTTATTGTACAATACAACTGAACACATTTAAAACACACAGAGAATAAAACAAATAATGTGTCATAAAATGTCATCTAGTAAGAGATAAAATAAAATAAGGCCAAAACTAAAATCAAGATAATAACTGGGACATAAAATCTAAAAAAAAAAAGAAAAAAAAAAAGAAGATGGCAATAAAATAGACGCTTCAGATAAAATCAGAATATGCTGTCAGACAGATATTTTTTAGCAGAGATTTAAACAAAGACAGTGACTCAGACAGCCGTATGTCCTCGGGCAGGTTGTCCCAGAGCCTCAGGGCCCTGACTGTAAAAGCTCTGTCCTCTTTGGTCTTCAGTCTGGACTCTGGGACTCTCAAAAGACTTCTCAAACTACACAGAGGTTCATAAGAGACCAACAGGTCTGAAATGTATTCTGGAGCCGTGAAGAGTCTAGAGTCAGTCCTAAAACAAACATGGAGCCGATGTAACGAGGCTGAAACTGGTGTGATGAGACAAATCTTAAAGCGTTCATGTTTTCAGTGGTGTCTGGTTGTTTGTAGTGGTTTTAATATTTTAGTATTTTATCATCTTTTTTATGTACGTAATTGTTCTTACTGGTTTTGTGTTTGTGTACATGTTTTATTGCTGTATGTGTGTGTCATTCTTTAAATTGTGGGCAACACTAACGCTATAAATAAACGTGATTTGATTTGATTAAAAATATATTTTAACGCCTCCCTCTGTTTGCACCACCTCCTGCCCCCTCATTAGTAATGAACACTCCCTGATCTTCCTCACGTCCTACTCAGTTTCCTCCAGTGTGTCAAACAGCGCCCCCTCTGGATTGTTGATGGTAGTCAAACCTGGAGTGTGCAGACAGGTGAGGACAGGTGAGGCCTGCATCCTCTCATTGTACAGTTATTAATTATCCAACAGTGTTGAAACAAACTCTGCAGCTGCAGAAAGAAACTCTGAAGAGATCCGTGACGTCAGTCAGTCAAACTTCAGCACAGCCAACAACATTTAATGTAAACATCCGGGAGAGTTAGCCTGATGCTAATGATGTTAGCTCCTGTGTCTGTTACAGCTGGATTTAGCTGCAGTGGATAAATGTAGAGAGACATTTCAAAAGACCCAGATGATGTGAGTCCAACACCCTGTTGTCTTTGTTTGTTTGTTTGTTTCCCTAACAAACAAACAAACCAACCAGTCATATATCACATACTGTAGGCTGTTTATTGTGTCACAGTGTGCTGTATATTTAACCTCTTGTTATGTGACAGAAGGGCTGCTGCTGCTTCTCTGACGTTATTCATCCGTGTTTGTTTATTCTGTGGTGTCGTTTATAGAGAGAAGTGACCTTTAATGAGCCAGAACAGGTCTGACTGATATTTGTGTTTAATGCATCTAAATAAGAATGTCAGTCACGTGTCTGATACATGTATAACCCTTTGATATGAATTTAAGATGTAAGATCTCACTGCTGATCTGTACCTGTTGTAGTAGGCTACTTTAATAATAATAATTATAATAATAAACTTTAGTCATTAAGTGTTTTGCAAAACTAAGTTACAAAGTAGCTCACATTATTGATCCTGAATTTAAAACAGATTCAAGCAAATAACGCGAGGCATTCAGGGAATGACACGACAGAAGCAGAGAAGCAAAGTTGGCAACTACCTGCCCTGCAGGCTGCTCTGAGGTTCAGCTAATCAAAGAAATGGAATAATACAATAAAACATAAATGAAATAAACAGTGTGCTGAAATTAATTTAAAAAAAACTTTTTTCAAAATGAAGATTTAAGAAGTGATTTAAAGGTGTCACTGATTCAGCGTCTCAGATCCTCAGGCAGGAAGCTCCAGAGCTGAGGAGCCTCTTCAGTTCTGAGCCCAGACTGAGGATCTGAACTGAAACCTGAGCGATAACCAGTGAAGAGGCTGAAGCAGAGCTGATGTGATCATGATTTCTCATGTTTGTTAGAAGCCAAGCAGCTGATTTTGCACCAGCTGAAGCCGTGAGACGTGTTTCTGGCTCGACCCTGAATATAGTGAGTTACAGTGACCTTGCTGTGAAGAAATGAAAGCGTAGAGCGTCTTCTCAACATCGAGCTGAGAGAGAAGGGACCTGATTTTAGAGATGATTCTTAACTGATAGATTACGGAAGCGTATTGCATTCACTTGACAAATAAAAAGAAATCTGTTTTATTGAGTAATTTTTTCTGTTTTTCGAGGTAATTTTTTTTTTCTGAGTTCAGAGAGCAAAAGAACAACAGACGCTTTCATTCCTTTCTTGAGAGCTCGATATAATGGAAGCAAACATGACCAGCTTGTTTAGTTTGATCCAGTTTTACTTTGTTTTGGGTTTGAGACACTGGGAGATACTCTTGTCTTTAAGTCATATAGATGGTGTTATCATTAGTTTGTCGACTTTAATTTTAATTTAATCATGTTTGCTTCCATTATATTGAGCTCTCAAGGAAGGAATGAAAGCGTCTGTTGTTCTGTTGCTCTCTGAACTCAGAAAACATTACCCTGAAAAACAGAAAAAAAATTACCCTGAAAAAAGAAAAAAAAAATATTACCCCGAAAAACAAACAAAAAAACTTACTATGAAAAACAGAAAAAAATTACCCCACAAACCCCAAAAAAACTTACCATGAAAAACAGAAAAAAATACCCCCCCCCCCCCCCCCCCAAAAAAAAAAATTACCCGAAAAAAAATTACCCTGAAAAAAAGAAAAAAAAAATTTACCCTGAAAAAACAAAACAAAACACGAAAACCAGAAAAAATTACCCCAGAAAAAAAATTACTCCGAAAAACAAAAAAAATTACCACGAAAAACAAAAAATGCCCCAAAAAACAAAACAAAAAAACTGACCATGAAAAAAAAAAAATAAACTCAATAAAACAGATTTTATTGTATTTGTCAAATGAATACAATACGCTTCCGTAATAGATTACTGGGCAACGGCTGTAACGTGTTTTCCAAAGGAGACGTCACTGTCAAACATCACAAAAAGGCTTTTGGCTGCAGGTTTGACTTGCAGACAGGAGGCCAGGATGGTTCTGGAGGGCAGCAGAGGAGTTTATCTGATTCACTGTGATTTAACTGGAGATGGTTTTGACACACTTTATGTTGACAGACAGGATAAAAGATGATTCAAATTGTCTTCTTCACTGGTTTTAACGGAGTATATATTTGTGTGTCATCTTCATGCTACTGTATGTTATTGTTGTTTATATATTTCCATATACTGTTTATTTTTGAGATGTGTGTTGTTACGTTGACTGAATGTGATCAAGTGTGATACATAACCAGCTCCGGAGCAGGTTAGCTGTTCAGCATCAGTTGCCATGGTGATTTATCCTGGTTAAAAGAGAACCAGGTTTGTAGCACTGAAAACCCAGAGTTAACCCTGAAGTTACCTCGCTAACTTCAAATCCTGCTTCGTCGCACAGGCCTGAGATCACGGCCAGTCGCCCTGCCACGTGCGTCGGGAGCGAACCAAACACACCTTTGCTTATTTAGGTCAGGCCTCCAGGTACTATATGTACTGTGTGTCACACAGAATCTGAGATCCAAACAAGCTGGATTTCAAAATGAATGATCTGTTATGTGAAAAGGAAACTTAACATATGTTTGACACACACACACACACACACACACACACACTTGTCTATAATGCAATCTGATGTAGGAGCTGCGTAACAGAAAGCTCTGGTTCCTCTCGAGAACGCAGTTTGTAGTGTTGCAGTGGATTGCATTATCCTGCACCAGTGTTCACGTTATTTTGTCCGCCCCCATCTGTTCCTCCCTCTTTGATCTCTGACTTCTAACTGACTCCAGTGCAGCACGTGTGTGAACACAGGGGGGCAGCGCAGGCACAGAAAAGGAATAATTTTTTTTTAATCTTTTTATTATTTGTTGTATTTGTGTCCCCAAAATTTAGTTTGTTATTTTTCAACATGACAGCCAGAGCTTTCAAACAGGCCCCAGGTGCCGCCATCTTGTTTTCCCACCACAGAGCAGCTTCTGAAGTTTCTTAAAGCTCCCAGTTTGTTGCAGTGTTTCGTTATATAACTAGTGCTGGAAATGTACATATATGTATAAGATGCAACACACTAATTAACAGCTTTGAGGTTTCAAATACGACACCGACCAGTTAAAGTTCCAGTTGCTGGTATGACACTTTTTTTTGACCAAATTTTATTCAACAATTTGCATATAGGCACAGTAGCACAGCGTCATGTTTGTTTTTTAACAGAAATATGAATCCTTTTACCCTCCCATCCCCCACCACCACCCCCAGCCCCATTCCAAACTGATTATTGTTGGATATAAAGACTGATAGTGCGCAGCAGACTGATGCAACACTTCAAAAGTAGTTTAGATGAAGGCTGAATGAAGTGGAGGAGTTTAAATATGATTCAGTAAAATCCTGTGAATATTCTGGGAATAGAGGACCATGAAATAGCAAGGGAAAGGGTAAAGAGGAGTGTTGTTAGAGACTGGCAGTGTGTACAGTAAATAGGTGCCATGGAATGGGTGACATTGAATGTTATTTGTAAAATGAACCACAAAATGTTGCAGTGAAAGCGCAGCTTGGAATACTGCAGGAAAGGGAAACATGACATGGAATAATATGTGAAAGGAACATCAGCCCAATTGCCAAAATCATTTTTTTTTATTTCACATTTCCTTTCACAATTACACTTATTATCAATTTCTCTTTTCACCACAGTGTTGTCATCAGTCACTGCTCCCTCCATCCTCAGCCAATTATAATGACAGACTATAAAACACACTAATGCAAAGAAACATTCAGGAGAATCTTTAATGAATTAAAATCAGCTGTGCCACTAATTAGCTGTGTCTGTTAAAGGGTTAACTACATAATATTACTATTACTAATACTAATAACATTAATATTATTATTGTGTTAAAAAAGAAGCATTATTGATCTCAGGAGGTTAATTTTTCTTTAGACAAATATATACAATAATATATAATAATAATATAAACAAATAACAAAATGCACTTTGATCAGCAGAGGGCGCTAAAGCATCACTAAAAAGTCCTGCAGGAAGTTCCTCAAATCACATGACATTAAAAAAAATACTCCAAACGCAGTTTACCTGCTGAAAATGAAGATTTGAATCTAAAGTCATGCCGTCACTTCTCATCATCACTTATGGATTATAGTGAGTATATTTCTGTCTCTGCTAACAGGAGTTACACAGTATGAAGTAAAGTCACAATAAGTTTCAGTTTGTCAGATGTCTGATATGACTCAGTCTGGAAACATTCAAGAATATCACTTCAATTAAAAAGATGTTTTCATGTTAAAGTCGTCAGCCTCTCTGTCTCAGCCTGTGTCTCCAGCTAATACGTCACTTTGACACTGTGCTGTTATTTTTTATTCCCAGTTTAAGAGGAGAGTGACTTTTCTCTTTAAGAAATAAACATCATGAATATAATCATCCTCTTTATCTCTAACTGCTCTGTTTCACTGTCACACAGACCTTCAGTGGTAATATCTTCACTTCATCATCAGAGCTAATGTATGGAAACACCCTCTCAGTGAAAGTGTGTGTGAAGGTGTGTATGTGTGTGTTAGTATCAGGATCAGAGAACGACAGCTTTCCTCTGTTCCAGTCCAGATTGACTCTGATCCTCTGGAGCTGCTTCTGCACTTTGAGATCAGTGAGTGTAGCTGGTGGTGACCATGCTAAGTATTTACCTTCATGGAACCGTATTCCCCATAATCCAGACTCTATGAGTCCCTTCCTCTGGACAGACTCTGCTAACACACCCAGTGACCAGCCTGTACTGTCTCCAACCTCGACATCCCAGCTGTGAGTCCCTGAGTTAAAGCCCTCAGAGCCCAGGACACAGCAGTGATAATCAAACCTCTCTGGATTATCAGGAAGCTGCTGTTCCTCCTCTGCTTCTCTCACACTGGTCAGATCTTCAGACAGGATGAGAAACGTACCAGCAGTGTTTGGGTCCAGGATCAGAGGAGTGTAGGAGACCATGTCCTTCATCTTGTTCCAGATGTTGAAGGTCAGGTTGCCCAGGTGTTTGGCCTCGTCTATCAGAGCTCCTGAGAGCAGCTGTGGATCATCCAGCAGGGGGCGCTGCTGGACTCTGTCCACTGCAGCCTTGTAGTTGAGCAGGAATGAGACGTCTTCAGCTCTCAGCTCGTCCTCTGTGGCTCTGACTGTGTGTGAAAGAGCTGCTATCTCTCTGCTCAGAGCCTCCATCTTCTCCTTCATCATCTGACTCTTCTGCTCCTCTCCTCCCTCAGTGCAGCCATCCTGGCCTCCTCTTCCTCTTCTAGAAACTGGTGAAGCTTCTTAAACTGCTCCTTAATCTGCCTCTCTGTGCGTCGGGCCTGGACCTTCATGTGTTCTGCTGTTTGTTCACACTTCACTTTAACTTGTTCGCAAACCTTTAACTTCTCCTTTAAGGGCTCCAGAGTTTCCTCAACTTCCTTCTTGTGATGTCGTGCAGCTTCATCGACGGGTCTGAATCTGTGGTTGGTGTGTTTTTCTGAATCTCTGCAGACGAGACAAACTAGCTGCTGATGGTCCAGACAGAAGAGTTTGAGTTTCTCAGAGTGCAGACTGCAGAGAGCCTCTGAAGCTCTCTGATCTCTCTCCAATAAGAAGGCCTCACACAGATTCTTTAACACCAGGTTACACGGTGGTTCAGCCTTTGAAGATCTTCTCTTACAAACTGGACACTCCTGTGTTGGATTCTGTCTCCACCAGTCCTGCAGACAGTCTTTACAGAAGCTGTGGCTACATGACAGAACAACAGGATGTCTAAAGACGTCGTGACAGACCGGACAGCAGAGATCCTCCTCTGATCTGGAAGCCATTTAGTCTCTGAGTGAAGCTGAAAACACAGCAGACAGGAAGTACAGTCAGTCATGGCTCCCCTCCCTCCTCTACTAACTTCACTGAAATGTACTTTGAGTGGTGTTTTTAGTCAAACTCACCTTCAGTGTGTGGAGTGTCAGCAGGTTGAAGCAGCAGTGTTGGAGTTTTAGCTGAACTCACTCAGAGGAAGTTGTTAGTTTGGTCTGAAGGTGAATCTGATCGTCTGTCCTTCAGTCTGTGTGTCTCTCTGCAGTGAAGGGAGAATGAAGTGTTTCCTGGTTTGTGTCAGGTGAGTCAGGTGAGAGTTTGAGCTTTGTTGCACCTCCTCTGCTAAATATTTTTGCTTCACATGTCACTCAGGGGTGTGTTTCATTCCAAAGTATTGAGTCATTGTTGTTCAGCAGGTTGTTGCAACAGTTTATAAACAGTTTGAATGCAGGGTGAATGTAGTTAAGAAGTTGAAATATAATTTAGTAAAATCCCAGGAATAACTTGGGAAGGGAGAACCATGGAACATCGAGGGAAAAGGATGACAAGAAATAATGTTGGCGATGGACAGTATGTGCAGGAAATGGGTGTCATGGAATAATGTGTGGAAGTAATTTTAGTCGCAAGAAAAAAATGTTGGTGCTGTACGTTTCTGCAAACCACCAATATGTTACATTTGCACATTTCATACCTATAATATCAACGTTTCTAAAGTGACGTAGTGTATGAGCTGACTTTGGCCCAATTCCAATTCCTATTAAACCTCAATCTCACTAGCCCTTAAACACCAAGTGTTAGGGCTATCTTGAGACTTAGAAATGGGACACCCCTTAAAGGCAGATACGTCTTCAGACTGTGGGGGCAGCAATACGCCAAAGCTCCGTCCAGTCTGTCAATTCAAAAGAAGAAGAAGAAGAAGGTTACAGATGAACGATACAAATCATGCTGTCTGCAGCTGAGAAAAACGACATTTCGTAACGTTAACTGAACGACAGCTAAAGTTATGGCTTGTGTGCACCGTGACGGCTAACGTTACTGACTATCAATCATTAGCGAAAATTGTGTTTGTGTTTACGCTACAAAGACGTCTAAAATCCATAAAATGATATCTAACTAAGCTATTACAATGCTTATCATAATTTTAAAACTCATATTTGCAAGGAAAATACTCACAGTTATAACTCTTCTTTTTACCGCTTTATGCCGCCATCTTGCTTTGAATGAATCATACGGACTGGGCTGATTTCAGCTGGGCTCCGCCGATGATCAATCAATCAGTCAATCAATGTTATTTATAAAGCCCAATATCACAAATCACAATTTGCCTCACAGGGCTTTACAGCATACGACATCCCTCTGTCCTTTGGACCCTCACAGCTGATCAGGAAAAACTCCCCAAAAAACCAAGAGAGATGCAGGACAGACGGTAATAGTAGCTTACAACAACATTAATTAAAGTAATCATATTATAATTAATAATAATATATTAATATCTGATAGTATACATGTGTGACAATCATCATATGTGTATAATAACAGCAGAAGTATGACTAATGATAACAGCAGCAGCAGCAGGAGGCATCTGGCAGGACCACGGCAGCAGCACAACCACACACGTCACACTATCCAGGCACCGCTGCGATGATGCGCTCAGCTCGTCAGTCTCCACAGATTTTGTGCCCAAATTAGCTCCCGGATCGTATCATATTGTCACATGATCAAACAGAGACTTGATATTGGACAACATTAACGTACATGTTATCCAACACTCATCATTGTGAACCTGTATGTGACAAAAATATCATAGACAATAATGAATTATTTATTTTATTTCATAGTTTTATATATATATTTGGCCTACCTGGAGCTCGCATGTACGGAGCCTGGGTTTGTTGAAGGTGGCAGTGCTGTTTGGGCTGAGAAAGCCATGCGTAAGTAAGGTAAAGGAGGTTATTGGGTTGGTGTGGGGAGCACTTAGTAGCAGAACTACTAAGCAGGGCACATAACTCCTTGAGATCAGGTGGAGAGATCCACTTCCTGTCAGGAGGAAATCCAGGAAGAGGAAGTATTTAAGTGTGGGAGTGGCCTATTTGAATTCCATTTGTTTGAGACCATGCTGCAAGTTGAGTGTGTTTGTTGATCCTGTGAGTTTATCTATCTCCTTTAACTTTAGCTTATATTGGAGTTATGCTATGTAGCGTGTGAAATAGAGTATGGTGAAGTGCTAGGAAAGGTACTAACAGCACTGTCTCTACCTGGAGCTCGCATAAACGGAGGTTTTGAGGTTTCAAATAGGACACCAACCAGTTAAAGTCCCAGTTGCCCATTTCTCCTCATGTCACCTGGTTCCTCAACATCTTACGGGGACCTTGTTGACCGAGGCGACATCCAAGCTGGTATGACACTTTTTTTTCTTTTTTTTTTTTTGACCAAATTTTATTCAACAATTTGCATATGTACAGACACAGTAGCACAGTGCCATGTTTGTTTTTTTAAACAGAAATATGAATCCTTTTACCCTCCCATCCCCGCCACCACCACCCAGCCCCATTCCAAACTGATTATTGCTGGATATAAAGACTGATAGTGCGCAGCAGACTGATGCAACAGTTCAAAAGTAGTTTAGATGAAGGCTGAAGTGGAGGAGTTAAAATATGAGTCAGTAGCACAGTGTCACCACCACCACCCAGCCCCCCAAAAATCCTCTCCCAGCTCATAAGAGCAAAGTAATGATAAATAAATAAAATCAACAAACAAAAGATAACTCAAGTCAACTCAGCTTTATTTATAGAGCACTTTGAAAACAACAATAGCCAAAACAAAGTGCTGTACATAAACATAACAACTTAAGACATAAAACAAATAATAAAAACACTAAAACAAGAGCAGAGTCTTGAGCTGAGTTGAAAGCCAAGGAATAAAAATGGGGCTTGTCTGATGTGCAATGGTAGGTCATTCCAAAGTTTGGGAGCAGCAACAGAAAAAGCTCTGTCCCCTCTGAGCTTCCACTTGGACCTCAATACCTCCAGGAGCAGCTGATCAGCTGACCTTAGGCGCCGAGCAGGAGCGTAGGGATGGAGCAGCTCAGAGAGGTAAGGCGGGGCGAGACCATTTAAAGATTTAAAAACAAAAAAAAAGAATCTTAAAATGAACTCTAAAGTGCACAGGCAGCCAGTGGAGGGAAGCCACAATGGGAGTTATGTGCTCCCTCTTGCATGCTCAAGTTAAGAGACGAGCAGCAGCATTTTGAACCAACTAGAGACGTGCGAGGGAAGACTGGTTGACTCCAAAATAAAGTGCATTACCGTAATCCAGCTGAGACGTGATGAAGGCATGGATTACGGTTTCAAAGTGCTGTTGTGCTAGAAAGTGCTTGACCTTTGCCAGCTGCCCAAGATGAAAAAAGATGGACTTAACCACTGCACCAATTTGCCGATCCAATTTAAAATCACTGTCCATCTTAAAACCCAAGTTTGAAACTGTTGGCTTCACATAATATGCCAAGGGGCCCAAGTCAACAAGGGGGGTCCACAAGAGCCATTGGGACCAAACACCATCACTTCTGTTTTCTTTTCGTTAAAATTTAGTTCTGGGCCATCCAGGCTTTAATGTCTTCAAGACATAACATAAGTGGTTTAAGCGAGAAAGCATCTTTCTTCTTCAGTGGCACATATATCTGACTATCGTCAGCATAACAATGGAAAGAAATACCCTGCTTTCTAAGGATGGAACTCAGAGGCAGTAAATACAGTGAGAAAAGCAGGGGCCCTAGAATTGAACCCTGTGGAACCCCATACGACACCAATGCTTACACACATAGCTCTGTCTGCCAGATAAGACCTAAACCACTCCAGAGCACTACCACAAATGCCCACTGTTATGAAATAAGATACATAGACACAAAGTAGGTGTGCGACTGATTGAAATGAATAAAGAAACAGATAAATAAATAAAGAAGTAAATAATGATAATAATAAATCAATAAATAATTAGAAGTCAGCCGGTAATATTCAAGATCATCATGCCAACCTAACCTTGTCTGCATCTTACAAGATCACAATCCAACATGTGTGTACCAACACTGTTACATCTCCACAAATACCACACAATACATACACAATATGCATGTCACTGTGTGCACAATCACAATCACAATCAAACCCCGGTTAGAGGGGGATTTTATATATCTAGACAGACTGACAGACAGACAGACAGACAGACAGACAGACACACAGATGTACAATCATGAATTTGGTGTAGATTTTTATTATCAACCACTAATCCACTCACAGATTTACTTACATTTCTAACATTTCATGAAAGAGGCCAAACAACTTATTTTGCCTCGCCCTAACCTTTGTTATTTTTACGTTGAGTACGTAATTGTACACTAAGTATGTAACGTTATTATTGGGTGTTATTTCGTAGGTTATCATATGAACCTTTTTCTGAGGATACGTTGTTGAGCTGAAGTTAAATATTCAAACACAGTGTCTGTTTTTGTCTCTTACTCCAAAGAAGTCTTCAGTGCTTGCAAACAAGAGCCTCCCAGTTCATCAGGGTGCGACGTCACGTACATAAGACCGAGGAGAAACTGGTTGCACTGAAGTTTAAACTTGAATGTGATGGTCTGTCAGAAACAGGTGATGTTTATTAAGGTGGGGACACAGGCTGCAGCACATCTGGTCACCTGGTTTCTCATGGCTCTCTGTACTTCTCATCTTCACACACTTGCATTCTTCAACAGTCACTCTTAGGTTATACCCTGTTATGTTTTGGCAGCTATGAGTTAATGAGCATTTTAACACAACAATCCCCATAGCAACTGTATACAAACATGCAAACATGCATTTACTGCATATGTCCACCTACTTCATGCATAAAATCTATTACATTACCCATTTAATTTTTCTTCCAGCACTCTTTGCACTGTTGCATTCTTGTTCACAATCTACAGAAACACTGGACTTCTATGAAAACTTTTCTGTATTTATCACAATCTGATATTTACTGAAGAGGGGAAAGATATCTGTCGGCTGTGATTGGTTGTTCCTTGTCACATGACATGTGGCGCGAGCTGCTGCGTTCCAAAAGTTGAACTCGGTTTATCTCAGAGAGCAGGCATCGGCGGCATTTCTCAGGCGTTTGGGTGCCTGCCATGCATCTTCATTGAAAACAATGAATTTGAGGGCACAAAAATGCGGCATGTGTACGGCCCCTTAGTCTCCACTGGTTAGCTAACTTTAGCCTTGGCTGCTTCGCAACGCTCACCACCCAGGTCAGATGGGAACTAGCAAGTAGCCACGCTCATTGTGATGAGCACTGGTAATGTTGCTGTAAAAACATTGTGGCCACCCTACGGCCTTTCCCCAGGTAGCCTGGTGAGTTAACAGCTAAATTTTGAGCCGCAAAACCCCTTTGCATTGTTTACAGTGTTTGCACTACAGGCTGTGCTGACTGTGCTAACAGAGCCACTGACTCACCAAGGTGACCATAATGTTACCTGTTGGGTTGGGAAAGACTTCACACATTTGGGAACGGCAGTAGCTCAGTCCATAGGGACTTGGGTTGGGAACCGGAGGGTCACTGGCTCAAGTCCCCGTCTGGACCAAATGCGGAGCGTGGACTGGTGGCTGGAGAGGAGCCAGTTCACCAGTTCACTGCCGCGTGCCCCTGCCCAAGGCAGCCCTTCTCTCCACTTTGTGCATGTATAGGTCCTGTGTGTGTATTTCGGACCTGTGTGTTAATGTCACGGAGTGAAAAAATTGAATTTCCCCTCAGGTGGGTTAATAAAGTATATAAAAATTCCCATCTGACCCTGAAACTAAGAGCTAACGTGACCCCTACGACTCTGCAAGGGTTCCCACCCACACAGGGTTTATAGTCTGCAACTTCATACCAGTCATTTAGATTTGAAGTAGCTTCTTGGATGAGAGGCGAAATGTTGTCAAGAAATGCAAGCAAGTCCAGTTGCCTACAATATAGCACTCATGATTACCATGACCTGGATGACTGAGAACCTTCACCAACTTCATATCAGTCAGTTTGTTGCATGGACTGTAAAAATAATGGACGCAGCTTCCAAGACGTCACCCATTGGTTTGTGGATTCATGTTTTGAAGCCTTGAGTTCGGCATTTTGACTTTTGCCATCTTGGTTTTTTGGATCCAGAAGTGGCCATATCTGGGCGTGAGGGTGGAGCTGTGGAGGAGCGAGGGGTGGATCTGACTGGAAAGCTGAGGACACTATTGGCAGACGGGCAGTCACTTAATGTGATCCGCCCTTATTTATGCATAACTTTAAACCTCAATAAAATGTAAATAGGAAAGTTTAGTAAGAATGCATCCCCCACATTCGGTCGGTTGGTTGGTCAGTTGGAAAACTTTTCATGAATAACTCAAAAAGTCCTTGACCAAAAATGCTCAGAATTGACTTGCTGCAATTAGAGACCATGAGTAAATATACCAGAAAGAACAACCATGATTCATCCATTAATGGCGTGCATAAGCATCGCTAGCTTGATATTACAACTATCATCACCATGTATTTATACAATAGGCTATGCAGCCAGACCCAGACATAAATCATACATCAAGCCAGTTGACATCTGTCACACTCAGATAAAATATTTACCTTGACAGACAATCTGTTGAACTTGGAAGACGTGAGCAGCAAGGTCGTCTACTGGCAGTGTGGGTCCATCCACGTGAGCAGCATGCTTGGCAAGTCTAGTCTAGCTGCGCTGTGAACTGTCCACCAACAGTCGAGCTGAACAGCAGCAAGATACTGTAGCTACTGTAGAGAGTTCACTTGTTTGCTGTCTAACTTGGAGCCTTTGGAGTCCAGTGTTCAACTTTTTTCAAATGAAAAAGAGAAAAAAAAAGCTAGGGACATGTAGGCTACCCTAAAATATTACTTATTGATTCAGATTTAGATTCAGACAACTTTATTGATCCCACGTGAGGCAATTCATTTGCAGCATACTCATCCCAAGCACCAACCACAATAACATACAATTTCCTATGGAATCAATGAAATCTCCTTGCACAGCCACAAGTAGTCAGGTGCTGGTAGGCAGCAGGAACGTGTGCAATCAGCTTGACAAACAAATCCTCCGCACACTGACATAGACTTTACTCTACTTTATTTGAGGAACAATGCGTTTCGCGTTCAGCGTCATCAGGTTCACCTCAGGTCTGACCTGAGCGTTCACAGGTGTGTTTAAATGCTTGCAGGTCACATGACCAATTTCATTTTTTCTCTCTAAGCAAGATTCAAACAGAAAACATATCATAGTATACAAAAACAATACAATTACATCAATCATGAAATTGAAAAATATGTATTAACCATGGTATAAAGTTAAAAACTTCAAAATTTCAATGCATAATTATTATAGCAAAATCTACTTACATATGAGCAAACAATAATATACAAAGAGAGGAAATAAAGTAGAAATACTATAAAGTACTATATCCCAGTTTGAGACCACAGCCAGTACCTATATACAGAATAGGGATGCTCTCTATGGCTGCCCGGCAGAAGTTGGTGAGCAGGTGGTGAGCACGGTGAGTGTGTCTTAACTTCCTGAGGAAGTCGGTCTTTGTTGGGCTTTCCTCACCTGGTGTGAGATGTGTGTGGTCCAGGTGAGGTCGGCTGAGATGTGAACACCAAGGAATTTGAAGCTCTCTACCCTCTCGACCTCCTCCCCGTGAATGGAAAGGGCAGAGTGCTCAGTGCCTCTAGATCTTCTGAAGTCCACTATGATTTCCTTGGTTTTAGTTATGTTTAAGTCCAGATTATTTTGAGAACACCAATTTGTCAAGTGCTGAACCTCTTCTCTGTAGGCAGCCTCGTTGTTGTTTGATATCAGGCCAACTATGGTGGTATCTTCGGCAAATTTGACAATGGTGTTAGTGGGGTGTATAGGAGAACAGTCATGTGTGAATATGGAGTAGAGGAGGGGGCTGAGGACACACCCCTGGGGTGTGCCTGTGTTGGGGATGAGGGTAGATGATGTGTACTTCCCCATCCGTACATTTTGTGGTCTGTTGCTGAGGAAGTCCAGAATCCATGTGCACAGTGAACTGCCCAGGCCAAGGTTGCTTAATATCTGTACCAGTTTCTGGGGAATGACAGTGTTAAAAGCAGAGCTAAAATCCACAAACAGCATCCTGGCATAGGTGTTGTCATTGTCCAGGTGTGTAAGGGCTGTGTGGAGAGCTGTGATGACTGCATCCTCTGTTGACCTATTTGCTCTGTATGCAAATTGATGTTTTTCATGATCAGCAGGGATGGCAGACTTGATGTGGGAGAGGATGAGCCTCTCAAAACACTTGGTGATGATAGGTGTCAGAGCAGCTGGGCGGTAGTCGTTAAGGCAGTTCACTGTGCTCTTCTTTGGCACCGATTTAATGTAAAAAATATTAATGAAGTTATTGATATGAAACAGTTTAATCCTGTTGAGTTGAACACACTTTGATCAGCAGAGGGCGCTAAAGCATCAGTAAAAAGTCCTGCAGGAAGTTCCTCAAATCACATGACATTAAAAAAAGACTCCAGACACAGTTTACCTGCTGAAAATGAAGATTTGAGTCTAAAGTCATGCCGTCACTTCTCATCATCACTTATGGATTATAGTGAGTATATTTCTGTCTCTGCTAACAGGAGTTACACAGTATGAAGTAAAGTCACAATAAGTTTCAGTTTGTCAGATGTCTGATATGACTCAGTCTGGAAACATTCAAGAATATCACTTCAATTAAAAAGATGTTTTCATGTTAAAGTCGTCAGCCTCTCTGTCTCAGCCTGTGTCTCCAGCTAATACGTCACTTTGACACTGTGCTGTTATTTTTTATTCCCAGTTTAAGAGGAGAGTGACTTTTCTCTTTAAGAAATAAACATCATTAATATAATCATCCTCTTTATCTCTAACTGCTCTGTTCCACTGTCACACAGACCTTCAGTGGTAATATCTTCACTTCATCATCAGAGCTAATGAATGGAAACATCCTCTCAGTGAAAGTGTGTGTGAAGGTGTGTATGTGTGTGTTAGTATCAGGATCAGAGAACGACAGCTTTCCTCTGTTCCAGTCCAGATTCACTCTGATCCTCTGGAGCTGCTTCTGCACTTTGAGATCAGTGAGTGTAGCTGGTAGTGACCATGCTGAGTATTTACCTTCATGGAACCATATTCCCCATAATCCAGACTTTATGCGTCCCTTCCTCTGGACAGACTCTGCTGACACACCCAGTAACCAGTATGTACTGTCTCCAACCTCGACATCCCAGCTGTGAGTCCCTGAGTTAAAGCCCTCAGAGCCCAGGACACAGTAGTAGGAATCAATCCTCTCTGGATTATCAGGAAGCTGCTGTCTCTGTCCTCGTCTCACACTGGTCAGATCTTCAGACAGGATGAGGTCTGGATAAGCAGTGTTTGGGTCCAGGATCAGAGGAGTGTAGGAGACCATGTCCTTCATCTTGTTCCAGATGTTGAAGGTCAGGTTGCCCAGGTGTTTGGCCTCGTCTATCAGAGCTCCTGAGAGCAGCTGTGGATCATCCAGCAGGGGGCGCTGCTGGACTCTGTCCACTGCAGCCTTGTAGTTGAGCAGGAATGAGACGTCTTCAGCTCTCAGCTCGTCCTCTGTGGCTCTGACTGTGTGTGAAAGAGCTGCTATCTCTCTGCTCAGAGCCTCCATCTTCTCCTTCATCATCTGACTCTTCTGCTCCTCTTCCTCCCTCAGTGCAGCCATCCTGGCCTCCTCTTCCTCTCTAAAACTGGTGAAGCTTCTTAAACTGCTCCTTAATCTGCCTCTCTGTGCGTCGGGCCTGGACCTTCATGTGTTCTGCTGTTTGTTCACACTTCACTTTAACTTGTTCACAAACCTTTAACTTCTCCTTTAAGGGCTCCAGAGTTTCCTCAACTTCCTTCTTGTGATGTCGTGCAGCTTCATCGACGGGTCTGAATCTGTGGTTGGCGTGTTTTTCTGAATCTCTGCAGACGAGACAAACTGGCTGCTGATGGTCCAGACAGAAGAGTTTGAGTTTCTCAGAGTGCAGACTGCAGAGAGTCTCTGAAGCTCTCTGATCTCTCTCCAATAAGAAGGCCTCACACAGATTCTTTAACGCCCGGTTACACGGTGGTTCAGCCCTTGAAGATCTTCTCTTACAAACTGGACACTCACGTGTTTGTCTCTGTCTCCACCAGTCCTGCAGACAGTCTTTACAGAAGCTGTGGCTACATGACAGAAGAACAGGATGTCTAAAGACGTCGTGACAGACCGGACAGCAGAGATCCTCCTCTGATCTGGAAGCCATTTAGTCTCTGAGTGAAGCTGAAAACACAGCAGACAGGAAGTACAGTCAGTCATGGCTCCCCTCCCTCCTCTACTAACTTCACTGAAATGTACTTTGAGTGGTGTTTTTAGTCAAACTCACCTTCAGTGTGTGGAGTGTCAGCAGGTTGAAGCAGCAGTGTTGGAGTTTTAGCTGAACTCACTCAGAGGAAGTTGTTAGTTTGGTCTGAAGGTGAATCTGATCGTCTGTCCTTCAGTCTGTGTGTCTCTCTGCAGTGAGGAACAACAAAGTGTTTCCTGGTTTGTGTCAGGTGAGAGTTTGAGCTTTGTTGCACCTCCTGTGCTAAATGTTTTTGCTTCACATGTCACACAGGGGTGTGTTTCATTCCAAAGTATTGAGTCATTGTTGTTCAGCAGGTTGTTGCAACAGTTTATAAACAGTTTGAACGCAGGGTGAATGTAGTAAAGAAGTTGAAATATAATTTATTAAAATCCCAGGAATAACTTGGGAAGGGAGAACCATGGAACATCGAGGGAAAAGGATGACAAGAAATATTGTTGGCGATGGACAGTATGTGCAGGAAATGGGTGTCATGGAATAATGTGTGGAAGTAATTTTAGTTGCAAGAAAAAAATGTTGGTGCTGTACGTTTCTGCAAACCACCAATATGTTACATTTGCACATTTCATATCTATAATATCAACGTTTCTAAAGTGACATAGTGTATGAGCTGACTTTGGCTCAATCCCAATTCCTATTTTAACCCTCAATCTCACTAGCCCTTAAACACCAAGTGTTAGGGCTATCTTGAGACTTAGAAATGGGACACCCCTTAAAGGCAGATACATCTTCAGACTGTGGGGGGCAGCAATACGCCAAAGCTCCGTCCAGTCTGTCAATTCAAAAGAAGAAGGTTACAGACGAACGATACAAATCATGCCGTCTGCAGCTGAGAATATTTCGTAACGTTAACTGAACGACAGCTAACGTTATGGCTTGTGTGCACCGCGACGGCTAACGTTACTATCAATCATTAGCGAAAAAATGTGTTTGTGTTTACGCTACAAAGACGTCTAAAATCCATAAAATGACATCTAACTAAGCTGTTACAATGCTTATCATAATTTTAAAACTCATATTTGCAAGGAAAATACTCACAGTTATAAGTCTTCTTTTTACCGCTTTCCGATCCATCTTGCTTTGAATGAATCATACGGACTGGGCTGATTTCAGTTGGGCTCCGCCGATGATCAATCAATCAATCAATCAGTTTTATTTATAAAGCCCAATATCACAAATCACAATTTGCCTCACAGGGCTTTACAGCATACGACATCCCTCTGTCCTTTGGACCCTCACAGCTGATCAGGAAAAACTCCCCAAAAAACCGAGAGAGATGCAGGACAGACGGTAATGACAGTAGCTTACAACAACATTAATGAAAGCAATAATATTATAATTAGTAATAATATATTAATATCTGATAGTATACATGTGTGACAATAATCATGTGTGACAATAATCATATGTGTATAATAACAGTAAAAGTATGACTAATGATAACAGCAGCAGCAGCAGGAGGCATCTGGCAGGACCACAGCAGCAGCACAACCACACACGTCACACTATCCAGGCACCGCTGCGATGATGCGCTCAGCTCGTCAGTCTCGACAGATTTTGTGCCCAAACTAGCTCCCGGATCGTATCGTCTTGTCACATGATCAAACAGAGACTTGATGTTGGACAACATTAACGTACATGTTGTCCAACACTCATCATTGTGAACCTGTATGTGACAAAAATATCATAGACAATAATGAATTATTTATTTTATTTAATAGTTTTATATATATAGTTGGCCTACCTGGAGCTCGCATGTACGGAGCCTGGGTTTGTTGAAGGTGGCAGTGCTGTTTGGGCTGAGAAAGCCATGCGTAAGTAAGGTAAAGGAGGTTATTGGGTTGGTGTGGGGAGCACTTAGTAGCAGAACTACTAAGCAGGGTACATAACTCCTTGAGATCAGGTGGAGAGATCCACTTCCTGTCAGGAGGAAATCCAGGAAGAGGAAGTATTTAAGTGTGGGAGTGGCTCATTAGAATCCCTTTTGTTTGAGACCATGCTGCAAGGTGAGTGTGTTTGTGATCCTGTGAGTTTATCTATCTCCTTTAACTTTAGCTTATATTGGAGTTATGTTATGTAGCGTGTGAAATAGAGTCTGGTGTTACGGTCTCCGGACCTTTGTACATTTATTTTCTGTGTTTAATGTGCTTTGCACGTCATTGTGAGTTATTCGGCCAGCACCTGTCAATCAATTATGTGTGTCTAATTGTCTGCTCTTCTGGAGGGAATCCCCGGTGAACCACGCCTCCAGCCTGCCCTCCTCTGCTGCTGTTCAGTGTTCCCCTGCTTGCAGGTCGGCCAGCGCTCTCGCTGTCGTCGTTGGTTTCGGCCAATCACCGCTTCGCTGGCCTCTCGCTGAACCTTTAAAAGCTGCACGCAGTCAAGAGCAATGGCGGCTGTGATTTAAACTGAGCAGTCCGCCTCGCTCCTTTTGTGTTTTTCAATTGCCGTGATTTGTACTTTGTTATGTGTATCTGGGGAATCAGAGGGCACTAGGACTTTGTTTCTTAGCCTAGCTACATATCCTCGTGCACACACGTAGTTGTTTGATGTATAGATCACTAGCTTTGTGGGTGTCAGTTTGAATGTTGTTCTATTTATCAGGTAAGTCGTAGAGCAGACAGCCAGATTTGTTTTGTTATTCTGGGTGGCCTTCCACCTCCGTTAGGTAAGTTAGTTGGGGTGTTTATTTTGGTTGGTGACAGGTCAGAGATTTGTTTTATTTGTTTTATGGTTTGCCGTCACCCGCCGCCCTTCCCTGAGCTTGTTTTATTTAAATCTGATTTACGCCGAGGCTCCTTTCGTGAAGCCGAGCTCCGGGTTGTGTTACAGAGCCTGCGAGCGTGTTTTGCTTTTCTGTACCGCTTTTCTAACAAAGCGTAGCTTATATTATTTGTTTTGTGAATGAATACACGGCAGCTTGCCTTATTCACTTACTTGTTTGGTTTTATGTTGCTTCCCTTACTCCTAGACATGCACTGGGTTGTAACATACGGTGAAGTGCTAGGAAAGGTAGTATCGGCACTGTCTCTACCTGAAGCTCACATAAACGGAGGCTTTGAGGTTTCAAATAGGACACCAACCAGTTAAAATCCCAGTTGCCCATTTCTCCTCATGTCACCTGGTTCCTCAACATCTTACACGGACCTTGTTGACCGAGGCGACATCCAAGCCTGTATGACACTTTTTTCTATTCTTTTCTTTTTTTTGACCAAATTTTATTCAACAATTTGCATATAGGCACAGTAGCTCAGCGTCATGTTTGTTTTTTAACAGGAATATTAATCCTTTTACCCTCCCATCCCCACCACCACCACCCAGCCCCATTCCAAACTGATTTATTGTTGGATATAAAGACTGATAGTGCGCAGCAGACTGATGCAACACTTCAAAAGTAGTTTAGATGAAGGCTGAATGACGTGGAGGAGTTAAAATATGATTCAGTAAAATCCTGCGAATATTCTGGGAATAAAGGACCATGAAATAGCAAGAGAAAGGGTAAAGAGGAGTATTGTTAGAGACTGGCAGTATGTACAGTAAATAGGTGACATTGAATGTTATTTGTGAAATGAACCACAAAATGTTGCAGTGAAAGTGCAGCTTGGAATACTGCAGGAAAGGGAAACATGACATGGAATAATATGTGAAAGGAACATCAGCCCAATCGCCAAAATATTTGTTTTTTATTTCACTTTTTTTTCAGAATGACACTTATTATCAATTTCTCTTTTCACCACAGTGTTGTCATCAGTCACTGCTCCCTCCATCCTCAGCCAATTATAATGACAGACTCTAAAACACACTAATGCAAAGAAACATTCAGGAGAATCTTTAATGAATTAAAATCAGCTGTGTCACTAATTAGCTGTGTCTGTTAAAGGGTTAACTACATAATATTACTAATACTAATCACATTAATATTATTATTGTGTTAAGAAAAGAAGCATCATTGATCTCAGGAGGTTAATTCTTCTTTAGACAAGAACAGTTATGAGCAGAAAATACATATATACAAATAACAAAATGCACTTTGATCAGCAGAGGGCGCTAAAGCATCAGTAAAAAGTCCTGCAGGAAGTTCCTCAAATCACATGACATTAAAAAAAGACTCCAGACGCAGTTTACCTGCTGAAAATGAAGATTTGAATCTAAAGTCATGCCGTCACTTCTCATCAGCACTTATGGATTATAGTGAGTATATTTCTGTCTCTGCTAACAGGAGTTACACAGTATGAAGTAAAGTCACAATAAGTTTCAGTTTGTCAGATGTCTGATATGACTCAGTCTGGAAACATTCAAGAATATCACTTCAATTAAAAAGATGTTTTCATGTTAAAGTCGTCAGCCTCTCTGTCTCAGCCTGTGTCTCCAGCTAATACGTCACTTTGACACTGTTATTTTTTTTGCTGTTATTTTTTATTCCCAGTTTAAGAGGAGAGTGACTTTTCTCTTTAAGAAATAAACATCATGAATATATAATCATCCTCTTTATCTCTAAACTGCTCTGTTTCACTGTCACACAGACCTTCAGTGGTAATATCTTCACTTTAGCAGCAGAGCTAATGTATGGAAACATCCTCTCAGTGAAAGTGTGTGTGAAGGTGTGTATGTGTGTGTTAGTATCAGGATCAGAGAACGACAGCTTTCCTCTGTTCCAGTCCAGATTCACTCTGATCCTCTGGAGCTTCTTCTGCACTTTGAGAACAGTTGGTGGAGCTGGTGGTGACAGTGCTGAGTATTTACCTTCATGGAACCATATTCCCCATAATCCAGACTTTATGCGTCCCTTCCTCTGGACAGACTCTGCTAACACACCCAGTTCCCAGTATGTGCTGTCTCCAACCTCGACATCCCAGCTGTGAGTCCCTGAGTTAAAGCCCTCAGAGCCCAGGACAAAGACTCCTTCATCAAACCTCTCTGGATTATCAGGAAGCTGCTGTTCCTCCTCTGCTCCTCTCACACTGGTCAGATCTTCAGACAGGATGAAAATCATATCAGCAGTGTTTGGGTCCAGGATCAGAGGAGTGTAGGAGACCATGTCCTTCATCTTGTTCCAGATGTTGAAGGTCAGGTTGCCCAGGTGTTTGGCCTCGTCTATCAGAGCTCCTGAGAGCAGCTGTGGATCATCCAGCAGGGGGCGCTGCTGGACTCTGTCCACTGCAGCCTTGTAGTTGAGCAGGAATGAGACGTCTTCAGCTCTCAGCTCGTCCTCTGTGGCTCTGACTGTGTGTGAAAGAGCTGCTGCTATCTCTCTGCTCAGAGCCTCCATCTTCTCCTTCATCATCTGACTCTTCTGCTCCTCTTCCTCCCTCAGTGCAGCCATCCTGGCCTCCTCTTCCTCTTCTAGAAACTGGTGAAGCTTCTTAAACTGCTCCTTAATCTGCCTCTCTGTGTGTCGGGCCTGGACCTTCATGTGTTCTGCTGTTTGTTCACACTTCACTTTAACTTCTTCACAAACCTTTAACTTCCTCTTTAAGGGCTCCAGAGTTTCCTCAACTTCCTTCTTGTGTTGTCGTGCAGCTTCATTGACGGGTCTGAATCTGTGGTTGCTGTGTTTTTCTGAATCTCTGCAGACGACACAAACTGGCTGCTGATGGTCCAGACAGAAGAGTTTGAGTTTCTCAGAGTGCAGACTGCAGAGAGCCTCTGAAGCTCTCTGATCTCTCTCCAATAAGAAGGCCTCACACAGGTTCTTTAACACCAGGTTACACGCTGGTTCAAACAAAGATCTTCTCTTACAAACTGGACACTCACGTGTTGGTTTCTGTCTCCACCAGCTCTGCAGACAGTCTTTACAGAAGCTGTGGCTACATGACAGAACAACAGGATGTCTAAAGATGTCGTGACAGACCGGACAGCAGAGATCCTCCTCTGATCTGGAAGCCATTTAGTCTCTGAGTGAAGCTGAAAACACAGCAGACAGGAAGTACAGTCAGTCATGGCTCCCCTCCCTCCTCTACTAACTTCACTGAAATGTACTTTGAGTGGTGTTTTTAGTCAAACTCACCTTCAGTGTGTGGAGTGTCAGCAGGTTGAAGAAGTGGAAGAGGAAGTTGTTAGTTTGGTCTGAAGGTGAATCTGATCGTCTGTCCTTCAGTCTGTGTCTCTCTGCAATGAGGAAGAATAACTTTCTGTTTCCTGGTTTATTTCGGGTGAGTCTTTTGAGGGGTGGAGCTTTGTTACACTTCCTCTGCTGGTTCCTGTTCCTTCACATATAACACGTACTGAATCATAGCTGATGTAGACTGATGGTGTTCAGCAGGATGTTGCAACAGTTACGTTTTTGGGGTGAATGTGGTGGATGAGTTAAAATATAATTCAGTAAAATCATGAATATTCTGGGAATGGAGGACTATGAGATATCAGGCGTGACAAGAAGTATCGTTGGAGATATTGTTGTATTGATCCAAGTGTGCTGAAGCCCTGACATAAAAAGTTGTTTGGAAAAACGTCATATGAACTCTGTTTTTAGCCTCACTGTAGCCTGTAGCTCTGACTGCTTCTCTGTGCTCTGCACTCACGTGTGCGCGCTTGCGCGAGACCAGCTAAAGCATGAGCTTTGCTCACCCGTGTTTACATCACGTGACACGTGCACCGCAGGGGGAGACAACAGTAACCACAGTAGCTAAAAGATAATTTGCACTACGGTCTTTTAGCAAAGGACAGCCCAACATGTCTGAAGACAGCATTTCTTTGTTGAGCCATATTTGTTTGAGCCCGAGTATACGGACGCAACTCAGACTACTGGACAAAGCAGCCGCTGCAGCTCATGAGCCTAACCCTCAGCCAGCCGCAGAATGCCGGAGTCGAGCACCGGAAACCTGGTGGTGCAGTTGTTTCAAATGCAAAGCAATGCCAACAGATGAGGAAAGTCTTTGCTGCTCAGACTGGGAATTGGCGATGCCTGCACTTGAGAATCTGGACATCAGTACTGATGAGACTGCTGCTCTTCAGAGGCATCACCGATCACCCTGAGTTTCCAGCAATGACCCGTGGTGTTCTGGAGACATTTTTACTTCCCCAAGATGAACTGGAAGAAAAGGCAGAGGCCCGCAGGACCAGATAGCAGGCTTTCAGAGGAGTAAGTCATTCATTTCTACCGTAGTTCAGGCAGACAATGGCCTTGGTCTCAGATATGTGGTTACTGTTGTCTCTCCCTGCGGTGCGGTAAGCAAAGCTCGTGCTTTCACTGAACGCAGAGCACAGAGAAGCAGTCAGAGCTACAGGCTACACTGAGGCAAAAAACAGAGCTCATATGACGTTTTTCGAAACAACTTTTTATGTCGGGGCTTCAGGACACTTGGATCAGTACGGACGAGCAGTATGGAGATACTTTGTGGTTTCAATTTTCATTTTTGGGTGCACTATCCCTTTAAAGTCATCAGCCTCTCTGTCTCAGCCTGTCTCCAGCTAATACATCACTTTGGTTTGATGTTTGTTTATTCATGGGATAAACCCCTTGAGTTGTCACAACTCGTTTTGGAGGGGGTCCCACACACATCATTTAAACAAAACAACACAACTCAGCACAACACAGCAGCATAAGAGACAATACAATACAATAAAATAAAATACAAGCACTTTAATAGAAAATAATATAACAAGACAGGACAATGTTAAAGAATGGCGGCGCGTGTAGACGCAGCGACCTCACGCTCTCCTGAAAATGCGGTGTTTTGTCCGTCAAGTAAGTGTCTGTCTGCAAATGTTTCTTGTCAGTCCACGTTGGAATATGTGTACAGTCGTCAGGCTCTCTTACACATTCGGAGAAGCAGGATTTGCCAAGTTTTGAACACGAACGTTGAGATGCTAAGGGAGATAGGACTTCTGCGACAGCCTGCTAGCTGGCCTAGCAACTCACCGGACTCGCCTGCTACCCCTTCCCGGGCAAGGAGGCGTCGAAGGCGGTGCGCTAGGACAAGGAAGCGGGGCAAGCGCGGAGGTGTCCGAGTCAGGCTCGAGGCTAAGTCAACTCGCCCAGCCATACCATCGATCCTCTTGGCCAACGTACGATCTCTGGACAATAAAATGGATAACATACGACTTCTGAGATCAGCGAATCGCAAAGTAAGTGACTGTTGTGTGCTAGTTTTCACTGAGACATGGCTTAATGACAACATTCCGGACTCGGCCATACAACTGGAGCAGCTAGCATGCTACAGAGCCGACAGGGCTCTCGTAGACGGAGGCAAGACCGAGGTGGCGGGGTCTGTGTTTACATCCGTGACGAGTGGTGTCGCGATGCCACTGTAGTACGCAAACACTGCTCATCACTGGCGGTTCATGATCGTGAAGTGTCGCCCTTTCTACTTGCCCAGGGAGATAAGTTCGATCCTGTTGGTCGCTACTTATATACCTCCATCTAGCAACAACAGCGATAGAAATGCGGTGCTGAACGAACTGTATCAGGCCATCAGTGAGCAACAAACAGCACACCCAGACGGTTTCATCATCCTCAGGAGATTTTAATCATGCTGATCTTAAAACTGTTCTCCCAAAGTTTCATCAGCATGTACATTTTCCAACACGGGGAGACAACATATTGGACCTGGTCTACACACAGGATAAAGGAGCATACAAAGCCACCCCCCTCCCCCACATCGGCACCTCTGATCACCTCACTGTTATGCTAATGCCAGCATACAGACAGAGAGTGAAAGTCACCAAACCTGTCATGAAAGAGGTAAGGGTGTGGCCACAGGAGGCCACCTCTGCTCTTCAAGGCTGTTTTGGGTCAACAGATTGGGACATATTCAAAGAAGCAGCCACCTACAATAACATCATAGACATTGAGGAGTACACAGACACTGTGAGCTCATACATCACCAAATGCATTGATGATGTTACACAAATCAAAAGCATCACAACTCGAGCCAACCGGAAGCCATGGCTGACAGGAGATGTCCACAGGCTGCTGAAGGCCAGAGACAAGGCCTTCAGAGCTGGGGATGAAACAGGCCTGAGAACAGCGAGAGCCAACCTGTCCCGCGGCATCAGGAAAGCGAAACAAGACTACACACACAAGATAACCTCCCACTTCATGGATAGCAAGGACGCACAGAGCCTATGGCAAGGCATCCAAGCTATTACAGACTACAAGCCTGCAGCGCGTAGCTGTGAGAGTGACACCACTCTGCTCAACAACCTGAACAGCTTCTTTGCACGCTTCGAAGCACAGAACAACACACACCCACAGAAAACACCACCACCTCCACACGACCAGCCTCTGTGTCTGTCTGCTGCCAGCGTGAAGAGGACACTTGCCGCCATCAACACCCGGAAAGCAGCGGGTCCAGATAACATCCCTGGTAGTGTGCTGAAAGACTGCGCAGAGGAGCTGAAGGATGTCTTCACAGACATCTTTAACACCTCCCTGAAGCAAGCCATTGTCCCATCATGCTTCAAGACTGCCACCATCATACCTGTGCCAAAGAAATCATCCCCAGCCTGCTTCAATGACTACTGCCCTGTGGCACTGATACCCATCATCATGAAGTGCTTTGAACGACTAGTCATGTCACACATCAAATCCACCCTGCCTCCCACCCCCTGGACCCATACCAGTTCGCATACAGAGCGAAACGATCCACAGAGGATGCAATCTGCTCTGCCCTCCACCCAGCCCTGACTCACCTGGACAAGAAAGACACATATGTGAGAATGCTGTTCATAGACTTCAGCTCAGCATTCAACACCATAATCCCACAACAACTCATCTGCAAACTGGACAGACTGGGCCTCAGCACCTCCCTCTGCAACTGGCTGCTGGATTTCCTCAGCCAGAGGCCTCAAGCGGTGCGAGTGGGCAACAATGTCTCAAACAGCATCACCCTGAGCACGGGGGCTCCACAAGGCTGTGTGCTCAGTCCGCTGCTCTTCACCCTGCTGACACATGACTGCACACCAACCTACAACTCCAACCACCTTGTGAAGTTTGCGGACGACACAACGCTGGTGGGGCTCATCACCAAGGGCGATGAGACCCACTACAGGGAAGAGGTTGAGCTCCTGACCTCGTGGTGCAGAGACAACAACCTCCTGCTAAATGTTAGCAAGACCAAGGAGGTCATTGTCAACTTCCAGAGAGGCCACACCTGTCACCCCCCATTGACCATCCACGGCGCTGCTGTAGAGAGGGTGAGCAGCACCAAGTTCCTGGGGGTGCACATCAGTGAGGACCTCTCCTGGACCACCAACACTGCATCACTGGCCAAGAAAGCACAACAGCGCCTCTACTTCCTGCGCAAACTCAAGTGGGCAAGCGCTCCACCACCCATCCTGACCACATTCTACAGAGGAACCATCGAAAGCATCCTCTCCAGCTGCATCACTGTGTGGGGCGGTAGCTGCACTGACTACAACAGGAAAGCTCTACAACGCATTGTGAGAACAGCTGAGAGGATAGTTGGTGGACCACTCCCCTCCCTGCAAGACATCTACACCACCCGCCTCACCCGCAAAGCCATCACAATTGTCAATGATGCAACCCACCCTGCACATTGTCTGTTCAGCCTCCTGCCCTCTGGGAAGAGATACAGAAGTCTCCGCTCCCGCACTACCAGGCTCACCAACAGCTTCATCCACCAGGCCGTGAGACTGCTGAACTCTCTCCCCTCCCGGCTCCCAGCCAGCAGAACCACCAGACTGGCAGGAGTATAGGAAGATAGACTGTACTCTACCCACTCCCCCCCCCTAAGCCTACTTGCACTTTTTTTATTTAATATTACCTTATTGTTTAGGACTGTTCTTGTTGTGCATCTGCACTTTATTGTTGTCAATGTCTACGCATGGGACAGTGTGAAACGTAATTTCGATTCCTTTGTATGTCAAGTACATCTGAAGAAATTGACAAATAAAACTGACTTTGACTTTGACAAACAAACAAAAGTCATTCAAACAAGTTGCAACCACAGTTTGGACAGATGTTCAATAAGATATGGTGACAGATTCAATGAAAGCATGAATAAGTTATTTCCAAATAGAAAGATAGTGCTTGTTTAAAACAGCTTAGGGGTGAAGAAGATCTAATACCCACAGGTAAGTGATTACAATCATTTGGATCTTTAAACATAAATGTTTTTCTACCGATTGATTTAGTAGTACATGGAACAGAAAAATATGGTTGAGTGGAGTGTCTGGTTTGATAATTAGAGGTAAGTTGGACAAAATGTTGTTTAAGATAAGGGGGGTAGTTAAAGTAAATACATTTAAATATAAAGCCAGCCAGCCAGTGAATCTGCCGTCTTATATGTAAAGATGGAAATTGAAGAGTCTGGTACATTGAACAATGATGAGTATAAAAGGGACATTCACGTATAAATCTACAGATTCTATTATACACTTTGAAAAGGGCAGCTAGCACACATTTAGATGCAGAAATACACACAACATCACAGTAATCTAATATTGGAAGAGTAAGTTGATCAACAAGTTTCTTTCGGACACACCACGAGTAAAGAAGTTTCTTGACCTATGTAGTATATTAATTTGATAATTAACCTTATGCACAGTATGATCAATGTGTGTTTTAAATGATAATGATATAGCCATACACCAAGATATTTGATTTTATCAATCTTCTGCAGAGGAGTACCGTCTTTACGAGATATGACACAATGACCTGCAGTGGATTTCAATTTGGAATTTGTGCCAAAGATCATGGTGAAAGATTTGTTTTTGTTAAGAAGTAGTTTGTTGTGCAAGAGCCAAACTTCAAGAATATTGAAGTCAGATTGAAGGGTGGCTTGAACTTAAGATAAGTCAGATTTCGATGTGTAAATGACGGTGTCATCTGCATACAGTTCTGCACCGGAGTTAATGAGGATGGATGGTAAATCATTAACGTATAAAAGAAAAAAGAAGGGGTCCCAAGGTTGATCATTGGGGCACACCCCTTTCCTGAACCAACAAGTCGGAGCGTTTACCATCTAAGACTACACATTGTTTCCTGTTATGGAGATAGGAGTTAAACCATAAAATTGCATTACAAGAGAGACCTACGTTATCAAGCTTATCTAATAACAAATAACGGTCAACAATATCAAATGTTCTGGTTAAAATAATGAATATTGCACCAGTAACTTCACCTTTACCTGCAGCAGCAAAAATATCATTCGTTATTTTCAACAAGGCAGTAGTTGTTGAGCGATTGGATCTAAAACCAGACTGAGAGGGTGATAGAATATTATTAGTCTTGAAGTATTCTGACAGCTGATAATAGACCAGTTTTTCAAAAAAATTTAGCAATTGAACAAATAATAGATATAGGTCTATAATTATTACAGTCAACATCTCCTGCTTTATGGAGTGGAGTGATTCGTGCAGATTTCCAAATGGTAGGTAATTCACTTGAGAGATTAAACAAATTTGCAAGAGGATACATAAGAACATTGGCAGCTAGTTTAATATATATCTATTTTCTAGACCGTCAAGTCCAGCGCTACTGTACTTCAGTTGGCAGGATTTTTTCTGAATGAGAAAGAAGAGCTGCAAGAAGGTGAAGTGTTACCACACAAGTCGCTGGTATATGAAACAGGAAGGAGAGCAGAACAGACAGAAGAAAAATGCTGATTTAGTGCTTGAGCAACAGATAAAGAGTCGTGTAAAATTGTGTCATAAACTCTTATTTGATTAAATGTATGCTTTTCATTGGTGTTCGTAATAGATTTAATTTTCCGACAAAATTGTTTTGGATTTTTGAAATCAGAGTTCAAATAATCATTATAATAATTAGATTTGGCATTACGGGTTTTGACTTTACTCTGGCTTCTAAGTTGCTTACACACTTCCCAGTCAGCACTGTTATCATCCTGCGGTAAGTTGACCATGTTTTATCCCTCTGCCTAAAAAAGACTAATATGTTCAGGGGTGATCCAGGGTAGATGTTCACCCCTGACCTTAACCATTTTCCATGGAGCATGTCTGTCAAGCACCTCATTATACTCTGTGTTAAAAAAGTCCCAGGCATCATGTACATTAGGTATGAATTGAAATAGGTCCCAGTTTATGTTAATCAAATCATTACGAAATAAATCAGAATGCTTATGCTGCCTAATCTTGATCAGCTTTGGTGGAGATCTGGAGAGTTTAATTTTCCATACACAATAAATGATTGAATGATCACTGAAGCAATCTGACATAACACCAGAGTTAATAATCCTATTTGGATATGAAACTATCCAATCAAGCAAAGAATTTGTTTTCTTGGTGACCTGCGTGGGTTCGTTTATTAGCCGGGTAAGATTTATACAATTAAATTTTCTTTTAACTGTGTCAGATGATTTGTCTAGCCAATTTCTATTGAAATCTCCTAGTAGGATTAACTCATTCATGGCAGAAATAGAAGTAATAGTTAAGATCAGGTGCTATGTGTAAGCACTTATTTGTATGGAAAACAATTTTCACAATAACTGACTTGAAATCTTGAGGGTCAACAGGGAGTAACTAATTCACATGCAATGTCTGCAGAGACATAAATAGCCACATCTCCATGCCTAGAAATTCTGTCGGCTCTATATAAAACATAATTTGTAATGCTAATTTCATTATCAGAAACATCACTGTTAAGAAATGTTCTAGAAAATGTAATGATATTTGGTTTATGAAGAAAAACCCATGTCTGAAGTAAATCAATCTTACAAGACTTCTAATATTTAAATGAATTACTTTTAATCCTTTAATATTGTCCAGTGTGTTTTCCAAAGTAAATGATGCATCACCAAACAGGATAATTGAAACTAGAATAGGGTCACAGTCATTGCAAATCAGATACAGAAAACACACACACACACACACACACACACACACACACACACACACACAACAAATAACAAAACAACAAAAAGTAAAATCCATCAAGGATGCCCAAGTAGCGCCAGGTTCCGTATCCCTCTAGTTGTAAAACATTTAGATGCGTGACAGCGAGTGACTCCACCGTAGAAGACATGCTGCGTGTGTCATATACCGTTCAATTGTTTGGTCAAGTTGTAGTCTAACAGTCCCTTGGTTAGACTCCATCTGCTGTCACTTAGGCGATGTAGCTTCGAGCCAGTACAGTTAGGAAATGTTTTTCCTGTTCTTCTTTGTGGCTTAGAAAAACTACACTGCAAAAAAGAAAAGCACCTAGCGCCCTCTAGCGTCCGCACTCAGTCATCTACAGCCTGGACGTACTCGGAGTGTAGATGACACTAGTGCGCGTGCGTCAAGGTCATGACGTGATGGCGGGCCAAGACGAGAGTCGAGTCGGTTACTTTTCTCAGTAACGTATTACTTTTTGAAAACGACTTTAATTGTTCTTTTATCTCATACATGTTAGGATATTACATACCAAAAGACAAGATCGAACAAAACAATAAATGCAACGCCAGCGCTGGATCAGGGAGGCCACTGAAATAAGGACGCAGGGCCCAGTAAACAAACAGGGAAGAGGGGGTATACATGCTCTCCCACACCTGGAGCAGCATCCTGGAGAGGCGATGGACAGACAGCAGGTGGCGTGACCGTCCTGTCAGTTTTTGACAGGCACACGTCTCCCTAATATCAGCTGATTGACAGATCAGCTGATAAAGATGTGTCACAACCACCACCAAGTGACACTTCTGAGGAAGGAGGAAGTTTCCGCCAAAATATGTCAAGGTATGTAATATCCTAACATGTCTGAGAGTTACTTTTTAATGAAGTAACTAGTAACGGTAACTAGTTACTATTTTTCAGTAACTAGCACAACACTGGGAGGGACACACTAGAGGGCACTGTATCATGTTTTCTTGCCTGGAGGAAGCCATGGAGGACCTTTCATCATGTTTACTTGAAGGACATCATAGAGGGCAGAACATCAAAGGAGATCATGTAAAGGATCCTTTTCATGATCTCCACTAGAAGGACACCTTAGAGGACCTTTTGTCATGTTTTCTCTTGTTTGTTGCACTATGCTCTGAAATGCCAGGTGGCGTACAAACAATGTTCTGTGGGTTAGGAAAAAGGCAACGAGTGTTAATGGAAGAACACTACAGGAAAAATAAGTTCCTGAGTAACAGTAGTTTTTCTAAGACTTTAATGTTTGACTGTCCCCGTGGCCTCTCACTGAAGAGTCGGCACAGGTGAACCTGCTCAGCCAGTTTTCCTTCGGAGGCAGCCATGTTGAAATGAAAAGTGCAGCAGGCGTCTAGTTACAAAAACCAAGGTGCAGGACCAAGTGTTGCGACGTGGCGCCTTCTTTTTCACATTTAAGCAACAAGATTTCTTGTGATTGCAGATTTTTCCTGACTGACTTTGTGTCACCCAGCTTGTCCCTGCAGTGGAGAACCAGGCTCTGAGGGACTAAATTCACCTCAGCAGAGGCTCAATGGGTGATTGAGAGTTTCCGCGGTGTGTGGTCTTTGGTTATGAAAACTATCTGCCTTCCCCTCTCATTATCTTTCTCCATCTCTCTCCTCCTCTGCGTTACAGCGTGGTCTCTCTAACACACACAGCCTTTCTCCTGTTTGCAGTAATCTGACAGCAGCATTAGCAGCCCTGGTGGCGGGGCTGAGGTTTTGACAGCCATATAGGCAGGAAATGGAGGGATGATGAAATATTAATGTGGAATCATGGGTGGTCCAATGAAACCCATTAAGAGGTTCAAATCAATGAGAGGAGTGAGCAATTCCAGACTTCCTCCACAAATGACCATGATGAGAGTGGAAATATAGAGTGTCCACAGAGAACACGACATTCAGAAATGAAACCCAGAGACACTGCTGCTCTCTCGTCTTTTATAAAAGCACAGTGTTTTTGAATTAATATTCCCAGTTATATAGCTTTTAAATTAAATGAAATATTCAAATGAGTGTTTCATGGAATAGTGCCTCTTAGAGCTCTAATGAAATATCTGAATGCTTCCACTCTCTCTAACAAGTCTTGTGAGTCTGCTGCTTCACTCACAGTTTCATAAAAGTGGTAAAAATAAATAAATAAATAAATAAATAAATTAAACCTTGTTTGAATTAACCAGTCAAGCTGTTCCACAACCTGCAGGCCAGAACCAAAGACTGGATAAAAATAATAATGAATGATTTCTGGACTTCTCTTTTGAAGCCTCGTGTTTGGCATTTTTGGTCATCACCGTCAAAAGTGACCATGCTTGGGCCAGAGGCTGGAGCTGTGGAGGAGCGAGGGGTGGATCTGACTCAGACTGTGGTGCCACCCCGCAGACAGCCTGTCACTCAAAGCAGCCACGTCCTTAAATATGCATAACTTTAAGCTAGAGCTGCTCCCTGATAGTCGACCAAACATTAGTCGACCAGAAAGGTCATTAGTCGGCAAGATTTCATTGATCACTTAGTCGCAGAAAACAAACAAAGTGAAACTCTATACGGAGCTTGCACAGTGGTAGAGGCTCATGGCAGGATGCCAATGAAGCAATATTACATCAATTGGCCAAAGGGGGGCGCTATAGCGACCCATTGAAATGTCAAACTTTGAATGGGCATATCTCATGCCCCGTATGTGGTAGAGACATGACACTTTGCACAGAAGATGTCTCTCCTCATGAGGAACACATTTGCCTCAAGAACCCAGAACTTCCGCTTATATAGATTTTCCGCCATTTTGAATGTTTTGAAAAACCCTTCAAATGGATCTCTTCCTAGGAAGTTTGAGCGATCTGCATGAAACTGGGTGAACATAATCTAGGGACCAATATCTAAAGTTCCCTCTTGGCAAAAGTTGGAAAACTTCCTAAAACTGAGCTTCTATAAGGCAATGAATATTGCGGAGGGCGTGGCTCATCACATAAAGGTGTATAACATCTCAAGGGTTTCACCCATCACCACGCAAATTTGTAGGCATATGACCACACATAATCTGAGGGGACCCCTCCATTATTGACCCCATCAAACAAAATGGGGGCGCTAGAGAGCTCATTTCTTATCTAGGCCTAACCGCCATATGGATTTTTACTAAACTTGGTAGATATGTAGAACAGGACGCCTCAAGGTGACTGGAGAAATTTAACTCTAATTGGCAACTGGGTGGCGCTATAACAACAGAAAAATGCTTCAAAATGGCTAAAATGCGACCGATCGCTGTGGCTCCCCCTGTGGACCAATGTTGGTGTTTGCTTTGACTAAACTAAACTTTCGACCTCACATGTTCCCTGATGGAGATCCCATCTGGACGTAAACAAGAAGACATACATTTGTGAATGGGTCAGGAGAAGTAAACACAGACAGTGGGAGACATTTTCTGAATCAAGAAAGCTTTGAAGTTGCTTTCCTCTGAAATGTCGCCCCAAGCAGAGAGGCGACTTGCTTCACAGCGTGGCACACAAACTGAACAATACCACAGATTTCTAACAAGCCCTGAAGAGGGACGGGTTTACTGCTGATGAATGCTCACTAAATATCACAGCTGTCTTTGGTGCAGAGCAGAGGATGATGAAGGAGGAGGAGGAGGAGAAGGAGAACAGTGGAGAACAGATGGAGGAGGAGTGAACTGAGAAGATAGAAAATAAGAGGGGGGTGAATGAAACAAGGTGTGAGATGGAGGAGGAGGTGAGGGGAGGATTCTGAGGAGCAAAGCAAGGGCGTTATTTTGGAATAAGGAGACAAAGGCTGTGAGGAGGAGATGTTGGTGAAGGAGGGAGGAGAAATATAAGGAAAGGAAGATGAGCAGGTTGTGGGGATTGGGGGGAAACATGAGGAGGAATAAGACCGGGCAGAGAGAGGAAACAAGGACTAGGTAAAAAAGAAGAGGATGAGATGGAAGCAGGTGTAGAGGAGGGGAACAGGGTGAAACAAGAGGCAGTGAGAGGAAGAGGAGGAGGAGGAGGAGGAGGAGAATGGAAGTCTGCTGATCAAAGGAAGGAGAGAAAATGGAGGATTTGGTTTGAAGCTTGTGCCAGAGAGGAGGCAGAAGAGGGAACATGAGTGGTTTGAAAAAACAAATTGAAATGGAGCTGAAGGAGAGAAGGAGGCGGTACAGATCAGGCTGATGTGTCATATTTCAGTGGATCAATATCAGATGATCAAATGACGACCGTTTATGAACTCTACTGTTTTGTCCACCTCAGTTTGTTGCTCTGCAGCGTGAAACATGATTTTGGTTCCAGTGCATGTGAGAACTGACGCCATCTGATGTGATGTTGCATCTTAAACCTTTTCTCTCTTTCACTTGTTAAAGTGACAAATGTCTGCAGGTCATACAAGCCGTTAAGTACAGGATGATTCCTGATGAGGCGTCCATTATCACTTTTTAAAGGCCAAAGTGGAGGCACGAGCCATTTTGGCTACGTGTCAAATATGGGTGGGAGAAAAACTTGATGATTATGTCTCAATTCAGATTAGTCAATAATTGGAAATTTAAAACTTATGGTATGGAAGCATTTTGGCTGTTACAGAGTCGGAGGGAAAAGGGAGTTGGACAAGAGCCACACTGTGTGCAACGTGTGTTTGACTACAATATAGTATTTTTTGGAACACTACCAACAATGAGACACCACCTTTCACATTTACACCCACAGTTGGATGAACAGCAGCCTGCTGTGGACCCTGCTAACCAGAGAACGATGCAACATGCACTTTCAAAGTTAACGCCCAACTCGGATTGGACGAAGTGGATCACCACCTCAACTGACCTGTGGCTAAGCCCCGCCCCCTCCACTCACCTGGACACACTATCAACATTCAGTGAGCGGCGCTATGGCAGGTGTCACAGTACACGACATTTCACAGTAAGGCAACTGATGATTTTTGGAGACATAATGATCAGATGTCATTGAGAAGTAACCGAAAGGGCCTAAACTACACATTGGAGGAATATATTCATCATTTTATTGTTGAGAAGGTCGATGAAAAGCTTAAATTACAAGCCAACATTTACAGGTCACAGTGTTACGCTTGTGAAGCGCATCTGGTTTCCGTCACCATCAAAGACAACAAGTTAAAGTGCCACTGAAGTTAAGGTTTTTGGCTCAGAATATGAGAAAAGGATAACGGCCTTTTTACCATCTTTACCAAGAGTGTCTCTGTGTTAGTTTGCTGCTACAGTATTTACACTGAATCATTCAGCATAACGTTTGCCAACCTTTGTTATCTCTGCCATTACAGATAAGTTAATGAAGCTAAGCTCCAGAAGTTAACGTCAGCTTAACTAGAGCCCTTTGGACAACAGCTAACAATGATGTACCATCACCTTTTCCGTCTCTGATTGGCTAGAAGGGCTCTCCTCCGATTGGTTATTTGATTCGGCCGTGAAACATCGTCTCACATTCATGGCATGTTGTCGTCTAGTCTGTTTTGATCGTCTTTACCAAGAACAGAAGTTAAGGAAGTCAATCCAACAGTGTGATAAGTGCGTGTTGTCAGATTTATATTAATGGAAAACACATCGCCGAATTTAAGGTTGTGTTGCAACTTTTTCTCTGTAAGGCTGGACTTGCTTATATAAGGCTAAGTCTCCAAACCAGCTAGCGGAACTGTAACAGAACTGAAAGTTGGACCAACTTGTTTTGAAGTCGGTGTTACTGTCGTGTGTTGTCACATGTCTGTCCTCCAGAGTGTGCTGCCAAAGTGCCTTGAGAAATCGCTTAGTTTACCGCTTCCTCGTCCCTTGGATACTTTTCGTGTCTATGAGAACACATGTTAAGATGTGGACATACACTTTAGGTGTCAACCTTAAATTCGGCGATGTGCTTTCCATTAATATAAATCTGATGGCACGCACTTACCACACTGTTGGATTGACTTCGTTTACTTCTGTTCTTGGTAAAGATGATCAAAACAGACTAGACGACAACATGTCATGAACGTGAGATGATGTTTCACGGCCGAATCAAATAACCAATCGGAGGAGAGCCCTTCTAGCCAATCAGCGGCGGAAAAGGCGGTACCTTCCCCTACCATCCTTCAAAAAAAACATATCGCGTCCAGGCAGAGGATGTCCGAGTGTATGGGAATGGCTATATTCATTTTAATTATGGGTCATTATGAATGATAACAAAAAACTGTGTTTAGAGACCAAAGATGTTTTATTGGATGCATTGCTAATTGTTTTATCATGGAAGTGTAGCCCCCTGAATCGTAATCGTAATCAAATTGTGAGATTCCCACCCTTGTGTCAGGCGGTTCACGTCTCCACGCTGGCGTGACATGGAGCCAGGAGCCTGGTGATCGGGTTGCCCAAGTACATCCTACATTTCGAAACTTAATCTCTTAGTTAAGCCAGTTTCTCCTGGTCTCTTTTACATATTGTATGTTTAATGTTATAAAAAGTATGCATCATTAATTCTTTAAAAAGATGCTCCAAAAGTTTCCACCTTTAAAGGACACGAGTAAAATTAAGTGCAGACCAGTTTATTAAGAATAAAATGAAAACAATTTAAAGAAATCTGTGATGCTGCCTTTTATTAAGTGAATGTAGAGTTATCTAATTAATAGACCGGCTACACTAGGTGTGCACTGTTCAGCTGGGAAGATGAAAGGAAAAAATAGGTGAAGAAATTAAGCAGGAAATAAACGATTATTTTGGACGGAGGAAGAAGGATTGGTAGGAGAGGAGAGGCGGGAGAAGTAGGGTGAGATGATACAGCGGTGGAAATATTTTGGGGTGAGGGAGGCAGGAGGATGACATCTGAGCAAAGGAAGGACCTCAGAGAAGGAGGATGATTATTGGATGGGTGGTGGAGGTGGGAAAAATCTGAGGAGAGATGGAGAGACGGGATTATTTTGGAATGAGGAGGATGAGGAGCACTGTGATTACAGGGGAGGAGGAAGAAGTGGGAGCATGAGACTGACTGCTCACAGCGTGGCATGAAGGCCAACAACACAACAGATTTCTCAGCTAGCTGGAGAAGGACGGGTGGAGCTGCTGATGGATGGTGGTCAAATATCACAGCTGTCTGCAGCTCTCGGGAGGAGCTCAAAGGAGGAGGAGGAGGAGGAGGAGGAGGAGGAGGAAAAGGTGCAGGAGTACAAAACAATCCAAGAGGAGATACCAGGAGACACTCAGAGCTTGGTGATCGAAGCTGCAGCAGAGTGGTAGTTACAGAGAAAGAAAAGAAGATGGTGAGGTAAACTAAAGGGAGGAACACACAATTAGGAGAAGACGTATAGGAGCAGGGGAGGAGGAGGAGCAGGAAGGAGTAGGAGTTGGCCACCGCTTGCTCGCAGCATGGTGTACAGCCAGAACAATACAAGAGATTTCTAACCAGCCTGGAGAGAGATACGTTGAGCTGTTGATGAATGGTGGTTAAATGTCACTGCTGTCTGCAGGAGGAGGACGAGGAGGAAGAGGAGGAGGAGGAAGAGGGGAAAGTGTGCGAGACGCTGTTGAATAAAAGGTTCATGGATATTATTGCATTTAAATTAGTCATTTTAAAAACAATGGATCGTTGACTCCAGGCAGAAAAAGACAAAAGCAGCCTGTGACTGTAAACATGCACAAACTCGTGTGTTTTTCTTTCATTCTGAAAAAGACAACGGTCTCATTTATTAAGTTGACTCACACAGTCGACGCACGTCTGTTAATGTTTGTGGTGTTTTCTTTTTGAGAGCCATTTTAATAACAGTGCTCACCTCCTCATGTGCAAATGTTCCTCCTCACCTTGACGCTATGTTGTAAGAGCACCGCTGCTGCATTTTGGGCTTAATGACTGTGATTGGTTTCAGGAAATATAAACAAGCCAGAGCAATTTTCCCCTTTAGAGTGCTGCAGGGATGATGTTTTTCTGTAGCCCAACATGCAAGTTAGTCGCCCTGGTTACTACGTCACAAAGCCTATTTGAGTTAGTCATTGCATTTTTGATTATTGCAGAAAAAGGCTCTGTGGTAATTATGATACTTACATGTTTTGGTAGGCAAGATAACCTTCACAAATAAAACCCACTTTATGATTTTGGAAGCCCACCATGCAATCACAAGAAGTAAAAAGCTAACGTTAGTCTAAACAAACTACACCACAGTCACGTGAAGCTGTGTTCTGTAGTCTCAGAGACAGACAACCATTCACACTCACATTCACACCTACGGACAAAAAAACTGTCAGTTCACACCAATGCAACTAGATGAGCCGGCATATCATCTCTAGTCAACAACTCTCTGTGCTTCTGATCTGATTTGCACACATACCGCGAGCAGCGGCGGCAGCGACCCACCATCTGACACCGTGAGGGCGGAAACAGAGGTTTCGGTGGAGCCAACACGCTGTCTGCAGTCATTTTGATTTGACCAGCGACTTCACTACAAGCTGATTGGCTGTTGAAACAGGTGACGTGCTTTAAAACCAGCCGCCGGCCAGTTCACACCGCTGACACTTTTCTCCGCAACGTTCTAAAACAGTTTCGTCTCATCATGAATCTTTGGTCTGAACTGGGCTTTACAATAAACACACCAGAAGAACGGCAGAAATGTGTATTGAGCGTAAAGGGCGCTGCACAGCTCCGGCTACAAAACGTTTTACACCTTCCAAGGTGCAGTTCAGGCCCAGTGGGTCCACTTGAGCTCTAACGAGGCCCAGAATGCACCTGTGATGCTCTGCGTCTGTAAACATGAACTGTTGAGAGGAGAAATGTGCAGATGTTCAGAGAGAGAACAGAGTAATAAAATACAGGGTCAGCTATTATATTAACACATGACGAGAGGTTCACAGAGCCGGCACAACCACACTCTCTCCATAATGAGTCATTATATCAGACATAATAAATGTTTGAGCTTTTCCAGGCCATTTCCTCCATGAATAAAATTTACCGTTGCCTATTAAGAGTGCTGTAAATCTTTCATCGGATTCACAGAGTCATCGGTCCAAAAGAATGCACCCATATAGTCATTACCTCAGCGTGAGGCCAATGACGGGACCAGAAAATCTTTTCATAACCTTAATGCAGTGTGACAATACTGTGTTAATAAAAATGATGCTCACACACTGTGATAAATACAGTCATGTATTCATTCTCACCTTTTCAGCCTTAGTGCTTCTTTTCAGTTTCATATATCTGTTCGTGATGATCTTTTCCCCAGTGGAGTGAGGGTCCTTGATGAGATGGGTGTAATAGCAGGTTGATGGGTAGATCACTGAGGAGGACGTGGATATACTCTCCTTTATATTCCAATTGCTTTTTGTCTCAAAGGCAGGTACAGTGTAAATGGCCTGCATATACCCATATACCTGTGTATCCCCTCCACTACACCACTGGTTTCCCCTCCTGACAGAAGAACACAGATCTTAGTTATCCATTTGTCGTCCATCCTTTCTACTCTTACTCTCATGTTACTGAAGAATTTGAGATGGTCAGCAGGAAAAGGAAAGTGCAGGAAACTCTGACGGGCAAACTCACAGAAGACTGTGGCCACCGACAGCACCATGAAATGTGCATCGCTTGTAAGTGCCATCTGCCTTGTCCAGTGTTCATTTTGTTAATGAAAACTATGGCGAAAAATATTTGTCGATGGCCTTTTTTTTTCCATGACTAAGACAAGACATTGACGAGCTAAAAATAGATCTTGATAATAAAAACTATGACAAAATGTATGTTTATGTTTCACAGACAAGATGGGACAATGTAAGCGATCAGAGTGCTGACAGGCTGGAAACTGCCATAAATAGTCAGCGCCAGGATGTTTTTTTAGTCTGCAAACACACACCTGGAGCAGCGTCAGCCATTGGTGCGACTGTGAGCTGTAATTCAGCAGCTGTGTGTGTCTCACTGTGGATGGTGAATGGATTTGTGGAGTTTGTTAGCTGCAGTGGTGGCTGTTAGCAGTTAGCTCCGCTTCTTAGCTGCTGAACGGCAGCAGAGCAAGCGGCCACCAGACTTCACAGCTTCACCCTGCAGGACTCCACTCAGTCCGGACTGGAGAAGGTTTGTGGGTTGATGGTGTTTGACAGGCAGGTAGGAGGCTCAGTTATCTGTGAGTGTAGCTGTGCTGTAAGTAAACAGGCTGAACTCAGATCAGTTTTCTCTGACAGAGATGAAAGTTTAGTTTGAATCAGCAACTCTGTGAGAGGACACCAGTTTAAACCTCCAGACTAACATGTTGCACATGAAGAAACAAGTTATGTTTCTGCTTCTCAACAGTCACATGGATAAGTCAGAGTTTACAATGAACCTGGAGACAAATCCTAGTTGGTTCACATTAGTTATTTGTTGAGAGCATAAATGAATGTGTGCTTGTAAATCAGCCCTTAAACCTGTCAGACCCTGCTGGAGACATGACACTTTGCCTCTTTTATTTCTGCGTCTGATTGCAATTATCCATGCATATGATTCAATATATTGTGAGATTATGATGATGCAAGCAAAGAGATATGTTGCTATTTTTCAAAGTAAACAGCGGTCAGGAAACTGTCATAGTATAAAGAGATGCGCCACCACGTGTATAAAAAAAACTGTACTTTTCAATGCAAACAGAACAGTGGAATCTGAATGTGTATTTATCACAGTCCCTGTAGTATCCAACATAACACTATTGTTCAATCACAGTACAAGAATCAACATTTACCTGTATCAGTAAAGTAGAAATAAAAAAGAAAAGAAAAGGAAAATAAAAAGAAAAGTGATTTCAGGGTTCTTTGGGTGAACAATAAATAAATAAAATAAATTAAAAATTGATAGTGAGTGAACTAGTTAAGAACTGAAAGACATCACAAAACATTTATCTATTAATTAATTTATTTGGATCCCTATCAGCCCCTACCAAGGTAGCAACTACTCTTCCTGGGGTCCACACAAGCAAACATTAGAAGAAAAGGAACAAAATGCATAAAGAAAACTTCAAAAATAATGATAAAAAAATGAATTTATAACAATAAAACTACAAATTTCAAGAATTACACAAAGACAGAAAGTGTTCTCACTATATCTAAATTATCAGAAAAAATGCAGCTCAAATGTAATAATTGTATTTCAATACTCAAGTGTATTGACTTTTTTTTTACACCCTAATTAGCGCTGATACTTGTGAATTAAAAGGTTTGGTAAAGAGGCTCATTTGCATTGCATGGGGCCAATGTTGTACCAAATGTGTGGATTTTACTTTTAAATACATGCAAATATTACAGCTTGGCAGCGCAGTCAAGGGCTGTATTTCCCTCTTTGTGGGTGATTTGAGAATTACACGGTTTCTTTTTGTCTAATCTGTGCAGGTTTAACTGCTGCAAAAGCTGTGCAATCCTTCCTTGTATTCCCGGCTACAGACCTCTTCATGTGCTGAACTTCAAAGTTTTTAGGCATTTACAGTGTGAAGTGTTGTTCACTGTTCAGGCCACAAGAGTGCAGGGCACACTAACATAATGTGCAGGTATCCAGCTGAAGCAATGTATATTTCATTATCCTTTAAAATACGAATCTGTAGGCTGCATGAAGCTGATAACATTTATGTTTTACTTACTGAAATATTTGTGTTGATGCTACGTGTGTATTATTTATTATTGTTTACTATGTTGAAGAATGACAGAATCAGAAGAAAGGAAGCAAAACAATTATCAAAAGTAATAGTCATTAAAGGTGGTCTGACTGTCAGCAGCAGCAGATATAATATCCACAGTCTAACCAGCTAACCGCAGACTTCACACAGTCTTTTTGGTGTATTTTTAATAAAAGGCTGCAGTTTGAAACGTGTATGTGCAGGAAGTGGTGAAGGCAACAAGTAAGTACGAGAGCTGGTATCAGCAGCAGCCGAGCTGATTCAAATGTTCAGGTTTGTAAAGCTAAACCTTGTCATATCACATCGATTGAGTTTGTGAAACTGTTATAGGTTGTACTGCTTCCATTTTTAGTTTGGTCATATAAAAGTTGGGGTGGTGGAAAGAACTAAGAGCTTTCGTCAGTGTTTTGTCTCGATATCAAACTCAAAAAAGTCTCAGCAGAAAAGATTTATTTGATCTTCTTTTGCCAGCACTGATCTACTCATTGTTAAATTGATTCTGTCATTATATCCTTGTCATTGCTTATGCATGCCAGCATTGCAGAACATTGCAGTGACATGTAGCACAACAGCATCAGCCTCTAGTGTGACATTAAACATACATGTCGGCAGCGCTTTATAAACAATAACAAAAGCATAACGTGTCGATAACAATCATTTACCTTCCCCGTTATATGGCAGCTGATCTCGTCCTCTGCTCGGAGGCAGGGAGCTCCTGGATCTTATTGTTTTCCCAATTTGTGGACATTTTCGGCTGCTGTTCTGTTTTGTGTTAGCTGCTAACTGCTATCAGCTACCTTCAGTCCCTGAAGGTCCTGACACACCAAGCTGATGGTTGGCCGTTGGTCAAAGTTTGGCCATTTGTGAGCGTCCTCTGCCCTTATTGATGCGGCCTGCACCACACCATTGCCCCTTCTTGGGCCCTAGTTGGTCTTTATTCCACCAATTCAGCATGTTGAATCGGCGTCGGCACAGTGAAGCCCGTCAGCAAATGAAATCACTCTGATTGGTAGTTCACCTCAGCGCACAAGAGAAACTGAAGTGAGGAAAGTAAACAAAGAGCCAACGTAGAGGGACTGAGGTCGAAACAAACTTGTTCCATAAAGTCAGTTTATTTTTCTTTGTTCATTGAGCTCTTTAGCTGAAACATTTCCTGATGGTTTGTTATTATATCCTGGTCCACAGTAAATATGCTCTGACCGTGTTGCTAATGTGCTAACTTGCTAACTAGTGTCGAGACAGTTTTCTGGTTTCCCTTTTTGGATGTCGATTACAGATGACGGCTGTTTGCTGGTATGGAGGGGAATGTGCAGAATATACGTGCTTAGTTGCTGTCAGTTTGGTGTGTTCATGTGCAACTTTTTGGTCAAGATGAAAATATGAGGCAACGTTTTGGTGCTGTTACTGTCTCCAATGCTGGCAACTCATTTCGTGGTTGTACCTTTTATACGAAACGATGAGGCGGCAGAATGGCTTGAAATTCCCGCCTTGAAGAGGCAGTGTAAAAGGGACTTTTGGCACTTCTGTGTTGGCTTCATTTTTGTTGTTGTTAAGTCTCATTTTTTGGCAGTAATCCATACTGAAGATGATCCGAGACATAGACACAGTGTGCACAGCTTCGTACTGAGGTTGAGGTGAGGTTGGATGTCTGAGGCGATCACATCCCCACACTCACAGTCTGACTCCTGCAGTCTCCACAGCCTTTGTCATGGGGTTACTAATAGCCTGAGGCCACGGCTCCATGCTGGCAGATGGTGGCTTAGAGGAGGAAATGCTGGTTCAAGGGGCCAAATATCCAACCTGACTTAATCCAAACAGCTCAGTGCTTCTCCTGCTCTCTTCCTGCTGACATTTTTCGCTTTCTGTCAAATTGTGTTATCTTGTCTTCCTCCTCTGTCCCTCAGGATTAACCATAAAAAATCCCATTTCATATTCTTTTTTCATTGTCTCTATAAGGCTGTTTAATTCTCCCGCTAATGACACATTCTGCTTCCCACCTTCTGAATTAATTATCAATCTATCCATTTATCTGTTCATCTCCAGTATCTATCCATCCTCCATACAGCCCATCTCCTTCCTTCTGTTTTTATCATCTCTGTGTCCTTCTCATTCCCCTGCGGACCCTTCAGTCTGACCTGAGGTCAGCTGTATGAACTCCTGACTGCATCAGAACAGACATGCCACCAGCTTGTGTGTCAAACAGCCTCTAGAATTCTGAAGGACCTGGACATGTCAGAGTAGCCCATCAGCATGCTAACCGGTGCTACTTCACAATTACTACATGTACTTGTTTTTCATAATCTGCTTGTAAATTCAATACTATTTGTTTGTGTTTTATCCGTGTAATTTGTAACTGTGCTTCGTACTTGTTGCTGCATATCTTGGCCAGGTCTCCCTTGGAAAAGAGGTTGTTAATCTCAATGGGATCTTCCTGGTTAAATAAAGGTTAATAATAATAATAATAATAATCTTTTTTAATAGCCTCTTTGCATGTGACATCACGCATCAGTGTGCTGTCCAGACGGAGGACATGCAACTGGAGGCAAAGACTACAAACACTGCACAGATGCCTTTGATCCGTGTTGTTTACAGCTGCTTTGAGGGGAGGCTGTGGCTCAGAGGCAGAGCGGGTCGTCCACCAATTGACAGATCAGCAGTTCGATCCCTGGCTCCTCCAGCCTGCATGTCGAAGTATCTTCTGTCTGTGTGTGTTAAAACTGAGTAAAGTTTTGAAATAAATAACAGGGTTTGGCTTTACATTCATACAGGAAACGAACACCGGCCTCTGAGTGAAAGTTGGTGGTTGTTGGACGTCAACACCACCACCTGGCCGTATATCATGCCAACATGAAAAGACGACTTTTTTCGTTGGTGTCTGATGCTGGAAATCACTGCCCAAGCGCAGGTATTCGATGACTTTAGAATGAGACCAGGTTGGAGTGTGGTATTTAGTGACACATTGATTTTGAGACAAGGGAACCATAGTGGTAAAACGCTAACTTGATCCCAGTTTTAGGACTCATTCCTGGTGCACTCTACCTCAATCTTACAGCGACGAGGAAGAGGAAAAGTTGAGGAATCCGTAATGTAGGATTCATCCTCTGTACAAAACAGTTGTTGAAATTCTTCAGTCTGGACCAAAGTGATGGATCCACACGTCGACACTGCTAGCGTAGGTAAAAAGTACAGTTCTTATCCTTTAGTTCCTCTCATGCTTGTATGTTTGTTGTTCTTTGCTCTGCTCTACCCCCCGTTTCCCGCCCTTTGGGATGTGATGGATGATCCTGGTTTCCACATGATATTTATAAGAGTTTGTGTCTGTCTCCGTCTCTTCCGCTCTCTGTCTTTCTGTCTGTAACTTGGCATTTGTATACCAAAGCAAATGTCACATATAAGTAATCTCCCCCCTGCTGGGTATGTGTGTGTACAGCCACTGTGACCTTGGTACAGGAACGTTTTCAAGATAAAGACATTTTTCCTGGGCTGCAATCTCCTGCTGCAGCTGCATCCACCTTAAACCTCGGCAGGAGGCCGGTGTCGACGCATACAGTGCATCTCTACTGCTGCTGCTGCTGCACCTCACAGCCTCAATCCCAGCCCTTCATCCCTCTGCTGTCCTCATCCCCGTCACTCCTCCTGCGCCTCTTTTATTGCAGCCACTACCCCTATCAATCGCACCCTCACCTCTCATATCCCCCTCCCCTCCTCCTCCTTCTCCTCTCCTCCTCTTCTTCTGTCAGTCGTGATGGATAAGGTCTTGTGATTGCCTTGTCAGACCTCTGGAGCATCTGCCCCTTTGGGACTCTGCTGTTTTTTGTGTATCGTGCGTGTGTGTGTGTGTGTGTGTGTGTGTGTGTGTGTTGTCCCTGGCCCCCAGAGTTGATTGGATTGGATTGCATTTACAGGCAGAAGGGCCGGATGGATGAACAAAGCACCGTCATTCAGGCCAAGCCCTCCATACTCGCCCAGCTCAGACGTGAGCTGTGTGTGTGTGTGTGTGTTCCTGTAGGTACCATGTCCTTTGTCTTTTTCACAATAATCCTGATAAGCACTTTTTGCACACTGCAGACATTTACCATGTTTTCAACCTGGTAATTGTCTACATTTTTTCAAAGCGGTGCATTTTTTAACTGCACCTCTCACTCTGTCGTAATTGATCTGTATTGACTTATAAACATCATTGACAACGATTTCCTGAGTCGCCTTTTTGCTAAACAGGTCTGTTTGTATCCTACATCGATGAGCAGAAAGTAAAATCATGTTCCAAACCCTCTTGTGACCAGACATATGGTTTGTTATTTTTCCGGCTTTCAGCTGTTTAAATTATAAATTCTATTTGTGCCTTTCTCAGAAGATAACGTGTCAGACAGTAAACATGCTTCTTGATGTGATTCTCCATCTCGGGGAGGACTGCTTTGTATTGGCAGATTAATGAAAAAGGTTTGGTGGGAACAGACGTCTCGAGAGAATTTTCCAACTGAGGATATTTTCTAAAGCTGCAGCTTTTCTCAGATTGATGGTTCCTGTAAAGGCTTAACTTACACTTCACATTAGATACATAAACAGGCTCATATTGAAACAGGCCTTTAATTTAATAATTCCAGTTGCTTAGCAAAGATCAGGAAATACGACCAAACTGTTCTTTTAACTCAGTATGAATTTTACTTGTATAAAAATTTGATTTCAAATATTATGAATCATTAATTTGATCTAGCTCTGACAGACAGCGAGGACACCTCCTGTTAAAAAAAAAACACTCACTTAGATTCATTTGTATGAAAAACACCATTGATTCCTCTGATCAGTGGACCTGTACGGACACAAGGAATATGAATATCTTGCCAGGTAATCCCGGAATTGACGCATATTCTGACTTAATGACAGCTTCAGAGGTGGGAGGGAGTCACCACTTTATTTTGGTCTGCCTTGTATAATATGCTGGTAAATCTGATCTGAACAAATGTATTAGTTAATTGATCTTCTTGGGTGCTCATGGTTATATCTGTATGCACTATGGAAGCAGCTAACCAACGTTAGCTCAATAACCCGGTTTTATACATCCAAGAACTTCTATAAAAATGACCTGCTTAGCAACAAGACCAGGCCTCTAATTGAGACAGGTCTTTATTTGTTAAAATATGAAGCCACACTGGGCTGGTGAAAGAGAATAAGTGTTTAATGGAAGTTTTATGGTATTCACATCCCATTTTTGTAAATATGATATATATCAAGAACACATTGAGGGAGTTTCCTCAACTTTGGCACAAACGTCCACCTGGGCTCAAGAATAAACTGATTAGAATTTGGTGGTCAAAAATCAAAGGTCACTGTGACCCCACAAAACATGTCCTTAGCCATAACTCAATCATTCATACGCTAATAACTTCACACAAATGTCTGACAGGATCAAATGAAGTGATGACATTTTATATCCAAAAGGTCAAAGGTCAGCTTGACTGTGACATCATCATGTTTTAACGTCATATCTCAGGAACAGAAGGGGAGACATTTGGTCAGATACTGAATTGGTGACTCTAATCTTGAAACTGTGCTGATTGTATAGATCTTCTGTGTGTGAAGCCCCTCCATGTTGTCACTGACATGATGGAGACTGAAAGTGAAACTTGACTGCTTCATGGAGGCGTACAATAGACCCTTTACTGTTAGTCAACAGTATGAGTTTTGGGTGGGTGGGGCTTAGCTAGAGGCAAAAAAAGAGGCAAAATTCTGTTGTCTTCTTTTTAGACGATGTGAGGATGAAGATGATGTGAGTGGTGCGTTCAGAAACACTCATTATGAGTGTGGGAGCGACTCTGACACAAACTGGAGCGTTGATAAATGTGGAGCGCTGTGTGAATGTAGCGTTGGGTTATTCAGAGCAGCGCACTCTCAGAGTGGCAAAGCGCACTCTGGACACTCTGTCTGTGGAGACGGAGCAGCAGAGCGCCGAGCGCAGTGAATGTGTGATTAACTTAACCCGTTGGTTCATTCATGTAGAAATATAAGGCTGCGTTTCTTCCACCAACAGGGCTCTCATTTTAGTGTAGAGCGTCAGACTGAATTTACCAACGCACCAGCATTTTTGATGATGGCCTCCGTCCAGTCCTTTGGTCTTATCACATTTAACCATAGTTGTCTTTGTTTTTGTTGACGGGCAGTGGCGGCTTTTGAGCTATGACTCCTTCTATTCTGGCTCCAATAACACAACAAGACAAACGCATTTTAACACTCCTGTGGAGCCTACAGCCCTGTGGGGGAGAGGCAGCTTTAGCTAATAAAATGATGTCATTGTGACGTCGGCCAAAAAAGGGTCTATTGGAAGGCGGTTATTCGTGTTTCCCACATATTTCATGCCTCATTTACTGCATATTATAAAATGAATACAATTTATTGCATTTGTGCAACAGATGAGTTTGAATGAATTTGATGAAGTTTGTAAATGTGTTTAGTAGTTTATGATCCATTGAACAGAGTGGAACTGATTCTTGGTGTCGTCGGGCTCAGAACGATTAATTTCCTCCAGACTAAGCAGAGCTTTGATTCTACTTGTTCTTGCATTTGTTCTTTGCTTTCTGTATTTTGTGATCATTTATTTTGCCGTGCTTTGCATCTCCTGTCACCTCATCGTAGAGCTGAATTGAAACTTGGCAGTCTCATCAGTGATAACCAGCCTTAACTGCAGTCTGGAGAGCTGTTTGAGTGCACGTGTTTGAAGCAGCTGCTCATCACAGCGCTGGCTCTCTTACACTGCTGTTAATTTCTGCCTGATTTATTGTTTGAAGTTTTAAGTGATGCCTATAATTCTTCTGCAGTAAAACAGCTCCATCCAGCTGCTGGCAGAGAAGAACAAACTCTCTTACTGTAAAAATTACTCTGGAGCCGCTCTCTGGCCCACACTATGCTTTTATTAAAGCTGTGAAACTGAATGTGAAGAAGAAAAATTAAGATAGGAAGCAGATTGTTTGTGGCACAGCTATAAGGGGTCAAGGAGGACCAAGAGGCCGTGGTGGAATATAACTAAGTAATGTACTCAAGTACAAATTTAAGATACTTGTACTTTTCCATCCTCTTCCTGTCCAGTGAAAACCATGTATCTCCAGATGTGCTGATGTTGACGTTTGTGATAAACTGACTATGTTGAGAATATTCTCCTCCTTCTGAAACCAAATAATCTCTTTAAAAACCCTCTTTGATCAGCAGCAAAATGAATCGTCACAAAGCTGAAAACTGTTTTTCTGACTTTTCAGAGATACGTGGTTCCCACAGGACAGCCAAGCTACAAATATGATCATCTTATAGAATATGATGCATCGCTGTAGATGAAACTACCCAACAGGATATGGAGGAGTTCAAATGAGCACAATGTTAAACGTCTACAGCAGGAAAATGCAACATACACATTAAGCAGTGATATTAATCCTGAAACATATTGAGGGAAGTCAACAGTTAGTTAATTAGTTAACTGGTCATTCAGTCTTAGCTTGCAGTAACAACAACAATAACATATTGGAATTCGCAATCTATTTCTTGTAGCATACGTAGAATTCCTTTTACTTTTTGCTTGCTTCTGGAGCATTTCCAGGGTGTTTTTATGACTGAAGTAAGAATACTTTTTTCACCACTTGCAGATAGTCTGAAACTCACTCCAGACACTGAATAGAAAACATCGCTGGCTGTCTAAAGCGACGGCTTTGGTGACATTTACGTTAATGTTTCTTACATCTATATCAGGATATTCACAGAAAGATTTGGCACCTGGTGCATAAGGAACTGTATCACTGCTGGAAAAAGCAGGGAGATGAAAAGTTTAATGATATGAAGGAACAGAGTGTTTGCAGTTTTCTCAGGCTGCACTGATGGATTTTATTTTTTGCTGTTGAAGTCTTAATTAATGACCATTATGAGTGTGACGGATGCTTACTGCGCTTTGAACAGTGAAAGTTCTAATAGGTTCTCAACAATTTCATTATTCATTGGATAAACTACTTTATAAATGTCCAATATTTCATGAATATTTGACAACAGACGCTCGTTAAATTTCTGTTGCTCCCCTGCTGTATCTAAAACGTTTTCCTGGATATTAATTTATTTAATTATGCAGCTGGATCAAATTTAAAAACATCAGGCGAGAGACACTTGGTCAACTGTATTTTAAAGATATTTTTGGGGGGCTTTTTGTCTTTAATAGGCCAATTATAGCATGAAAGGGGGAGAGAGAAGCAGGATGACATGCAGCACAGGGCCATGGATTGGAATCTAACCAACATCACATCACACCTGTCCTGCCCATGATCTCATCCTGCCAGCTGTCCTGCTCATATAGACACCATTTCGGCGCTAACACTACCGCCTGTGTTGGCTTAAAGGCGAAGTTACTCTGTGCCCTCCCTTCTGTGATTGTACCTTATATACAGCAAGGCGAGGCGGCATAATGGCGTAATATTAAGGGATGCAGGTGTGTCGACAGAGACTGATCACGTGATGTTTGGAAAACACAGAGGACACCTGGTGGGCAGGTGAGGGATAACATGGTCAGAAATGACAGCACTGAGTAAAGCAACAGAACATGCGCGAGTTAGATCTGTGACATCGACCTTCATTCAGAATCTCCTTTTAAAGATCCACTATTTTAAAAGTTTGATTTCCAACATGAAATTACTCACTGAGTATAACTCGTGTTTTTTCCTTTTTACACCGGATATCCACTTCCTGTCCATCCAGCAAAACCCACAACAGTGAGGTGATGACACTGCAGTTTATAATTAAATTTACAGCCTCTCAACTGGCTCTCTTATCTGGAGCAGCCTGCAGCCAGTGTTTTAGCTCCTCTATTGTCAAAAACCACAACAGCAAAGACAACAAAACACCTTTAATGTACATTTTAAATCTGTTCTTTATGAGAGCTGTTCTTTATTATGTTCACAATAACGTTTCATCTCAGAAGCTAACAGAATCATTAACTCAGTGCAGCTGCTCTGAAGCCAACATTTTATAAAAAATGTTCTGACCTTGTAAAGTGTCTTTGAGTACATTTAAAAGCTCCTGCTAAAATGCATTTGTTACTTTATCTATTAGGTTATGTTGGCCTTGAGATGATTGTGTATAACAATATGAATGTGGCAGCACAGCCTACACAGATAAGCGATGTTAAAGAGGATGAGTTACTCAGTGTGAAAGCTTCAGTGCCTGTCAGACTTGGTAAGGAAATGGACTGTGTGGAGGAAAGACAAGAGGGAAAGAAAATTCCAGGACGTTTTGTGGAAACAAACCAAACCAGCCTTGAGGAGTTCCAGCCTGTCTGTTAAGTTTTCAAAATATAAATTGATAGAATTTTAACATTACCCACAGAAATTGTGAATGTGTTTGTGCTAAATGTAGTAAAAACAAACGGAAATCTACTGCCAAGAAGTAACAGCTTTTCAGTCAGGAACAATTTAGTCAAAGAAAACTTTATTTCCATTTGCAGCAGCATTATATTTGGCGGTATGACTCTGTTCTGAGGCCTCTCCACCCTTCCATGCGCCTACATGGAAAGCCTAAGGTGCAGAAGGAACATACACCTCTGCCCTTCCATGCGCAAACAAGGAAAACTTTAATATATCGAGAGAGTGTACCTTTCCGCCCTTCTGTGTGTCTATGTGGACAGCCTTAAGCCTGGGAGAGATCACACCTCTTCGCCCTTCCATGCTCAAACAGGGAAGGCCTTAATGCAGAGAGAGCGCACCTCTCTGCCCTTCCATGCATCTACACAGAAAGCCAAAGGCAGAGAGAGCAGCAGCAGTGACAAACAGAAATGACATTGATACGTCAGACACTGACATTGGTTGCATAGAAATGTGATCTACCAGCTGACTCCCTTCATCAATCAGCTGATCCATCAGATGATTTCTGCTGCTTGAGATCAGCTGATCTGAGCTGAGCTTGACATCGTGTCCAGTTTGAATTAAGGTCATTTTTGTTGAATCACTTTCAAAACACTTTTTTATTCCTTCAGAGCAGTTACAAAGTCGTTGAAATAAAAAGTTCAACAGTGCTGAACTTGACTCTGTTGCTTCCTGTGAAGACAATGACAATAAATAAATGCAGCATTAAATTTAAACCGAGCGCAGCTGATTTCATCTCATCACCGTGCTGTTGTTCCTCCCCTGCTGGTGTTGGCTTGTGCACGGATGTGACATCTGTATAATTATCTCCAGAGGTCGAGTTGTTTCATGTCGGTGAAGAGTCCTCATGTGAACGGCTGCTTTAATTGTTTGAAACGCCGCCTACAGCCGACATCCATGTAATTACTGTCTCCCTAACCTGTCTTGTCTTCATCTATTTGGTCAGTCAGATTCGTGTTGAGAGAGACCGCAGAAAATAAAGTCTTTATTAAATGTGTGTGTGTGTGTGTGTGTGTGTTGTTGTAGTGTGTGAAGAGCAGGCAGTAGACGAGACAAGAACTGTTCATTTTGCAACAGATTACTGTCACGTTTGTGTCTGCAAGTCAAACACACACACACACACACACACACACACACACACACACACACACTTCAGCACATACAAACATTGACATGTTAAGACACATGCAGACACGCTTCATGTACTAATACAGAATATACATACATGATCAAACGCACATACCAAGAATTATTGTCTGGTAGACTGTGTGTGTGTGTGTGTGTGTGTGTGTGTGTGTGTGTGTGTGTATGTTGTATTTGACCAGCTGTTGAGCTTTAAGCTCTTATTCTAAGACCCACTTTCATCTCAGGCAAGCAGCTCTCAGTGTTTATAGAGGGTGGCTCATAGCCAACATGGAGCGTGTGTGTGTGTGTGTGTGTGTGTGTGTGTGTGCGGACACACATTTATATGTGCACGTCGAGAGGGGGCACGTGTCAGTGACTGTCATGCATCAGCAGTGGAGGAAATTACATTTACTTGCACAAGTACAAATTTGAGGTACTTTGCTGAGGTGCTAACGTTAGCTAATGTGCTAAAAAGTTAGCGTTGCAGAGAAATCCAATATTCCTCTTAATCCCTCCCCAGTTTCTGATGAGCTGGACATGATAACCCTTAATACACATAACGTTATTCATCCCTACAACAGGAAATACTTGTTCCCTAACCTGACATGAAGTTCTTCTAGACCTCCCTGCACAGTGAGTCGGGAGAAGTGAATGAGTGAATGATTTCGGACACAGTCTCTGGCGTTTGAGAGTCTACATTGAAAACAATGAATTTGAGGGTGTGAAAAACACGGCATGTACTCGGGGTCGTAGTCACGAGAGGATCCATGACACAATATAACGAAACTTGAGTCACGATTCAGTATTATTGGGATTTTAAATATTTTTCGCTATGCTGAGTATAGCGATAAAATATATTGCTATTTATTACCATTTATCATCTGTAAATAATGTCCACAAAGGAAACTATGTCAACATCTGTTTTATCTAATACCATTAAGTTTTCAGTCTGTTCATCTCACGTCAGCAAAATGTATCCAGTGGACTGAAAAAGCAATTAATTATATTATTCCAGTCGGCTACCTTAAGTTTAATTTGTATTTGTAATATAAATAATTCATGTAATAAATAAATCAATACTTGGCCCAGTGTGATGATACGATATTGTCACACAAAAATATCGTGAAACTTGCTGCATCAATCCTTCACCCGACCCTGATGTGTCACACAGAATCAGATATCGGACATTAAAGTGTTCAAGGGTCTGAGTACTTGATGCACTGTGTGTGTGTGTGTGTGTGTGTGTGTGTGTGTGTGTGTGTGTGTGTGTGTGTGTGTGTGTGTTGAAGCCAGTCATCAGTCATCATGTCAGTCTGTGAGGTATCATTACACTCTCCTCCAGAGGGCACAATAACAGCGAGTCATGTTTTTATCTGCTCTTTAGTCTGGGAGGAAACTCCGACACAGTTTAGTAGTAAAGGCTCGTCCACCCGTCCTGCAGGCTGCTGCAGCCGTTTATAGAAACACTGATTGTGCAGAGTGTGTAGTTGTGTCTTTGTGTCCAGTCATAGCATGTTTAACTGTCAGATAATTACTGCAAATGTGTTTTTAGCATGTGATGAGCAGAGGGCAGCGACTGATAAAAGCCTCCATCAGCTGTAGTGCAGGAACCTCACACAACTAGACGTACATGTTTTATCTGATCACAGCTGAAGTGTGTTTTACACCACTGCTCCGTGCGTGTGTCGGTCACTTCCTGATCGATGAGCAGACTCCTGCTGTGTGATCTATCACAGTGAACACTGTTGTTGGATTGATTTGAGGAGCCTGTGCAGCTTCACTTCACCATGATGTAACTTTGACTAAACTAATGCAAGCGTGAAGCCTGTCAGTGAGGAGGATGTGACTCTTTGCCTTCGGACCAGAGCTGACGTGTTATATAGACGCTGATTGAGTTTTCAGTTACAGGTCTGTGTGTATTGAGTTAACTGAGCAGTGAAGTCTGCTGCTCTTCCTCTCACAGTCTCTGTTCTTTACGTATCTGCTCATTTCCTTCGTCTGCCCACCAGATGCCCCTATTTGCATTTTTAAAATCACTTGATTTAGTCGCTCTGCACAGCTGTTCTGCATGTACTCATTAGTAGCAGTGTGACAATACAGCGTGGCCCAAGGACGGGCACCGCGGGGACTGAGATACATTTCAATATCAAGTAAAAGTTCCTCCCAGACAGAGTGTACTGTAGACGAGGTGCTGAGAGCTGGAGACGGGCTGATTATCTGCTGTTTTCTCTCGCTCCACGATAAAGAACAAACTGTGTTCAGCAGCTCGTGTGTTTTGACAGTTTGTCTATTGCTTTGTCTGTTTTCTGACTCACGCTGCACATTTGCTCAGACAGACTGTAAACTTAGCAGGTGCTTCAGTTCCTCCTCTTTTTCTTCCACATGCTTTTTGCTCTCTGCACAGTCACACGCAGGTTAACTGCTTAAGTTTACACAAGCTGAACTGAGCCCAACTGAAGAGGGTTTGCTTTTGTTCCAGGTCCTGCCACCTTCAGTAACCTGTGTTCAGGTGATGCAAAGCATCTGAACGACAACACTCAGCACAGTGCAGCTGCTTTGCAAAATGGCCAACTGACGCGTTTGTAAAAGGAGGAGCAGGGATGGAGGTAAAAGCAGACAAGCTTTTACCTCCAAGTTGATTCCCACGTGCATCTCTGTGAAAATGAAGCAGGCACTGAGCTTATGTTGCTTCAAAGAATTGGATTATATTATTTATTCATAAGTCCTTATTACAAGTGTAACACTTCATAATATGGTTTTGGACGACATGCTATACTATGACTTTTTTTCATGATTTTGGACGACATGCTATACTATGACTTTTTTTCATGGTTTTGGACGACATGCTATACTATGACTTTTTTTCATGATTTTAGTGGACGACATGCTATACTATGACTTTTTTTCATGATTTTGGACGACATGCTATACTATGACTTTTTTCATGATTTTGGACGACATGCTATACTATGACTTTTTTTAATGATTTTCGGACGACATGCTATACTATGACTTTTTTTAATGATTTCGGACGACATGCTATACTATGACTTTTTTTAATGATTTTGGACGACATGCTATACTATGACTTTTTTTAATGATTTCGGACGACATGCTATACTATGACTTTTTTTTAATGATTTCGGACGACATGCTATACTATGACTTTTTTTCATGATTTTGGACGACATGCTATACTATGACTTTTTTCATGATTCGGACGACATGCTATACTATGACTTTTTTTCATGATTTTGGACGACATGCTATACTATGACTTTTTTCATGATTTTGGACGACATGCTATACTATGACTTTTTTTAATGATTTTGGACGACATGCTATACTATGACTTTTTTTCATGATTTTGGACGACATGCTATACTATGACTTTTTTTCATATTTGGACGACATGCTATACTATGACTTTTTTTAATGATTTCGGACGACATGCTATACTATGACTTTTTTTCATGATTTTGGACGACATGCTATACTATGACTTTTTTCATGATTTGGACGACATGCTATACTATAATTTTTTAATGATTTCGGACGACATGCTATACTATGACTTTTTTCATGATTTGGACGACATGCTATACTATGACTTTTTTTCATGATTTTGGACGACATGCTATACTATGACTTTTTTTATGATTTTGGACGACATGCTATACTATGACTTTTTTTAATGATTTTGGACGACATGCTATACTATGACTTTTTTCATGATTTTGGACGACATGCTATACTATGACTTTTTTTAATGATTTTGGACGACATGCTATACTATGACTTTTTTTCATGATTTCGGACGACATGCTATACTATGATTTTTTTTTAATGATTTTGGACGAATGCTATACTATGACTTTTTTTAATGATTTCGGACGACATGCTATACTATGACTTTTTTTAATGATTTGGACGACATGCTATACTATGACTTTTTTTAATGATTTGGACGACATGCTATACTATGACTTTTTTTAATGATTTGGACGACATGCTATACTATGACATTTTTAATGATTTCGGACGACATGCTATACTATGACTTTTTTTCATGATTTTGGACGACATGCTATACTATGACTTTTTTCATGATTTCGGACGACATGCTATACTATGACTTTTTTTCATGATTTCGGACGACATGCTATACTATGACTTTTTTTCATGATTTTGGACGACATGCTATACTATGACTTTTTTCATGATTTGGACGACATGCTATACTATGACTTTTTTTAATGATTTCGGACGACATGCTATACTATGACTTTTTTTCATGATTTTGGACGACATGCTATACTATGACTTTTTTCATGATTTTGGACGACATGCTATACTATGACTTTTTTTATGATTTGGACGACATGCTATACTATGACTTTTTTCATGATTTGGACGACATGCTATACTATGACTTTTTTTCATGATTTTGGACGACATGCTACTATGACTTTTTTTCATGATTTTGGACGACATGCTATACTATGACTTTTTTTCATGATTTTAGTCGACATGCTATACTATGACTTTTTTTCATGATTTTGGACGACATGCTATACTATGACTTTTTTTCATGATTTCGGACGACATGCTATACTATGACTTTTTTTAATGATTTTGGACGACATGCTATACTATGACTTTTTTAATGATTTGGACGACATGCTATACTATGACTTTTTTTAATGATTTCGGACGACATGCTATACTATGACTTTTTTTAATGATTTTGGACGACATGCTACTATGACTTTTTAATGATTTTGGACGACATGCTATACTATGACTTTTTTCATGATTTCGGACGACATGCTATACTATGACTTTTTTAATGATTTCGGACGACATGCTATACTATGACTTTTTTTAATGATTTGGACGACATGCTATACTATGACTTTTTTTCATGATTTTGGACGACATGCTATACTATGACTTTTTTCATGATTTTGGACGACATGCATACTATGACTTTTTCATGATTTTGGACGACATGCTATACTATGACTTTTTAATGATTTCGGACGACATGCTATACTATGACTTTTTTTAATGATTTTCGGACGACATGCTATACTATGACTTTTTTTATTGATTTGGACGACATGCTATACTATGACTTTTTTCATGATTTTGGACGACATGCTATACTATGACTTTTTTCATGATTTTGGACGACATGCTATACTATGACTTTTTTTAATGATTTCGGACGACATGCTATACTATGACTTTTTTCTGATTCGGACGACATGCTATACTATGACTTTTTTAATGATTTGGACGACATGCTATACTATGACTTTTTTTAATGATTTCGGACGACATGCTATACTATGACTTTTTTAATGATTTTGGACGACATGCTATACTATGACTTTTTTAATGATTTTGGACGACATGCTATACTATGACTTTTTTTCATGATTTGGACGACATGCATACTATGACTTTTTTTAATGATTTCGGACGACATGCTATACTATGACTTTTTTAATGATTTTGGACGACATGCTATACTATGACTTTTTTTAATGATTTGGACGACATGCTATACTATGACTTTTTTCATGATTTTGGACGACATGCTATACTAATGACTTTTTTAATGATTTTGGACGACATGCTATACTAAGACTTTTTTTCATGATTTGGACGACATGCTATACTATGACTTTTTTAATGATTTCGGACGACATGCTATACTATGACATTTTTTAATGATTTCGGACGACATGCTATACTATGACTTTTTTTAATGATTTTCGGACGACATGCTATACTATGACTTTTTTTCATGATTTTGGACGACATGCTATACTATGACTTTTTTCATGATTTTGGACGACATGCTATACTATGACTTTTTTTATGATTTTCGGACGACATGCTATACTATGACTTTTTTAATGATTTCGGACGACATGCTATACTATGACTTTTTTTCATGATTTTGGACGACATGCTATACTATGACTTTTTTTCATGATTTTGGACGACATGCTATACTATGACTTTTTTTCATGATTTTGTCGACATGCTATACTATGACTTTTTTTCATGATTTTGGACGACATGCTATACTATGACTTTTTTATGATTTCGGACGACATGCTATACTATGACTTTTTTTAATGATTTTGGACGACATGCTATACTATGACTTTTTTAATGATTTCGGACGACATGCTATACTATGACTTTTTTTAATGATTTCGGACGACATGCTATACTATGACTTTTTTTTAATGATTTGGACGACATGCTATACTATGACTTTTTTTAATGATTTTGGACGACATGCTATACTATGACTTTTTTCATGATTTGGACGACATGCTATACTATGACTTTTTTTTATGATTTGGACGACATGCTATACTATGACTTTTTTTAATGATTTCGGACGACATGCTATACTATGACTTTTTTTAATGATTTCGGACGACATGCTATACTATGACTTTTTTTAATGATTTCGGACGACATGCTATACTATGACTTTTTTTCATGATTTCGGACGACATGCTATACTATGACTTTTTTTCATGATTTGGACGACATGCTATACTATGACTTTTTTTCATGATTTTGGACGACATGCTATACTATGACTTTTTTTTCATGGTTTCGGACGACATGCTATACTATGACTTTTTTTCATGATTTTGGACGACATGCTATACTATGACTTTTTTTAATGATTTCGGACGACATGCTATACTATGACTTTTTTTAATGATTTTGGACGACATGCTATACTATGACTTTTTTTTTTTTTAATGATTTCGGACGACATGCTATACTATGACTTTTTTTAATGATTTCGGACGACATGCTATACTATGACTTTTTTAATGATTTCGGACGACATGCTATACTATGACTTTTTTTTGATTTTGGGACGACATGCTATACTATGACTTTTTTCATGATTTTGGACGACATGCTATACTATGACTTTTTTTCATGATTTTGGACGACATGCTATCTATATGACTTTTTTTCATGATTTTGGACGACATGCTATACTATGACTTTTTCATAATTCGGACGACATGCTATACTATGACTTTTTTTAATGATTTCGGACGACATGCTATACTATGACTTTTTTTCATGATTTTGGACGACATGCTATACTATGACTTTTTTCATGATTTTGGACGACATGCTATACTATAACTTTTTTTATTGATTTCGGACGACATGCTATACTATGACATTTTTTAATGATTTCGGACGACATGCTATACTATGACTTTTTTTCATGATTTTGGACGACATGCTATACTATGACTTTTTTTCATGATTTTGGACGACATGCTATACTATGACTTTTTTTCATGATTTTAGTCGACATGCTATACTATGACTTTTTTTCATGATTTTGGACGACATGCTATACTATGACTTTTTTTCATGATTTCGGACGACATGCTATACTATGACTTTTTTTAATGATTTTGGACGACATGCTATACTATGACTTTTTTTAATGATTTCGGACGACATGCTATACTATGACTTTTTTTAATGATTTCGGACGACATGCTATACTATGACTTTTTTTAATGATTTTGGACGACATGCTATACTATGACTTTTTTTAATGATTTTGGACGACATGCTATACTATGACTTTTTTCATGATTTCGGACGACATGCTATACTATGACTTTTTTTAATGATTTCGGACGACATGCTATACTATGACATTTTTTAATGATTTCGGACGACATGCTATACTATGACTTTTTTTCATGATTTTGGACGACATGCTATACTATGACTTTTTTCATGATTTTGGACGACATGCTATACTATGACTTTTTTCATGATTTTGGACGACATGCTATACTATGACTTTTTTCATGATTTCGGACGACATGCTATACTATGACTTTTTTTAATGATTTCGGACGACATGCTATACTATGACTTTTTTCATGATTTTGGACGACATGCTATACTATGACTTTTTTCATGATTTTGGACGACATGCTATACTATGACTTTTTTCATGATTTTCGGACGACATGCTATACTATGACTTTTTTTAATGATTTCGGACGACATGCTATACTATGACTTTTTTCATGATTTCGGACGACATGCTATACTATGACTTTTTTTAATGATTTTGGACGACATGCTATACTATGACTTTTTTTAATGATTTCGGACGACATGCTATACTATGACTTTTTTTAATGATTTTGGACGACATGCTATACTATGACTTTTTTTAATGATTTTGGACGACATGCTATACTATGACTTTTTTCATGATTTCGGACGACATGCTATACTATGACTTTTTTTAATGATTTCGGACGACATGCTATACTATGACATTTTTTAATGATTTCGGACGACATGCTATACTATGACTTTTTTTCATGATTTTGGACGACATGCTATACTATGACTTTTTTCATGATTTTGGACGACATGCTATACTATGACTTTTTTTCATGATTTTGGACGACATGCTATACTATGACTTTTTTCATGATTTTGGACGACATGCTATACTATGACTTTTTTCATGATTTCGGACGACATGCTATACTATGACTTTTTTTAATGATTTCGGACGACATGCTATACTATGACATTTTTTAATGATTTCGGACGACATGCTATACTATGACTTTTTTCATGATTTTGGACGACATGCTATACTATGACTTTTTTTATTGATTTCGGACGACATGCTATACTATGACTTTTTTTAATGATTTCGGACGACATGCTATACTATGACTTTTTTTCATGATTTTGGACGACATGCTATACTATGACTTTTTTTCATGATTTTGGACGACATGCTATACTATGACTTTTTTTCATGATTTTAGTCGACATGCTATACTATGACTTTTTTTCATGATTTTGGACGACATGCTATACTATGACTTTTTTCATGATTTCGGACGACATGCTATACTATGACTTTTTTTAATGATTTTGGACGACATGCTATACTATGACTTTTTTTAATGATTTTGGACGACATGCTATACTATGACTTTTTTTAATGATTTCGGACGACATGCTATACTATGACTTTTTTAATGATTTTGGACGACATGCTATACTATGACTTTTTTTAATGATTTTGGACGACATGCTATACTATGACTTTTTTCATGATTTCGGACGACATGCTATACTATGACTTTTTTTAATGATTTCGGACGACATGCTATACTATGACTTTTTTTAATGATTTTGGACGACATGCTATACTATGACTTTTTTTCATGATTTGGACGACATGCTATACTATGACTTTTTTTAATGATTTTGGACGACATGCTATACTATGACTTTTTTTAATGATTTTCGGACGACATGCTATACTATGACTTTTTTTATGATTTTGGACGACATGCTATACTATGACTTTTTTTAATGATTTGGACGACATGCTATACTATGACTTTTTTTAATGATTTCGGACGACATGCTATACTATGACTTTTTTTAATGATTTGGACGACATGCTATACTATGACTTTTTTTCATGATTTTGGACGACATGCTATACTATGACTTTTTTCATGATTTTGGACGACATGCTATACTATGACTTTTTTTCATGATTTTGGACGACATGCTATACTATGACTTTTTTTCATGATTTTGGACGACATGCTATACTATGACTTTTTTCATTTGGACGACATGCTATACTATGACTTTTTTTAATGATTTCGGACGACATGCTATACTATGACTTTTTTTCATGATTTTGGACGACATGCTATACTATGACTTTTTTATGATTTTGGACGACATGCTATACTATAACTTTTTTTATTGATTTCGGACGACATGCTATACTATGACTTTTTTTATGATTTCGGACGACATGCTATACTATGACTTTTTTTCATGATTTTGGACGACATGCTATACTATGACTTTTTTTCATGATTTTGGACGACATGCTATACTATGACTTTTTTTATGATTTTAGTCGACATGCTATACTATGACTTTTTTTCATGATTTTGGACGACATGCTATACTATGACTTTTTTCATGATTTGGACGACATGCTATACTATGACTTTTTTATTGATTTTGGACGACATGCTATACTATGACTTTTTTTATTTATTTTGACGACATGCATACTATGACTTTTTTTATTTGATTTTGACGACATGCATACTATGACTTTTTTTATTGATTTTGACGACATGCTATACTATGACTTTTTTTATTGATTTGGACGACATGCTATACTATGACTTTTTTTCATTGATTTCGGACGACATGCTATACTATGACTTTTTTTATTGATTTTGGTCGACATGCTATACTATGACTTTTTTTATTGATTTCGGACGACATGCTATACTATGACTTTTTTTATTGATTTCGGACGACATGCTATACTATGACTTTTTTTCATTGATTTCGGACGACATGCTATACTATGACTTTTTTCATTGATTTTGGTCAACATGCTATACTATGACTTTTTTTTATTGATTTCGGACGACATGCTATACTATGACTTTTTTTCATGGTTTTGGACGACATGCTATACTATGACTTTTTTTATTGATTTCGGACGACATGCTATACTATGACTTTTTTTCATGGTTTTGGACGACATGCTATACTATGACTTTTTTTCATGTTTTGGACGACATGCTATACTATGACTTTTTTTATTTATTTTGACGACATGCTATACTATGACTTTTTTTATTGTTTTGGACGACATGCTATACTATGACTTTTTTTATTGATTCTGGACGACATGCTATACTATGACTTTTTTTATTGATTTGGACGACATGCTATACTATGACTTTTTTTATTGATTTGGACGACATGCTATACTATGACTTTTTTTATTGATTCTGGACGACATGCTATACTATGACTTTTTTTATTGATTCTGGACGACATGCTATACTATGACTTTTTTTATTGATTTCGGACGACATGCTATACTATGACATTTTTTTATTGATTTTGGTCGACATGCTATACTATGACTTTTTTTTATTGATTTTGGACGACATGCTATACTATGACTTTTTTTCATGTTTTGGACGACATGCTATACTATGACTTTTTTTCATGTTTTGGACGACATGCTATACTATGACTTTTTTTCATGATTTTGGACGACATGCTATACTATGACTTTTTTATTGATTTCGGACGACATGCTATACTATGACTTTTTTTCATGATTTTGGACGACATGCTATACTATGACTTTTTTTATTGATTTCGGACGACATGCTATACTATGACATTTTTTCATGATTTTGGACGACATGCTATACTATGACTTTTTTTATTTATTTTTGACGACATGCTATACTATGACTTTTTTTATTTATTTTTGACGACATGCTATACTATGACTTTTTTTATTGATTTTTGACGACATGCTATACTATGACTTTTTTTATTGATTCTGGACGACATGCTATACTATGACTTTTTTTATTGATTTCGGACGACATGCTATACTATGACTTTTTTTCGTGATTTCGGACGACATGCTATACTATGACTTTTTTTTTATTTTGGACGACATGCTATACTATGACTTTTTTTATTGATTCTGGACGACATGCTATACTATGATTTTTTTATTGATTTTGGTCGACATGCTATACTATGACTTTTTTTTTATTGATTTTGGACGACATGCTATACTATGACTTTTTTTATTGATTTTGGACGACATGCTATACTATGACTTTTTTATTGATTTTGGTCGACATGCTATACTATGACTTTTTTTTATTGATTTTGGACGACATGCTATACTATGACTTTTTTTATTGATTTTGGACGACATGCTATACTATGACTTTTTTATTGATTTCGGACGACATGCTATACTATGACTTTTTTTCATGATTTTGGACGACATGCTATACTATGACTTTTTTTCATGAGTTTGGATGACATGCTATACTATGACTTTTTTTATTGATTTCGGACGACATGCTATACTATGACTTTTTTTCATGATTTTGGACGACATGCTATACTATGACTTTTTTTATTGATTTCGGATGACATGCTATACTATGACTTTTTTTCATGATTTTGGACGACATGCTATACTGTGACTTTTTTTCATGGTTTTGGACGACATACTATACTATGACTTTTTTTCATTGATTTTGGACGACATGCTATACTATGACTTTTTTTCATGATTTCGGACGACATGCTATACTATGACTTTTTTTATTGATTTCGGATGACATGCTATACTATGACTTTTTTTCATGATTTTGGACGACATGCTATACTGTGACTTTTTTTCATGTTTTGGACGACATGCTATACTGTGACTTTTTTTCATGGTTTTGGACGACATGCTATACTATGACTTTTTTTCATGGTTTTGGACGACATGCTATACTATGACTTTTTTTATTGATTTCGGACGACATGCTATACTATGACTTTTTTTATTGATTTCGGACGACATGCTATACTATGACTTTTTTTCATGATTTTGGACGACATGCTATACTATGACTTTTTTTCATGATTTTGGACGACATGCTATACTGTGACTTTTTTTCATGGTTTTGGACGACATGCTATACTATGACTTTTTTTATTGATTTCGGACGACATGCTATACTATGACTTTTTTTCATGATTTCGGACGACATGCTATACTATGACTTTTTTCATTGATTTTGGACGACATGCTATACTATGACTTTTTTTATTTATTTTTGACGACATGCTATACTATGACTTTTTTAATTTATTTTGGACGACATTCTATACTATGACTTTTTTTATTGATTTTGGTCGACATGCTATACTATGACTTTTTTTATTGATTTTGGACGACATGCTATACTATGACTTTTTTTATTGATTTTGGACGACATGCTATACTATGACTTTTTTTTAGATTTTGACGACATGCTATACTATGACTTTTTTTCATGGTTTTTGACGACATGCTATACTATGACTTTTTTTATTTATTTTTGACGACATGCTATACTATGACTTTTTTTCATGATTTTGGACGACATGCTATACTATGACTTTTTTTCGTAATTTCGGACGACATGCTATACTATGACTTTTTTTCATGATTTCGGACGACATGCTATACTATGACTTTTTTTCATGATTTTGGACGACATGCTATACTGTGACTTTTTTTCATGGTTTTGGACGACATGCTATACTATGACTTTTTTTCATTGATTTTGGACGACATGCTATACTATGACTTTTTTTCATGATTTCGGACGACATGCTATACTATGACTTTTTTTATTGATTTCGGATGACATGCTATACTATGACTTTTTTTCATGATTTTGGACGACATGCTATACTGTGATTTTTTTCATGTTTTGGACGACATGCTATACTGTGACTTTTTTTCATGGTTTTGGACGACATGCTATACTATGACTTTTTTTCATGATTTTGGACGACATGCTATACTATGACTTTTTTTATTGATTTCGGACGACATGCTATACTATGACTTTTTTTCATGTTTTGGACGACATGCTATTATGACTTTTTTTCATGTTTTGGACGACATGCTATACTATGACTTTTTTTATTGATTTTGGACGACATGCTATACTATGACTTTTTTTATTGATTTTTTACGACATGCTATACTATGACTTTTTTTATTGATTTTGGACGACATGCTATACTATGACTTTTTTTATTGATTTTTTACGACATGCTATACTATGACTTTTTTTTATTGATTTTGGACGACATGCTATACTATGACTTTTTTTCATGGTTTTGGACGACATGCTATACTGTGACTTTTTTTCATGATTTTGGACGACATGCTATACTGTGACTTTTTTTCATGGTTTTGGACGACATGCTATACTATGACTTTTTTTCATGATTTTGGACGACATGCTATACTATGACTTTTTTTATTGATTTTGGACGACATGCTATACTATGACTTTTTTTCATGGTTTTGGACGACATGCTATACTATGACTTTTTTTATGATTTTGGACGACATGCTATACTATGACTTTTTTTCATGGTTTTGGACGACATGCTATACTATGACTTTTTTTATTGATTTCGGACGACATGCTATACTATGACATTTTTTCATGATTTTGGACGACATGCTATACTATGACTTTTTTTATGATTTCGGACGACATGCTATACTATGACTTTTTTTCATGATTTTGGACGACATGCTATACTGTGACTTTTTTTCATGGTTTTGGACGACATGCTATACTATGACTTTTTTTATTGATTTCGGACGACATGCTATACTATGACTTTTTTTCATGATTTCGGACGACATGCTATACTATGACTTTTTTTCATTGATTTTGGACGACATGCTATACTATGACTTTTTTTATTTATTTTTGACGACATGCTATACTATGACTTTTTTAATTTATTTTGGACGACATGCTATACTATGACTTTTTTTATTGATTTTGGACGACATGCTATACTATGACTTTTTTATTGATTTTGGTCGACATGCTATACTATGACTTTTTTTTATTGATTTTGGACGACATGCTATACTATGACTTTTTTTCATGGTTTTGGACGACATGCTATACTATGACTTTTTTTATTGATTTCGGACGACATGCTATACTATGACTTTTTTTATTGATTTTGGACGACATGCTATACTATGACTTTTTTTATTGATTTTGGACGACATGCTATACTATGACTTTTTTTCATGGTTTTGGACGACATGCTATACTATGACTTTTTTTCATGGTTTTGGACGACATGCTATACTATGACTTTTTTTATTGATTTCGGACGACATGCTATACTATGACTTTTTTTCGTGATTTCGGACGACATGCTATACTATGACTTTTTTTATTGATTTTGGACGACATGCTATACTATGACTTTTTTTATTGATTCTGGACGACATGCTATACTATGACTTTTTTTATTGATTTCGGACGACATGCTATACTATGACTTTTTTTCGTGATTTCGGACGACATGCTATACTATGACTTTTTTAATTTATTTTGGACGACATGCTATACTATGACTTTTTTTATTGATTTTGGTCGACATGCTATACTATGACTTTTTTTATTGATTTTGGACGACATGCTATACTATGACTTTTTTATTGATTTTGGACGACATGCTATACTATGACTTTTTTTATTTATTTTTGACGACATGCTATACTATGACTTTTTTTATTGATTTTGGACGACATGCTATACTATGACTTTTTTTATTGATTCTGGACGACATGCTATACTATGACTTTTTTTCATGATTTCGGACGACATGCTATACTATGACTTTTTTTATTGATTTTGGTCGACATGCTATACTATGACTTTTTTTATTGATTTCGGACGACATGCTATACTATGACTTTTTTTATTGATTTCGGACGACATGCTATACTATGACTTTTTTTCATTGATTTCGGACGACATGCTATACTATGACTTTTTTTATGATTTTGGTCGACATGCTATACTATGACTTTTTTTATTGATTTCGGACGACATGCTATACTATGACTTTTTTTCATGGTTTTGGACGACATGCTATACTATGACTTTTTTTATTGATTTCGGACGACATGCTATACTATGACTTTTTTTCATGGTTTTGGACGACATGCTATACTGTGACTTTTTTTATTTATTTTTGACGACATGCTATACTATGACTTTTTTTATTGATTTTTGACAACATGCTATACTATGACTTTTTTTATTGATTCTGGACGACATGCTATACTATGACTTTTTTTATTGATTTCGGACGACATACTATACTATGACTTTTTTTATTGATTCTGGACGACATGCTATACTATGACTTTTTTTATTTATTTTTGACGACATGCTATACTATGACTTTTTTTATTTATTTTTGACGACATGCTATACTATGACTTTTTTTATTGATTTTTGACAACATGCTATACTATGACTTTTTTTATTGATTCTGGACGACATGCTATACTATGACTTTTTTTATTGATTTCGGACGACATGCTATACTATGACTTTTTTTCGTGATTTCGGACGACATGCTATACTATGACTTTTTTAATTTATTTTGGACGACATGCTATACTATGACTTTTTTTATTGATTCTGGACGACATGCTATACTATGACTTTTTTTTATTGATTTTGGTCGACATGCTATACTATGACTTTTTTTTTATTGATTTTGGACGACATGCTATACTATGACTTTTTTTTATTGATTTTGGACGACATGCTATACTATGACTTTTTTATTGATTTTGGTCGACATGCTATACTATGACTTTTTTTTTATTGATTTTGGACGACATGCTATACTATGACTTTTTTTATTGATTTTGGACGACATGCTATACTATGACTTTTTTATTGATTTGGACGACATGCTATACTATGACTTTTTTATTGATTTTGGACGACATGCTATACTATGACTTTTTTTATTTTTTTGACGACATGCTATACTATGACTTTTTTATTGATTTGGACGACATGCTATACTATGACTTTTTTTATTGATTTTGGACGACATGCTATACTATGACTTTTTTTATTGATTTTGGACGACATGCTATACTATGACTTTTTTTATTTATTTTTGACGACATGCCATACTATGACTTTTTTTATTTATTTTTGACGACATGCCATACTATGACTTTTTTTATTGATTTTTGACGACATGCTATACTATGACTTTTTTTATTGATTCTGGACGACATGCTATACTATGACTTTTTTTCATTGATTTCGGACGACATGCTATACTATGACTTTTTTTATTGATTTTGGTCGACATGCTATACTATGACTTTTTTTATTGATTTCGGACGACATGCTATACTATGACTTTTTTTATTGATTTCGGACGACATGCTATACTATGACTTTTTTTCATTGATTTCGGACGACATGCTATACTATGACTTTTTTTATTGATTTTGGTCAACATGCTATACTATGACTTTTTTTTATTGATTTCGGACGACATGCTATACTATGACTTTTTTTCATGGTTTTGGACGACATGCTATACTATGACTTTTTTTCATGGTTTTGGACGACATGCTATACTATGACTTTTTTTATTTATTTTTGACGACATGCTATACTATGACTTTTTTTATTGATTTTTGACGACATGCTATACTATGACTTTTTTTATTGATTCTGGACGACATGCTATACTATGACTTTTTTTATTGATTTCGGACGACATACTATACTATGACTTTTTTTATTGATTCTGGACGACATGCTATACTATGACTTTTTTTATTGATTCTGGACGACATGCTATACTATGACTTTTTTTATTGATTCCGGACGACATGCTATACTATGACTTTTTTTATGATTTCGGACGACATGCTATACTATGACTTTTTTTATTGATTCTGGACGACATGCTATACTATGACTTTTTTTATTGATTCCGGACGACATGCTATACTATGACTTTTTTTATTGATTTTGGTCGACATGCTATACTATGACTTTTTTTTATTGATTTTGGACGACATGCTATACTATGACTTTTTTTCATGATTTTGGACGACATGCTATACTATGACTTTTTTTCATGGTTTTGGACGACATGCTATACTATGACTTTTTTTCATGATTTTGGACGACATGCTATACTATGACTTTTTTTATTGATTTCGGACGACATGCTATACTATGACTTTTTTTCATGATTTTGGACGACATGCTATACTATGACTTTTTTTATTGATTTCGGACGACATGCTATACTATGACATTTTTTATGATTTTGGACGACATGCTATACTATGACTTTTTTTATTGATTTCGGATGACATGCTATACTATGACTTTTTTTCATGATTTTGGACGACATGCTATACTATGACTTTTTTTCATGGTTTTGGACGACATGCTATACTATGACTTTTTTTTATTGATTTGGACGACATGCTATACTATGACATTTTTTCATGATTTTGGACGACATGCTATACTATGACTTTTTTTATTGATTTCGGACGACATGCTATACTATGACATTTTTTCATGATTTTGGACGACATGCTATACTATGACTTTTTTTATTGATTTCGGACGACATGCTATACTATGACATTTTTTCATGATTTTGGACGACATGCTATACTATGACTTTTTTTATTGATTTCGGACGACATGCTATACTATGACATTTTTTCATGATTTTGGACGACATGCTATACTATGACTTTTTTTTATTGATTTCGGATGACATGCTATACTATGACTTTTTTTCATGATTTTGGACGACATGCTATACTATGACTTTTTTTCATGATTTTGGACGACATGCTATACTATGACTTTTTTTATTGATTTCGGACGACATGCTATACTATGACTTTTTTCATGATTTTGGACGACATGCTATACTATGACTTTTTTTATTGATTTCGGATGACATGCTATACTATGACTTTTTTTCATGATTTTGGACGACATGCTATACTGTGACTTTTTTTCATGGTTTTGGACGACATGCTATACTATGACTTTTTTTCATTGATTTTGGACGACATGCTATACTATGACTTTTTTTCATGATTTCGGACGACATGCTATACTATGACTTTTTTTATTGATTTCGGATGACATGCTATACTATGACTTTTTTTCATGATTTTGGACGACATGCTATACTGTGACTTTTTTTCATGGTTTTGGACGACATGCTATACTGTGACTTTTTTTCATGGTTTTGGACGACATGCTATACTATGACTTTTTTTCATGGTTTTGGACGACATGCTATACTATGACTTTTTTTTATTGATTTCGGACGACATGCTATACTATGACTTTTTTTATTGATTTCGGATGACATGCTATACTATGACTTTTTTTCATGATTTTGGACGACATGCTATACTATGACTTTTTTTCATGATTTTGGACGACATGCTATACTATGACTTTTTTTATTGATTTCGGACGACATGCTATACTATGACATTTTTTCATGATTTTGGACGACATGCTATACTATGACTTTTTTTATTGATTTCGGATGACATGCTATACTATGACTTTTTTTCATGATTTTGGACGACATGCTATACTGTGACTTTTTTTCATGGTTTTGGACGACATGCTATACTATGACTTTTTTTATGATTTCGGACGACATGCTATACTATGACTTTTTTTCATGATTTCGGACGACATGCTATACTATGACTTTTTTTCATTGATTTGGACGACATGCTATACTATGACTTTTTTTATTTATTTTTGACGACATGCTATACTATGACTTTTTTAATTTATTTTGGACGACATTCTATACTATGACTTTTTTTATTGATTTTGGTCGACATGCTATACTATGACTTTTTTTATTGATTTTGGACGACATGCTATACTATGACTTTTTTTATTGATTTTGGACGACATGCTATACTATGACTTTTTTTTAAGATTTTTGACGACATGCTATACTATGACTTTTTTTCATGGTTTTTGACGACATGCTATACTATGACTTTTTTTATTTATTTTTGACGACATGCTATACTATGACTTTTTTTCATGATTTTGGACGACATGCTATACTATGACTTTTTTTCGTAATTTCGGACGACATGCTATACTATGACTTTTTTTCATGATTTCGGACGACATGCTATACTATGACTTTTTTTCATGATTTCGGACGACATGCTATACTATGACTTTTTTTCGTGATTTCGGACGACATGCTAAACTATGACTTTTTTTCATTGATTTTGGACGACATGCTATACTATGACTTTTTTTCATTGATTTCGGACGACATGCTATACTATGACTTTTTTTCATGATTTTGGACGACATGCTATACTATGACTTTTTTTCATTGATTTTGGACGACATGCTATACTTTGACTTTTTTTCATTGATTTCGGACGACATGCTATACTATGACTTTTTTTCATGATTTTGGACGACATGCTATACTATGACTTTTTTTCATGATTTTGGACGACATGCTATACTATGACTTTTTTTTCATAATTTCGGACGACATGCTACTATGACTTTTTTTTCATGATTTTGGACGACATGCTATACTATGACTTTTTTTTCATAATTTCGGACGACATGCTATACTATGACTTTTTTCATGATTTTGGACGACATGCTATACTATGACTTTTTTTTCATGATTTGGGACGACATGCTATACTATGACTTTTTTTTCATAATCTCGGACGACATGCTATACTATGACTTTTTTCATGGTTTTGGACGACATGATATACTATTTTTTTAACATATTATGTCCAATGGCTTACTATATAAAGACGTAATCAATGCTGAATTAGGAATCTTTATGACTGTCTATACCGTAGAATCAAATGACATTTTTTAGGCGGACAGTATACTGTAATGCTTTCTGAATATTAAGGGAAACGGGTTCCACACATCTCATCCTGCACTGACGTGATATTTCTTCTGTCTGCTCTGAATCTAACTGTAGAGATAAAAGACGAGTCAGTCAACAGCTTATTTCAGTGTAGATTTTATTTATTAGAACATGGCATGAATGGAAAGAAAACAGAGAATCACAAACACATCAGGCTGATATACAAAGAGCAAACCTCCCCACCTTCACAGGGAAGTAGAAATTAAAACATATAGATGGTAGTACTTCATACTCAGTAGAGAATATCTTGTCATAATGGATTTTTCATGTTCAAGTGCAATACAATATTCATAACCGTAGTCATTTTTGTTCAACAGTTGGTTCAGAGTGAATGCGTGTTTGGGTGTATTTTTTATGTTTGTTTGCTGTACAAGCTATGCGTGTATTTGTAGGACAACTTGGAATGAGGGCATCAGTTCATAGTGAATTCGTTCTCCATGTTTGATAAAGTCTTGTACAGTGTTGCTGAGACCTCCGTCTGCTGTCCTGAGGGTCTGATTCCTGCAACACATTTACCCTGAAGAGTGATTTTCTTTCAACTTGTGTTCACCTCTGAGGCCGAGAGAATCCTGTACGAGTTGTGAAGTGTACCTGCAAAATGACTTTTCTCAAAAACCATGAAGGACTTCAAATTTAATGAGAGTGCAATCTGTGTTTGCCATTTTCATGAAGAGTCTGTTGTTATAAGGGAATTCTGCACTGCATTTGTCGCTACACAAAAACGCCGAGTTATAAAATGTGTTCATTAAAAATCTGACCAGAGGTTGAATTACTTTTCCTCTAAGCGGTGCATGATGAGTTCAAATTTAACAAGGCCGGACTCAGTGGGTGTAAACTGAATAGCAGATTTAAGCAGAAACAAAGTCCCAGAGTCCTGTTATAGTTGCTGTTGAGGAATCATAGGTAGAATTTAGCTTTTGAAGGATTTTCTAAATCTGATTGATTCTTTTTGTTGTGAAGTTGCCAAAATCAAACAGTCACTTCTGGGTAGAAAACTGGAATTCATTTCAACTGCAGAGACATGTAAAAATGGCAGACTTGTTTGTCATTTTCAGGCATAACTGTAACTTTTTTGGATATATATTTAAACACAGTGGTCCAACCTATTTGATGTTTATGCTGTGCTCATGTTTTATGTACTGTGTTGCTTTGCTGTCATCTTTAATAATGATAGCAAATGTGTGGACTGAGCCGCATGAAAATGTATGTATTTCAGCCAACTTTAAATTAAAAAAAAACAAATAAAAAAAAAGATGAAAAAAAAAAAAAAAAAAATCAATGTCAGTGTAAGTGAACGCTATATCTAAATATTTCCTTGGCTTTACCCTGCATGCTAACCAACAGGGGTCGTGGAAAAAAATCAATACGGCACAGTATCGTGATATTTCTGCGTGGCAATATTGTATCATCACACAGTGCCGAGTGCTGATTTTTTTAATTCTCTAAATTATTAATACTACAAATACAAATTAAACTTTAGGTAGGTAGGTATCAATTGCCTTTTCAGTTCACTAGATACATTTTGCTGCTGAAAAAAAGGACTGAATTAAGATGAACAGAGAAAACTTTAGTATTAAAAATTTAAAAATGTAATAAATGACAATTCAACAATGTATTTTAATAAATTGCAATATATCTTATCACAATACTCAGCATATTGCAACATATTTAAAATCGCAATAATATTGTGTCGTAAATTAAGTATCGTGATTGTCTGGTGAGTCCCACCCCAACTAACCAACCGAGGCTGCCGTAGAGCGGCAACTTCAGTGTTCTGCAAAGTAAAATTACAGCTTTGTAGTGGAGTCTAGTGGCTCTGACGTAACTTCAGTTCCTCACTAGGAGAGGCTGACTGACAGCAGTGTAAAGTGATAAAAATATTCTAAATGTAGCGAACACTTAAACTGATGAGTGAGTTTTTTTGGCCTTTTTTTCAGGTTGCTAAAAACTAACTAAAGCAGCATTTGCTCAGCATTGTTTGATTTTCTGTACGTGATTTTCTACCCGGAAGTTATTGCAGATAAACACTGTGATTCAGCCTAAACTTGTACTTCACGAGTCCAGCTCCAATTTCAGTTTTGTTTTACAGTTTTAGTAAGAATAAAATGATGAGTTATTCGGTTATCAAATATAAAGTAAATCAAACTGGTTACATGAAATTCAAGGACTGTGTCATTCAGGTAAATATAATTATCAGATTGGACTTGGTAAATTTATCTGTAAACTAATAACCAACTGATCATCAGGGCAGATGCATCAGGAGCCAGACCCCTGGTCCACCGTAGCCCTTTCATTTCAGCTGCACGTCACCAGCACCAGCACAGCCTCCATGTGACCCCACACATGGATCACTGAGCTGAACCACACAGAGATGTTTTTGCATAGACATCGATTCAAGTCAGACTCATGCAAATAAACAGACGAGAGACACGTGACGAGAAACAGAAAGAGAGAGAGAAATGAAGAAAACAAAAGGTGTGAGCGTGGAGACGACGGATGAGTGACGTGATTAAACACGGTGTCCACAGTTCAGTTCAGTTCATCAACAAGGTTATTTGACTTTATAAAAATAAGTGAGCTTGTTTAATATACCACATTATTATCATTATTTTTAGAAACAAACAAAAAGGAACAGAGAACTCTACGCATTGACAACCCATCGAGTTAAATATGAATGTATTTGTTACAGTTGAAAAGTACACACACATATATTTGCTTGCCAATGTGTAGCTACTCATCCGGCTCTGTTTAGTATTGCTTTTAGTTCACACTGTCAGTGAAGAGGGAGTCAGTGCAACGACCGAGGCCTGTGTGTGTGTGTGTGTGTGTGTGTGTGTGTGTGTGTGTGTGTGTGTGTGTGAGTACAAGTCATATGGTTGGATCTGTAGGAGTGCTAATTTAATCGTCAAGATCATGTTTGTGTGTATTTACATGTATGTGTGTGTGTGTGTGTGTGTGTGTGTGTGTGTGTGTGTGTGTTAGTGAGGCCAAGCAAACATGCAGCATTAGTCTCTGACACTCCGGCAAGGACAGTAAACCGAGCTGAGCATCAGTTTAGTTTGAAAAGAAAGAAAAAGGACATAAATAAAAGGACGTTGCTTTTCACTCTCACACACACAGAGGAGGGACTCTCTCTGCCACAGAACTACAACAAGTAGAACAACCCTGATCTGCAAATGGGCTCGTTTATTCTCCCTTTACATGCAACATGACGGAAACGTTGTGATCGTCACTGCCTAAAGTTACTGTTGGAGCTGCTGCAGGTGGAGCTGGTTTAAATAACTTTATTGACTCTTTCAAGGTGTCATTTGGTTGCTAGGAAACAACAATGTTGTTCCACTGTTGGCTCACTGATACTCCCTTGATGTATGGAAATAGATTGTACTAGAGGGGTTGTGTTATTGTTCCTTTTAATAGAGGCAGCTTTGTTGGCGGTGATCTGTGAGGCCATTAAATCCTCGTGACAGTTGGACGATTGGATTCTTTTCACTACGTTACCGATTTGTTCTGTTGTGCCATTTTTTAAAATGTCTTCTTCATGTCATACAGCCAAGTCTCCCTTGTGCTACGCTACACTGCCCCCAACAATTTACGGTGGTACTGCTCTGTTTTGTCCTTATCCATAAGGTTCAGAAAACGTGAACAAATATGGTGAAATGAGCGCCTTTTTTAAAATGTCTTTGTCGTCTCCTACGGTCGTATCTCGCTTGAACTACGCTACACTGCCTCCACGTTCTCCCGTGGCACCGCTCTGTTTCTTTCATATCTGCAAGAATTTTGGCATTGTGAACAAATAAAGACGAGATGAAGCAGTCACTTTCATCAATTTTGATATTGGTAATGTTTCTCGTCTCTGCTCTTATCCACACTCAATTTTGTAAAAACATTCTCAAAGAAATTCAAGATTTGTTCTGGTATGAATGATTAAAACAAACATCTAGGAGAAGTGTGGTGACGAACAGTAACACTAGCCGACTGAATGAGCAATGTTTTAATAAAGATCTGAGCAGACAGACTGCTGCAGCGCTGGTACTCACCCCTTCATGAATATACCTTTTCTACCAACCTTACAGCTATAATCAGGTGCTTTGGTCTTACTGTATTTATACACCACAAAATGTTGATTCCATCCTTCATGTTGTGCGTGATTGAAGGTTTGTCCCTTGTATCTGCAGGAAAAGGTGATTTAAGTGTGTTAAGCTGGATTTCGGCTGCCTGGTGTCACAGTGTGGTCCTTGATATATCTGCTGAGAGCTGACAGGGTTATTGATCGATGGTGCTGAGCGTGGAGGCAGTTTATAAGATGCTGACAGGCTCCTCGCTGCAGTTACTTCTCCATACAAAGGGATTAAGAAAAAGAATCATATTTGATTGTTTCTGTTAATTTCAGGCAGCAGCAGCAACATGTTGCACCTTTAAATGTTCGCCACAGAATATGAATGATCTTAATCTGTATACATCACCCTCTACAGGAAGTGGTAGTTCTACTTTCTTCTAGTTCTGTGGATGAAAGTTGAGAAGCAGGTCGACATTTACAAACACAAGTCCCCGGTTAGAAAGTGTGTGTGTGGTAAAATGTCCAGGTTGAGCTCACAAGTGAAAACACTACTCTTCTATCTAACAAAAACATCTGGTTATTAGCATAAATCGTACAGTGATAATTTTTTTTTTTTTTTTTTTTTACCCAAAACAAAAACAAGTTAATTTTGTTCACACAACTAAAAAAGAAACAAACAAAAAACAGTTTGACAGTATTTACCTGCAGCCATGTTGGGAAAAAAAAGATATTTAGTATTCTAAAAGTGTAAATGTAATACTCCTCTTAATAAGTTAAAAAATAATTTAAACAACACATTTCAAATGAGAATTGTGAACAAAAACAATTACAGACTGTTAAAGCAAAAAGACGTCTTTAAAATCTGTTGTAAGTTTTAAAAAACTCTATACAACAAATACTAAAACTAAAGACAGGAACAGACAGGAAGCAGAAAGGAAGTAGTCATATACAAGTAGACATCATTGTATACAAAAGCCGAGTTGTTCAGCTCAGTGTTAGTGACCAGTGATATAAACTCTCTGAGGGAATATTTCATATTAGTCAATAAATATGAGAGTATACAATAGAATAAGGAGCGAGGGACAAAAAGAGAGCAGGAAACAGACGAGGAGGGAAAAGCTGAATAGTCTCTATGGCTTTTACAGGCTTTGTGGCCCAAATAACCTTTAACATCAGCATCATCGTACAGTAGCTACAAACACCCAGCGAACCCCGAACAGTCACTCTGATACGGGCGGAGCTACAAAAACAAGTCAGGAGTAAAAACTTCAACAAAACAGACAGAGTGGGATTATTGGAAAAGGACGATGTGACAGCCTCAAAGACTCGGACCTCTGCTGAATTTTATGTCTCTGCGTGCACTTTACGGTATCGTTTACTCATGAGCTCATTCAGTTATCACCTTTAAACCTTTCAGTTTCTCCTGTTTGTTTGTTTTTTATTTGAATTTCCATGTACTATGTAATAAAGTTTAAACCAGTGGTCCCTACTTTTGAAACTTTATGACTGTTGCAGAGTATCAGCAAAAAGTGCACATACTCATAGAACATGAGTTACATCCAGTAACTCCTAACTTTCATGTTCTGAGACAGCTGCACCAGCTTTAGGTTAGGTTTCGGAAAAGATCATGATTTAGGTTTAAATAAGTGTGCGTAATGTTATTTAAGTTACATACGTATTGAACGTTAAGCACATTATGTAAGTTAACTTTCAAGCTATGTAAGTTGAAATAACTCAACATCGACATTAGGTCTCTGTGTGAAAGTCCTGTGTTTGTTTGGACCATCCACCATATTATGTAGATTTGTTGCCCTTTATGCTATGTCACCTGACTCTCTCCTTTGCTCACATCATAATTACTACGAGCACCAGAGGTCACCACCGAACAATATACATAAATATGGATCGCAATAAGCTGCTTGCATGACTTTGCTGTCGATGGCTGTCATGAACAGCAGATGCACCGATTTACCGGCCACATCACTATCAGCTGATATTCGTCTTGTTGTCTGCCAACAAGCTAATAAGATGACATTTACAAATGGCGGTGGTTGATGTTTTTCTGTTGTGTCTCATCAATTTTGTGCAGGCTAAAAAGCAGGGCTGTTAGCAGCGGTGGCTGGAACTAACAGCAGACAGAGGCTGCATTGAGTTACGTTATGATTCAGCGTTCAAGCTCTGTTCTGTAGAAATGAACACGTGCCGAAGATAAATTATAGCCTTATCATGATGTGTTCACAGCAATATAAAACAGGTAACAGAGGGAATGTTTTTCATAAAAGGTTATTTTAAAGGATGTTTTATTATGTGTATAATTGAATTTGTTATAATTTGAAGGTAGTGTAACGAAGGACTAAACGACTTGAAAACAGTTGTTATTTTTAAAAAAAAAATTAAGATTACTTTGTTTCCCTGTCAGAAGGGAAATACAAAAAAACATTTGTATCAGATATCAGTGTATTTTTGTTGAATCATTTTTTGTTTGCTGGACAAAAGACTTTGCCATTTTTTACACTAATTTTTGTGTAAAATGTTGAGTAATTTTTTGTGGTGGTTTTGGTGAGGTCATCAAAATATATGTAGTGATAAACAGCATTTCCTGATATATACATTTTTTTGCATTTCTAATTGTAGCTCTGTCATAGTTTGTCATATGTGTAAAATGTGTGTCAATAGTATCATTAGCTTAGATTTTGGTGTACAAGAAAAAACTGAACCAAAACCGGCTGCAGGGATTTTACTGGTCTGCATGAATCTGTAGGACTGACGGCACTCACAGGAGTTAGTTCGGTGGTTGTTCATGTACGCTGGAGATGAGACAGCGGCTCTCTCTGATCATATGTCTGGAATAACTACAGCGCTCTGACTGATAGATGTCTGGGCCCTAAAACTCTGTAAAGCCAAAGCCTTGCTCTCCATGTGAAATCAGATCTGAGTTCTTTCTGTGGGCTCAGGCTGTGTTGAGGGTGAAGATGTATCAGGATTTCTTTGAGCTCTTTTTAAAGTGGTAAATCTTTCTGTCTGTTGCTCCGACAGCAGCTTCTCATGGATGGTTTCTGTGAGCTGTGATGTCATTAGCAGGGGTATAACTGCATATTTAACAGGTTAACACTGTGATATTGATATTCTCTGTTAATGTCATTATGCCAGTTTAAGTGACGTAGTATATGCCCTGACTTTGTTGTCTGGAGGTGGAGGGGTGGTGGATGGCTTGACATCCAGGCCACTGTTTCAGGCCAAAAAGGACAAAACCAGTTGTGATTTAACGAGTCATTGCTGAAATTCCAGCAGCTTTTAACGCACCAAATGTCGGTGTATTAAGCGACCTGAAGCTGTTTTTCTAGCAGGGATAGTACGATAACGATATGATGTTTTTCATCAAGACACTGCTGGAAGCATCAAATGTGGGGATTTTTAGTGACCTGTTGCAGTTTTTCCAGCTGGGATATTGTCACAAAAAGCAGCTGATTTTACTGAGACAGAGCTTTGTTTCCAGCGAACTTTTTAGCACCAGCAGGGATAGTACCATGAAAAGCGTTTCATTTTTTCCAGCGAGTGTTTAGGCACCAAATATGGGTGTTTTTAGCAACTTGCTGTTGTTATTCCAGCTGGTACTGTGTAACCAAAACCATGTATTTTAAGCCAAAACATGATCTTTTCCTAACAAAGTGGTTTTTGTGCCTGAACACAACCACACATTAACCACAGAGTTGTTAAAAACATTAAGTTTCAGCGTGTCCCCTACATAATAATGTGCAAAGGTCACATCCCTATGGTCAGAAACGACATTTTTTCCTGGCGACTGCGCTGCATTTAAGGAAGATAATAAAAATGTTACCTGTTTCTTAGTTAATAGTTTGTGCAGTAAAAGAAGTTGACATCTCTCAAGTTGGTTGGTGGTAAGAATTTTATACGTTTGTAAAATGACTGTTGGTTTCAACAGTGGACTGAATTTTAGAGGAGGAGGTGTTTTTCTCTGCATTCTAGAGCATCTCATTCAACATTCAGCACCAACAAACTGCACACAGAGACATAAAGACACACGAGTTTGTGCTGGAAGTAGAATTTGTTTCTCAAAGATTTTCTTAAAAGAATCTACAATGCAAAGGAGGCATGAGATAATACAAACTGTGATGTGTGACTCGACTTTCTGAGTTATGGCTGTGTTGAAGACCACTTATCTACAAGGGGGTAGTAGAGAGGAGTCAGCGACCCTGAGACGTTTATTAAACCAGTGAGAATCTGCGCAGCAACACGCAGCTTTGACACTAGCGATGCTAAACAAATGAAAGCATCACAGTAGCTGTTTGTAGTGATCCATCACCCTTACTGTAGGAAGCTGCTGTACAGGATTGTCTACGTTTGCATTGAGACATAAAAAAAAGTCAAAAATATCCCACAAATAATCAGTGCTCACTGTCGGGATCGTCAGTGACACTGTGTTGGATATTTCTGTCTGTTTCAGTCTTTAGTATCGGCGCCGTTTTCACCTGACTTTGAGGATTTAAGCGCTCATACAACTTTATGAAAAAAGCAAAAAGCTAACACAAATGTGTTGTTTGTGTCCCGTAGAAAAGGTCAAGAAAGCAAGATGGAGGGTATTATTTTTCATCTTCTATTTGTTCTTTAATTTATTTTTCCCATGTGGAGCTTAGATGGATATCAGCATGAAAATCTGACAGCCTCGCTCATTGCATTACTGATTACCCATGAGCCACTGCAATCTGGTGTCTGGCTGTCACACAGAGTTCTTAACTGGGATCAGTTAACAGAGTGTGGCAGCAGGTTCTCAGTTCATTAAGGCTGTTTTTATCAGTCTGCAGAGGAGATGACGACTTCTTTTTCATAGTTTTTTTTGTAGTTTACATTAAGGTTTTTCCTCTTTGGCTGCACTGTGCCAAGCCATGATGACATGTTTCCACTGTAGCATGACTCCGCCCACCAGCCCAGCGTCTCTGACGGTCTCCATCATGTCAGTGACAACATGGAGGCTTCACACACAGAAGATCTATACAATCAGCAGTTTCAAGATTAGAGTCACCAATTCAGTATCTGACCAAATGTCTCCCCTTCTGTTCCTGAGATATGACGTTACAACATGATGATGTCACAGTCAAGCTGACCTTTGACCTTTTGGATGTAAAAGGTCATCACTGCATCATTTCATTCTGTTCGACATTTGTGTGAAGTTTTGTCATAATGAGAGAATGAATTCTTGAGTTATGGCTGAAAACATATTTTGTTAATCAACCACAAAATTCTAATTAGTGTATTCTATCGGTCCAAATGGACGTCTGTGCCAAATTTGAAGAAATTCCCTCAAGGTGGTTTTGAGATATCGCGTTCACGAGAATGGGATGGACGGACTATGTAGGTATGGAAAACCTGGAAACATACTGCCTCCCATTACGGCTCTCGTCAGTCAGCGTGGAGGCCTAATAAAACAGGTCTAACCAAGACTCGTACACGGCTTGGCTCAGTGCAGCTAACAAGATAAACCTTATTGTCATCATCATCAAGTCACATCTTAAATCATCCAATGATCCCACTTTGACACCAGACAGGAATAAGAGATGGAGAGGCAGAGGAAGGAAGAGAAGTGAAATAACAAAAGAAGGAAAATAAAAAGTGCCCTTCCATCTAAAAACCAGCCTCGTCCCCAGAAGCTACCTCAGTGATGCAAACTCATCCTCTCATTCCCTCTCCCTCATCAGTACGGCGCAAACTTCTGTCTCTCCGGCTTCTTCATCCCATTGGCTGAGGACGAGATCTTGGCCGTGTAGGACGCCAGGGCCGCCGCCGCGTGAGCCTGAACCGGAACGGCCGCCGTCGCCGCCGTCTGCATCGAACCTGGTAACATGGGAGCCCCGATGGCTGCAGCCGCCGCCGCCGCCGCTGCTGCTGAGGCAGGAGGGGTGGAGAGTGCCAGGTAAGGGATGGATTTCATTCCCAGGAGGCTGGAGAGGGGGAGGGCGTAGGGAGCGCCCAGCATTTGAGCGTGGGGCAGTGCGGCGCCCATCGCTGCCAGGGGGGGGAGGAGGAGGACGAGGCAGGGGGGGGCGGGCTGGGTGAAGCTCATGGTCAGGTCAACGGGAGACGGCATGGAGGAGGACTGGGCGGTGGATTTGGCGGTCTCTAAACTGGAGGAGGGGAAGGGACGGAGGGAGGGAGGAAGGGAGGGAGGGAGGAAGAGGTTGGGAGAGGAGGTGGAGGGAAGGGTGGAGGAGGGGAGGAGAGGGGTAAGGGAGAGGGATTTTGGATGGAGAAGGGTTAGAGGGTTAAATAAAAGACATGTTAAAAAAAATCAAGAGTAAAAACCAAAACAAACCCAAACAAAAAAAAAACCAAACAGGATATTTTGGAGAGTAAAGATGAAATAAAGGAAATCTGACAAAACTAAAATCATAAGACAGGTGTGTTTTGCTGGAGGTTGCAACAGATTATTGTAGGGAGTTCGCTGTACGGATGGGGGGTGTGCTGTATAAGTTGGGGTGATGGCTTGGGAGGGGGCTTAGGGAGGAGGGAACAAAACCATTATAGATATATTAGGATGGAAGCTTTGTCAGAGATGATGCTGGTTCAAAAACAGGAAGAAGAAGAAGAAGCAGGAAAAAAAACACAAGAACTGAGTTATTCTTTTAGAGAGCTGGAGTCCAACTCCACGTGCAGGTTAGCGTCTGTGTGTCACGTGGTCATGATCTGAGCAAAATGGATACCAATCACTGAAACATTTACAGCTCCAGTGTGTCAGACTCAGGGGACAGACACGCAGAAATGGAATATAGTCTGTTTTCTTTGGTGTTTAATCACCTGAAAATAAAAAGTTTTGTATTTTCATTACCTTCAAATGAGATATTTCAATCTACATAGGGAGCAGGTCCTCGTCTACACAGATCGCCATGTTTCTACAGTGGCCCAGAACAGACAAACTCCTAAAAGAGCGTCTAAAAACACTGTTTTTTTTTGTGGGAGTTTTAACATTAAAGTGCTTTAGTATTTCAACCAGTTTAAATCCAGGGTCTATTTGTTCTGGAGAGTAAAAGACCACTTTATCTCCTGGTAAAGACCCTGAACATCTGGGGCCGTATTCACAAAGCTTCCTCGTACTAACGGTTGCTCCTAGTGACGAAAGATCATTCTTAGAATTGTGACATTTTCTTAGAGTTTTCCCTTAAAGTTAAAACTAGGTCCCTGTAAAGATAGAAGTTATTCACAAAGTGTCTCAGACCTTAAAAGAGCTCCTCAGGTGACAAACTGTTCGGAGCAGGGAGGAGGACTTAAAGAGGTTTAAGAGCTTCTTAATCAGAGGAAAAAATGGTGGAAACACAAAGAGGTCAGAGAAATATTCTCCAAACACTGGCTGACAGTGAGTTAATGCTACAGATCAGATTGTGCATAATGTTTGTGGTCGATCTCATTCAGGGTACGCACACATTTCCCACCCAACACAACACTATAACGCCAGAAACAAAATGAACACTGAGATATCTGGAAAACTGGAGGCAAAAGTTTTTGTCTGTCTTTCTTGAGTAAGTGTTCGGTGACCTTTCAGTGTTTTTGGCCAAACGTGGCTGTCAGGCTGAGATTGAATATGAGCCAGGTCAGCCCCAGATGTGTCTGCATGTTTCTACACCTGCATGACTGCGTTTCCTTCTCCAGGTAAGAGACTGAGATGCAGATCACATCTACTCTTCAGGGGTAAAGGGCAAACATCATTAGGATACTGTTTAAACAGCACTGCTGGAGCTCAGCTAACTTCTCCTTTAATATTAATTTAGATTTAAGCGTCACCAAACGACATTAACAAGAAATCTTAGGGCTTCAAAAGTAACAGTTTGGAGCTCAACCACAAACTCTCATGTTTATATATGTCTATGCTGTAAGCTAACAGAGAGAACTGCGCTCTGTGAGCAGTGTTTACAACATTTCAATCAATTACCATAACTGCACAAAAAATTACGTGATACGTAAACTCATCTTCATTGGTCGACTACAAACATGACGTATCATGTGAAACATGGAAGTAGCTACATGCCCATTAGCCCACAGCGTCATTAACAGGCGGCTCGCTCAGTGTGTGACGTGCACTTGGAGATATTCTTTCTCACACCTTCAATACATTCATATCAGAAACATGCAGGAGACTAGTCCACTGATGGGCCGATGAGTCGGGAGCAGCCCTAGATTCTCTCCAGTACAATAAAATGATCAACACTATAGATTCTGTGGCGTCCATCTTAACTGCGTCAACTGAATGAATGAGTTTTGACTGGAATGGAAGCTTTCTCTGTCTTCACTCAAGTTGTGGCTCTTTCTCTGTCTCTCCACACTGAGGAGGAGGCGTTTGTGTCTGACAGGTTCCCTGATTGCACACGAAGGTCCGGCGGGAGCGCGCTCCAAGGCGTGAATAATCAACAGTAGATAAAAGACAGTCACGTTCAGATCAGAGCGATCAGCCTCCATTAATCCCGGCTGAAACCACACAAAGCAAACACACTACTCTGAGTTCTGCAGTGGAGAGGGGAACGTGTGTCGTCTTCTCGCAGATGCACGTGTGTGTGATTCAAACAGGTGATGTGATGCCAGGTGACAGTATGGAGCAGGGAACAAGTCCAACGTGTCAGATCATGGCCAGATTAATTTATGAGGAGGCTTCAGAGCGAAGTTTATCTGTCTCATGTGTTAAAACTGTCTTAGTCTATTTCAGCTTGGTTTTATTTTCTATTGTCTGACATTTTTTATTGTATTTAAATGTCCTTTTGTAATGTATTTTTCTTCGTCTTGATGCTTTTAATATTTCTGTGAGACACTCTGAACTGCCTTGTTGCTTAAATGTTCTGTATAAATAAAGTTGCTCTGTCTGAAGCGCTCTGACCGTATGCTTTAACTCAGTATTCTCTATGACGCACAGTATATGTGAGTGTGGTTAGATGTCCACAGCCATTAACACTCTATAGCATTAGTTATTACTTCAGAGCGTGAACCTGCAGTGGGAGGCTGCCTCAACGCTGTGAGGAGGAGGAGGACTCGCCTTCAGTCTGTTTTCATCATGTTCTGTTATTCAACACATTCAAGTGATGCTGTCGTAAATAAAATGTTAGCAGCCATCAGGAATAAGAGCTCAAAGGGTTGTGCCTGCAGCGCTTGTGCTGACAGGGTTAATTATAGGGATGCACATGATTAGTCGTCTAAACGATTAAACGTCCGCCCCCTCCGCTAGTCGGCACCAGAAATATTAGTCGGTTAAACCTATTAGTGTTTTATTCATGTACGAGGCTGCTTAACTGTCATGCAGCCGCCTGCCACTAGTGGGGGCTACAGAGCGGTCAGACAGCAGTCCCCTTCCACGCAAACTCGAGTAGATAGTTTTAAAGGGATAGTGCACCCAAAAATGAAGATTCAGCCATTATCTACTCACCCATATGTCGAGGGAGGCTCAGGTGAAGTTTTAGAGTCCTCACATCACTTGCAGAGATCCAAGGGGAGAGGAGGTAGCAACACAACTCCACCTAATGGAGGCTGACGGCGCCCCAGATTCAAACGTCCAAAAACACATAATTGAAACCACAAAATATCTCCATACTGCTCGTCCGTAGTGATCCAAGTGTCCTGAAGCCCCGACATAAAAAGCTGTTTGGAAAAACCTAATTTGAACTTGTTTTTAGCCTCATTGTAGCCTGTAGCTCTGACTGCAATTATGTGTTTTTGGACGTTTGAATCTGGGGCGCCGTCAGCCTCCATTAGGTGGAGTTGTGTTGCTACCTCCTCTCCCCTTGGATCTCTGCAAGTGATGTGAGGACTCTAAAACTTCACCTGAGCCTCCCTCGACATATGGCTGAGTAGATAATGGCTGAATTTTCATTGTTGGGTGCACTATCACTTTAAACTGGAGACTGTGATGTAGCCACACTCAGACCAATTTGACATGGTTCACCCAGAGACGCTGTGATCCCAACTCTGAGAGGATAACGCTCATCACGACAATGACCTCGCAAGATATGCTTCCACTAAACTCTGGTGAAGGTTAAGGTTTCAGGAAGTTAATGGAATGTTGCTAACGTCCAGGCTGGAGCACATTCACCATAAAATTGTGTGTTTTGCTTTTTTTAGACTAGTCGACCAGTCTTAATAAAAAAAATTGTTTAAAATGTTTTTTATTATCTTTGTATAGTTCTTTCTGTCTTTGTTTTGTCATTGTTCTTTATGAAGAGTCTCAGAGAGGTGCTACACAAATCCAGAGTATTGTTATGACTGATAACAATCATTTCAGCTGCACAGTTTTGGGTCACTGAATTTATAGTAATATCTCTCTGTATTTTGTGTGTAAAAATCTTAATCTGTAAAGACAATAAAGCGCTCAGGTAACTGTAGTGACATGAACGTAGTTACATTCAGACACCGTGAACAGATAAAGATTGACTGTGAAGGTTCATCTAAACACATAGAAATAATTTGCCCTAATAGCTCTGATGAAGTGAACTGATTTATAGATGCTGCAGTGTTTCATCTTCTAAATGTAAATGCATTATGACGCACATCATCAGCAGTATTTCACCAGGCTGTCTTACAGTGAATACGACGGACACGAATAAAGACTTAATGAATAAGTGCAGTTGTGTTTGATGTGCACAGGGGGCAGCTTCACACGCAGCCACGCAACAACATCACACTCACAGGGAGCGAGGCGAGGCTCGTTATATAAGTCTAAAGATAGTGTGACTTACAGATTTTAATTAGCATCTTCTCTGTGCTGCTGCGTACTTTCAGCGCATCCTGTCTGATCAAAGAGAGCTGCTGCCTCATAATGGATTCAAACTAACAAGAACAGCCTCCAGAACATAAACAGGCCACATCGTTTTACTCAGCATCTCTGGTAGTTTCAGTCAAGGAATATGCTCTCAGTGAGTGCTTCACTGGTTGCCATGCCAACGCCCTTTCTTACCACAGGGATAACTAATAATGAAGATTATTATTATTTCGTCAAGTTTTTCTAAATTTCCGTTTGCTCTAAAATGTTTGATTCAGTGCAGTCAGTGGTGGCGAATGTAAAAATAAGACTTGACGTCGTAATATTGTCTCTGTGTGAACGATAAAGAGCTGCTGATGATGCAGCATGTACAGATCCACACACCACCTGTGAGCGGAGCACGTACTCAGTGCAGCAATGTAAAAAATACAGCTCTGTAGTCACACTCCTCAAAGGAGACGTATTCTGCTCATTTTCAGGCGCATACCTGTATTCTGAGCTTCTACTACATCACGTGTGTCAAACTCATTTTAGTTCACAGGCCACACAGAGTCTGATTTCATCGCAGCTGGGCCGCACCAGTAAAACCACTGCTTAATATCCTGAAAATAATAAACACCTTCAAATTTTTCCTTTTTTGAATTTGTTTACAGATGAATATTTTCAGAACACACATCCATTTACAAGACAAATGACAAACAGCCTGTTTTCTACATTCACTCAGTCAACGACTCATTTCTGTACATTTCCTCTCCTGTGTCGTAATCCTGACGTCACCACACCAAACCACAGTGAAAGATAACAACTGTAGAAGCAGCATTTTACATGAAGAAAGCTGCTCAGTGTTTAACTTGCTCCTGAAACCTGGCACCTCTCAGCCTTCATAGGTGCATCACTATTAGGTGTGCGAGGTCATCCAGTGGGCCGCTTCTGGCCCCCGGGCCGTATGTTTGACACCTCTGTACTAGAACATGTTTACATGCTCTAAGGTTCAAAAAAACACTTTGTTGTCCTCATATTCTGTCTGTGCTGGAGCATCTGTATTCACCCTCTGTCTGACACGCCACACTTTAGCATCAGTGTCTTTAAAGCTCCTGACACAACATGCTGATGGTCTGCTGTCGGTCAATGTTGGGCCGTCAGTATCCGTTTGTCGCTCTAGTCAGTTCAGTGTTTTCCACACCGCTGGCCCTCATCAGCACTATTTGGTTCTTCTGTTGTCAATTCAGCATGTTGAATCTGCAACAGCAACGGTGATGCTGGAGTCTGTCTGTGAATGACATCACTCTGATTGTTAGCTCAGCGACTGAGAAGAGAAACTGAAGTGACTTCAGTAAGCAAAGAGCTAAAGTGCAGAGGGAGCGAGACCAAAACAAACCTGTTCCATGAGGTCAGATTATATTTCTCTTTAGCAGAAACATTTCCTGATGGTTTGTTTTATTGTTCAGCGGCGCACGGTAAATATGCTCTGTTCTTTACACATTGTGTTGTCGATGTGCTAACTGGCTAACTAACATCACGACACTCTTCCTGTTTCCCTTTGTGAGTGATGATAACAGACCTCTGCTCCCTGCTGGTGTGGAGAGTTAATTCCTCTGACACAGGTGCAGGACATACGCACTGGTTGGCTGACGTCTGTCGTTTTGCAGTGTGTTCATGTGCAATTTTTTTGGCAGACACAAGGCAATGTCAGGCGTGCAGCAGGGGCCCTCTTCACTAGCCTGGCGTGTACATTTCCTCTATTCCCAAGGGGCGGTATCAAAGTGCACTCAAAGTGCCCCTTCATGTAATTGGAAAGATGAAAAACCACTCAGAGTAAACGAAAGGTGTGACGTAGGCTAGCATAACGCTACTGTAAACAGACCAGCGAGCTGCAGCAGAGATGAGCTGTGATGACAGAGTGTTGCCGTCTCTTTCCTCCTCAGTGTGGACTCAGAGTTGCATGGCTGTGATTCCCAGCTTGGTCTCTTCCCTGACCTGCTCCTCCATCAGAGCAACTAGCGGAGAAACAATAGCCACTGAGTCCCATCTTCTTCCTGACCAACGGAGCCAGTTGGTAAATTAAACTTTTACCAAACCCCGTAGGAAGGACGGCAAACACATGCTTTATTTCAGTCAAAGCTTTCAGTGCAGCCGTTTGTTCTGCTTTTAAAGAAAACGTACATTCCAGTTCGTTCAACACATTTACCATCGCAGTTTCAAAATCAGTAGCCATGTTGGTTGTTTATGAGATGCATTCACTCCGCTCCTCGTCCCTCCTATTCTGATGACGTGCCCGCCTCAAAGTAATAAACGGCTGTGATTGGCCCGGTAAGCTTTAACCGATGCCAGAACGCGCCTTAATGATTACTATCTGTGGAGCGAAATAGAACATGAGCTCGCAAGATCAGGATGGTTTCACCAGGCTACCTCTTCACTGCTAGTTCTCTGAAGTTGGTTTGGTGTGTCTGGACTTTAACCCTGTTCCTGAAAGAGCCCAGTCTGCTCTGAATGGTCAACACAAAATGACCATTAGTGTATAACGTACTCACTGTGAGTTATGTTGAATTTGTGAAGAAAACTTTTTTCTTGCATACCTCCAAAAAAGGTGGACAATCTTCATGAATTGAAGTGAACAGGGACCGTGTTTAACAACAGTAACACTGATCAAAACATGTCCACAAACTCTGACACAACTCATCCACTATAATCCAAGTCTCATTAGGCCCGTTTCCACTGAAGAAGTTCCTGGTACTATTTGGCGAGCAGGAACTTTACAGGAACGTCCTCTCGCTCGGCCCTCTCCACCGCCGTGTCTCCACTGAGAGGGCAGAGTAGAAGGAAGGTTCCTGTAAAGTTACCAGGCTCTGGATGTGATGTAATCGTTGCGTGAACATTTTAAAATGTCAGCAACGCCTGGACCTCTTCGTCAGTCCATTTGTCATACGATTTGTCTTCCATTTCTTGCTTTTCTTTGTATGACTCCTTTTAAAAATGTGACTCCTCGTCTGCTGAGTTTTAAACATGCCGGCTGTTTTGTCCACCCAGGAGTTTTTCACGTCCATTCTGAGCACCTACTCCGAGGCAGGGCCTTGTTTAGCCCCTGTAGAAGTTCCAGAACTCTGTCACGCACCAACGGCCCAGGCCCCGTAAAATTACCCTGAAGTTCCTGCGGTGGAAACGGGCCTATTTATACAGTCGTATGCTCAGTACTTCTCCAACACATGTTCCCGTCAGTTGACCTTTGGCTTGGTGTGTCAGGGCCTTAAGACAGGATGTGTGAGACAGAGGGTGAGTACAGGTGTTTCAACACAGACAGGACGAGGAAAGTAAAGTGTTTTTGTATGTTAAAGCTTGTAAACATGTTTTAATAGAAACCGAAAGTATGAACCTGAAAAAGAGCAGAATGCACCTTCTGTTAAACTGATCTTAGATACAGGTACTTTCTACCACTGATGAAGAGTTACAGCACGACAGCATCTATCTACCCACGAGAAGATACTCTCACACAGTGACTCAGTTTCCAGTATTAGTTAATCTGCTGCTCTGTGGTCAGCCGGTGAGAGAGAGATGGTAGAAGCTCTGACAGGTAGTCGTATCCATCTGTTGACTGACTGACTGGGGGGAAAAAAAAGCAAATGGAAAAGAGCGGATTTGTCGTTGATGCGTCAGCATCAGTCTCTCACCTTCCCTGACCTGACATTTGAAATGAATGAGGCTGACCCATCTGTACACACTGTGTGTGTGTGTGTGTGTGTGTGTGTGTGTGTGTGTGTGTGTGTGTGTGTGTGTGTGTGTGTGTGACTGGCCCAGCCTATTCTCCGTGCTGTCAGTGGCAGGAAGAGTGGTAAGTGAAATATCAATTTCATCCAGAGTCCAATCATGAATTTGCATATTCATGGCGGTGGTAACTGGTATTAAAGCTGGCCGGCGGTCTGTGCGTCTCACATTCAGAGCCTGATTAGACGGCTGGCTGAAGGAGAAACTAACTTGTTCTCCGTGTTACATGCAGCGCTTCATATCTTTTAATCATGTAACGACTCTCATGTGACGCATCCTGCAGATGTACTATATGAAGCATGCACTGCACAGGAGAGTGATGTGATGTCGCTCCAATAAACCTACAATAAAATAAAAATGTTGAATTCTCTCTTGCTGCGACTGTTCAGGAGGCATTCAGCTGTACTAAATGACATTCTACCACTGTGTGACAGATGGTGCTCATCTGCAGGAAATTCATACATGCTTTATTAAAAATTAAATCTACAAAAAAGAGCAGACAGTTCAGACAGCTGAGTGAGACCCAGACAGTCCTCACATTAACCAGAATAATGTCATCCAAACAAAGTCACAAAAAAGTTAGAATTAACTAAAGTGCAATCACTACAAACAGAATCGTATTAATTGTCTGTCAATCCACTGATTGTTTCAGTTGCATTTATTTTTGGGAAGTTTTATTTATAACAAATCTTCTTTGTAAACTAAAACTAAAATAAATGCAGTGGAGTTAAATATATTGTTATGTATTTAAATAGCTTTGGCAGTGATTTTGTTTTTATTAGATAAAACTACAGATTCTTGCTGATGCGACAATAATCACTAGGATTCACTGGCTCAACACGGGACATCAAACCCGTCTTTTTAAACACCTGCTTTTAACTGTGAAGTCGATTGTTTTATCACTCAGCAACAACCTGGACTTTAAACAACAGCGGAGTGCAGATATTCATCTGCTGAGCTGCCAGCAACAGCTGGATCGAGCAAAGCACGCTGTGTCACATTAAACATGTGTCACGGCTGATTTACACGGCATCGCTTTGACGATCAGCTCATTACACTTCCTGCAGTGGAAAACAAAATTAAGAAAAGCACCTGTTAACAAAAGTGAGTCAAGTTGAGCCATGAGCGGAAATGAAGCCTCTGTAAAGTAAATGGTGAATGTATTAACCTTTCACACTACGTTTACTCATTCACACACTGTTGGTCCAGGCTAACATACAAGGAGCCACCTGCCACTCAGTTTAGACCCTGACTGGAGGAGCCGGGGTCGAACCACCGATCTTCAGATTAGTGGACCACATGCTTTGCCTCCTGATCCCTCCATGGTATCACTGCACAGAAGGAAGTGTGCATCCACTGCTCGCTCATTTAGCAGCACTGAGCTAGCTAACGTTACAGCTCAGCCGACGAAGACGCCATCATTGTTACATCTCGTGCTGTGATGAGCACAAGCCTCTTGTTCATGAGCTGATGCACGCTTGCTTCTGCGTGGTGAAACGGTTGGCAGGGTTAGTTTGGTGCAAAGAAATTTTTTACATGAAACTGCTCACAAGGTTCAAGCCGAGAGAGAGAGACACATCTCTACAGCTGTATCTCCAACACTCTGCAGCTCACACCAAAACTATCCAGACTGAGAAACATCTTTACAGGACAAATATGGATTTTTGATTTGAGGATAAACTGCTCCTTTAAAATGAGTAAAACATAAATTATTATTAGTAAATTAGGTGAATATTTCTGTCTGTGTTTTACTGAGTTTTAGTCGGCGCAGAGTTTAAAGGAGCTGGTCCGAGCTGTGATGTATCTCTGAGGGAGGGAAGCTTTCACCTGGAGCCTCTGTGTATTTGACACAGTGTTGTCTGATGTGTTTGTGTGACTGCCTCTGCAGACGCCATTAAAGTGGAGCTGCCCTCACTGCAACATGCTGAGAGGAAATACATTCAGTTATTTTTAAGAGGATTAAGAGGTTTGGTTTTCTGACTTACTTGAAATTTCTGCGGAAAAGAACAACAGTGCTCATCAAACTAACGACTTATTATTATTGAGGAAGATTCAGACTGAAGCAGAAACAGACTCAGAGTCTCTCACAGGCTGTCCACAGTGGCTTTGAATTGTGCATGAAATGATTGAACTTAATGATTTAGGGAGGAAAGCTTGACAGTTTTTTTCCATCTGTGATTTCCACTCAGTCTCTCTTCTGGGTGTTCATTAAAATAAATCAGAGTTAAAAGCAAATACTGAACCCACTGAGGAGGAACAGGAGCAAAACCTGGAGAAGTGAGTGGAGTTAGTGAAACAGAAATGTGCCTGGTTGAAAGTGGGAAACTGACTCCAGCTGTAGGACGGTGCTGTAGCTTGTTGTTGTTTTGTGCCTCCCAGTTTAAAGTGAGCTGCGACTGTGGCAGGTTGAAGGCTATTAATAGCAGAGCCAAATATTTTGGCACATATTTTTGACATCCTGTGGTTCTGAGGGAGACTCTGAGCCACAGTAACAGGCTGTATACACATACTTCCCTTTAGTTTGATGCTTACCATGAAGTGATCAGGTACTGAGCCAGGTTGATGGCTATTGGTGTGCCGGTGATGGTGACGTGACGGTCACTGGTGCTGTCGATCTGACTGCCGATCTTGATCTGAGCCCCCGACACCTGCCGGATCTCGTTTATCTTGGTGCCCTGGCGACCGATGATTGAGCCAATCAGCTGTGGGGAGGATGAGACGGAGAGGATTATGATCAGAGACATTTACTGCAGCGTGAAGACTGTATTATTTTATTTTTGTCGGCACTTTTATTTTGACAGGCAGTTATCAGTTATCTGTCTCTCTTTCATCAGATGTTTATTAATCTCTCTGTGTCATATATCTTTGGTGTGCAACTCCATTTGAATGCTCTTCAGTTTGTTTTCAAAGACCAGGAGGAGACAGAGTCACTGAGGTGTCGGTGCTTAAGCTGCGGATGCCTGGCTTGTACTGCACTTTGTTCAGTGGGATGTTTTATATTGTTGCATAGATGTGGATGGCTTCATTTTCAGCCACAGAACTCCTTTAGCTCTGCTGCTTTGCTTGACTAAAGACTGATGTCTTTTTCCCTGCTTTTGTGTTAAGATGGGCGGATACAACTTCAGAGTTTAAAAAGAAGTTCTCTGCTCAACAGTGAAAATTTGTACCTTTGAACGGTTTATGGACACAGGTTCATGAATATTTGCAAGTTTTTTCATTGAAGATGACAGCGGTGACAAATACATTATGCACCAAAGAAGACGAAGAAATGTTTGTTTTTACCTGAAGAGCTGCGGTCGGTTTGGTCAGGTGAGCACATCAATTAGTAAGCAGCCTCCATGCAGCTCCTCAGTGGCTAAGTTTAGGCTTAGCCAACATAACATAAGTGATGAAGAAGATGCTCTGACTTCTGTTTCTCTGCCACTTTAATGGAACTGAGCCTTTGTTAGTCAGACCTTTATGGTACATTAGATAATCACGGTCACATAATAATCATGTGCTGACATTTGTCCACCTCAGTTGACATAAACGAGGAGGACTAAATGTTAAAAGCCACGACTACAGCGCTGACAGGCCTCCACACTTTCATCCTCTGCATCCATTCCTCTTGTTATCGCTTCATGTCTGTCTGAGAATATGGAGCAGCAACAGGTGGTGAACTCTGACTCATCTGCGCGCCATGAGCTCAGTGTGTCTGTGTGTGCTATACTAGTCCCACTGGGGGTTTTGTCATGCAGTGGATGTCACAGTAACAATAGACAGATAGTTACTGAGCTCCTCTGAGTGTCAGCTCACGCCATAAATATGCCTCGTTACCTTTTTTTTCTTTCTACAGGACAAACAGGCGTTGTGTGTCAGGGTTACATTTGGAGCTGAACCGCTTAAAAAAACTGATGTGCTGATGTAAATGTTCACAGATAAAATAGAAACTTGATAATAACTAAACAGCAGGAGTGAAAATATCAGCGAGGATCGAGGTCAAATGAGACCAGGTTTCATTTTTTTCTGACAAAACAATAACTATTAATGACCCTGACACTCTGTTATCATGTAGAGGAAGTGTTGGTGATACTTTCCTCCTGACGCAAAGTATCTGACGGCGTGAAACACAGGTGGAATATATTTAAGGATTTAAGTATCTCGCGATAATGAGAAGTCACAGTGTCAACACCAGGGGGCGTTAGTGTAATGCAATTAAAAAACATAATGGTAAAGAATCAGTGTACAAACAGATAATTAACTCTGCACAGCTCATTAGTCTGAAATGTATCAGACACACAGTATTAAATCATTTTATCATTAACAGTTAATTATTGTTTTACTTGTTAAGAAAATTAAGAGGCAATAACGTTATAAAACTTTGCCTCAGAGATCAGTGATTTGTTTCAGGTTAATGAGTTGTAATGAAAGGAAATGTAATTTTCCTTCCACCCACTGTCTTATTATTATTATTATTATTAGTTTATTTGTGATCATAATATAATTATCATTTCATGAAATCAAAACAAGCTGTTAGATTTCAGAATAATTCTATGATCACAGATAAACAAAGCTTGTTCTGTCAAGACGAGGATGTAATTACTTTGTGATCCTTAGAAAACACCAGAAATAAAAACACATATTTTCTCTGCCTCTGAGCCACAGCGCACACACAGGAGGAACAAGACTGTCATGCAAATAAAATGATCCAAAATAAACTACAAGTTATTTTGCTTCAACTGCGATGACAAAAAAAACAAACATTGCAGGCTGTCAGACAAAACAGAATTATTAACTCGACAACAAACTGTAACTTAACCTCACACAAGGTCAGTTTAAGTGCAGCGCTACAGATAAGTGACAAAAACCAACATAACAAAATCTTTACTGGTTTATTTTCTAACGTCTATGGGTCTTCAGCAGGAGGTCCTCAGAGCCAAATTACTGCTTAATAAATAGTTTTTTTCCCCCTTTCAAAATTAAAATAGTACTAGTAGGCTAAAGCTGAAAACACGTAGGTGCATCGCATCATGTGACGTCACTGCTGCACGCTGGATAGCCACATGACCGTACCTGCTGCACACACCAGGACAGCTTGTGAGCGTGATGTCAACAATCTCCACACACTACAGGAGAGGCAGTCACGTTCGCAGGCACACACGTTAACATTTGTTTATATTAAATTGCAAATCGCAGCCTTTTATGCGGTTATGTGATCGCACAGCCTGACATCACGATTACAACTGCGATTAAATTAATCGTGCAGCACTACTGTGCTAACAGAAGACCAAAGTTATTACTACTTCTACTAAAAGTTATTACTACTTCTACTAAAAGATCTTTCACCTCTGCGTTAGCTTAAAACCATAAAGGTGTGGACACTCACAAATTAAAACTGGTTTCTAACACAAAGAGCTCCAGAATCTCCAGAGCTGTAGCCAGCCATCATCTTTTTGTCATTGTCTTTATACTGACGGGACTGTGGGTCGTTCAGCTCGAGTTATTTCTCAAACTCAACAACGACTCTATCCTCATCATTCTTCAATGAACACGAGAGACAGCGACAAAGTTCTCTTTCCACATCCATGGTAAGGAGGAGTCGAGCTGCTACGGGAGCTGTGTACGAGCAGAGAGTGAGTGAAGGAAAAATGCATTTAATCCAGAGGTGGTGAGGCTGGACGTAGGACAGTGGCATGTAGTGCAGCAGGGCAGCGTGTTCAGGAGCGCTGACGTGCATCTAGCCACCGCCAGTGTGGTGTTGTACTTTAAATGTAATAGGGTCGACTGTTTTGATGCGTGCTGTTAGGCGCCTGCGTATTTTGGCCTTAACTGTTCGGCATGATGATGTTCTGTGGTGTCATTAAGCCACTTGTTAGCAACCGCCTTTTTTAACAGACAGACATAAAAGCTTAAAAGTTCACGAGTGTGGTATTTTGTCAATCAAAACATTTAAGTCTCTTAAGCTTGTGTTAACCACAGACCTTATTTTAGGCCTCAAACCAAAAACTCGTTCAAAAAACACAACTTGTGTCTGACCTTCAGGAGTCGTTCACTCTATTGAGAACGCTGTTAAAGGAAACATTTGAAATGGGAATACAGAGTGTGAGGAAACACTTTTAGAAATAACTTTACAGCTCTACATGTGCTGAGGTCAAAGGTCTGGGTCAGGGACTGTATTTATACGGTGCTTTGACAACACACACACACACACACACACACACACACACACACACACACACACACACACACACACACTGATGGCTGCAGGCTGCCATGCCCCGTCCAGGCCAACCATCAGTGTTTCGCCCAAGGACTACGTGGCACATGGACAGGAGAAGCTCTACCTGCTGAGTCACTCTGTTTTAAATCATTTCTGAATGAAACTTGCAAACATTGACACAAGAGACCAAACTCTCATCAATCCTCTCTGCACTCAGGCGTCTCACTCTCTCCTCCTCTCTGTTCCTTTTTATCCGCCTCTGACCCAGATCTTTCCTTTATTCACACTGTCGGTTTCCTCTTTTCCTGCATCCCTCACTCAGCGTTTTTCATTCCTTCATTGTTGCTGTCGCTTTCTCTCTTTTATAATCTTTACTTTTTTCTCTTCTCTCTCGCTGCACCACAAACATTCTTTCCTCACAAGTCATCCAGCCGAAAAGCTCTGATGTAGATCTGCTCTGTGAGCTATAGAGGGCTATTCCTGGAAAGGGCTCTGATAATACAAGTGTGTGTGTGTGTGTGTGTGTGCGTGTGTGTGTGTGTGGTAGCTATAACAACACTGCGAGAGACAGAAGACAAAGTGCCAGCTGACAACAACCAGGTCAGAACCATTTGTGTGAAATCCACCTTTAGCCGCCGTTCGACCTCTCAAACGGCCTCATTGTATCATAAAGCAGCTCCTGTGAGTCATAACCAGCAGAAACACACGGCTGCATGGTGACTCATACCTGCGCCCTCTGATCATCATCACAGGATCATAAGCTCACCTGTATGCGAACATAATCACAGTGGACGTACAAAATTAATTTAAGCTACATAAAACAGTTTGATTATAAAAATGTTTTCCCGTTTAGCTCATGTAGCTTTTCTGTCTCATTATTTTTATGCAATATAGAAATTAATCTTCTACTTCCTGTGTACTACAAACTATGTACATATACTGTGGTGCTAAATTGCAACAACTAATCAAAATGTTTTGGAGGAAAATGCAATCACAGATTAGAGTTTGTTATCAATATAATGAGGAAATGTTAATTAATCTTGTTCATTAATTAACCTGGCGAGTGTCAAATGTTGATGCTGAACGTGCCGTTAAAATGTTGCAAAGCGTGATAAATGGTTTTTACTGTTGTGTTGAGGCTCTCACAGACATTTGGTTATTGTTAGGGAAAGATCAGCGTCTTTGTTTAGTGACTTAAAGCAGGAGACACGACGTGCTTCCATCATCTAACATTAAACCTGCCCACGCTTAGATTTATCATGTGAACCTCTGGTGTCAAATCATCTTTTTTCATTGTCTCTCTTGGCCGTGCAGAGTAAAGTCATGCTGCACCAATTTTTGTTTCCATTGCCAGTTTAGACACACTATGCCACACCAAGCTGCATCGGAGACGGACCTTTTCAGGAGTAGGTCCTAAAGCTGAGCTGCCCATCCATCTCGCCAACTGCCCCCCCCCCCCCCCCCCATCACTTTTGTAGCTTCTACCTGAATCTGGTTTGGAGTTTAGTCTCTGTCCTGCTTCCTGTTTTCACTTTAGATATCTGCTTTATTTTACTGTTTCATCGTCACTATCAGCCGTATTACAGTTGTGTGAAGAGGCTGCTGCTTGTGTTTCAGATGATACGTCATGTTTGTAGTCGACCAATGAAGATGAGTTTACGTATCACCTTGTGTTCGTCCTTCACCTTCTCAAAAAGATCCCACACTTTGGATTTCCTGCCCGACATGTCCTAAGCCCCTTTTACACTGCCAGATTTTCCACGAATGTTGGGCTGTTTTGCCGGCAAGCTGAGAGCGTTTAGACACACAGAGCCGGATTGGCGAGTTGATCCGAGGTTTCTCGCCTCGTAGGGTAGACATATTGGCATAACCTTTTTGGTTTAAACAAACCGAGGCATATTTTCCTTGGAAACGGACAGATTCAAAAAACATTTATTTTATATTGTTCTCCGTTGCACAGGCTGGAAGTACTTGATGTTGTGTACCACAAACATGCTGTAATAATGAATATGCTAATAAAAACAAATCTTAAACAAACAAAAAAAAAAAGAACGAGGTGGCCTTCCGCAACAGGAGGGGCTGTTGATGACTTGTGGGAGGAGCTGTTGATGACTTGTGGGAGGAGCTGTTGATGACTTGAGGGAGGAGCTGTTGATAACTTGTGGGAGGAGCTGTTGAAGACGCCACACGTGCGAGCCACTGGCGGTGGATAAACAGGAAACAGCTGACAGCAGGAATTAGCGAGCAGCTAGTAGCAAGAGGGAAACACAAACCTGACAGACACTGTAAAGATGAGCAACTGGGGAGACAAGGAATTGCGCGCCCCCCTTGTCCTCGCAAACGAAGAGGCCATTAACCGTCAGATGACGGGGACGGTGAAGGACGGGCCGACTTACGAGAGAATCGCCGAAGGACTGACCAGCCGCGGCTTCCCTCCCACGTCACTGTTTACGTCACACGCTGAGCTACACGTTTTGTTACTTGCTCACGCCCCCCATTGCCCCGAAAAAGGCACATTCTGTATAAACAAAAGTAGGTAGGCGGCATTTTGCTGCACTCCCTGATTTTGTTTTTATACTGCCAATGCTGAAAAAACACTGATTGGGCTTTCCTGCAAATTTGCACAACCCCTGTTTAAAAAGAGCTATTAACCAGCCTGAGGAATAACTGCAGGTACCAGGCCTGGAAATTAACTTGACTCCTGTCTGACTGCTGAGCATGGACACTTCCTGTGTCTGTCCTTTCAAATTAAAGTCACACATGGTCCAGTCATATAGGTTTGGATTTATTTCTGACACGGCGCAGCTCTGAATAGAGTTTCATGTTTGTTTGTTTGTTTCTTTTTCTACAACTAAGCGACTAATGAAACCTTGCCAACTAATATCCTTTCTGGTCACATTTGGTCGACTGTCAGGGGGCAGCTCTACTAATTTGTGATATTTGGCTGTTAGTTCAAACTGACTTGATGTTTAATGAGGAACATTAAAGCTACACGCAAATGTCATGACTTAGCCCACTTTTTACCAGGAGGTAAGAGTGGCGGCAGCCCGCAGTGGGAAAACAAGTTTTGGCTTTTACACTTAGTGCAAGGTTGACTGCTCTGGAGATGTGAGGTTTTCACAGGATGCTGTACAGTGTGTCGCCCCTCCGAGCAGCTTTATGTAAGTGCTGTTGGGTAAAATCAGCTTAAAGCTGAAGAGCAGAGGAGGAGGAGGAGGAGGACGGACCGAGGGCTATTTTGGGCGATTCCCTGCCCTTGTAATTTGGAAAGGTTTACTGAAGGAGAGGGAGAGGGAAAGAGAGGTGGAGGGAGAGTGTCAGACAGGGTTGTTGTTAAATCTCTAACTGTGAGCTATAGGATGTCATTAAGCTGCTCTGCTTGGCCCTGCTCAGTGACTCACTTCCACACACACACACACACACACACACACACACACACACACACACACACACACACACTCTGCCATGCTCAGGGTCTTAAGCCGCTCTCTCTGCTCTTGTGTCTTACTGTCTCAGGTCAGCTGTATGTGCACACATGTGAGCTGTATGTTTAATGTGTGTTTCTGTGTGTGTTTATGACTCTGTATGTTAATACCACACAGAAACATGAATGGAGACTCGGGGTCCTTGACGATGACGACGATGATGATGATGGTGCTTTATTTATACTTGCAAGGTGACAGCACCTGCAGAGGTGTTGATGATCTCGTCAGAGTTTCCTGCGAAAGCATGACCTCATGCTCATGTGTCTGCCCTTTATTGTGCTTCAGACCGTCATCCATAAAGACTCAGTGTGAGGAAGTGTTGCTTGAATGTGACTGCACGAGTTCCTGCAGAGAAATCATCAAAAGTCTCCTGCTATTAGATTCTGAGGGATGAAAGGGAGAGTGGCTAAGCCTGAGGGGAGTGAACCTGAAGTGTCTGTGGTGTGAGAGTTCAACTTGGCAACAGTGAAACTCTGCGCTCTGCTGTCTTTGAGTCACCTCATCGTGTCATGTTAATGCACAGTAATTCCCCTTTTCGGCAGCCATGGGCTGGTTTGGTTTGGTTTGTCCGTCAGTGCAGCACTGCAGGGATCCCATTTTCATTCCAACAGGGCTACCTGCTGGAAGGTGTTTCTTTAACTGATGACGGCTTGTCTTGAGTGATGACGTTTAAAAGCAGCGGGCTGATCCACGACTGTTATTTCTGCTGCATGTGTTTTTCCATCACACAGCAGGGCAGGTAGAAGACGTTTACCTGTTGGAGGTGAGCTGCTTGCAGGGGGGCAATAAGAGCCTGTTGTCTGCAGCTCTTCATCAACATCTCACTGTGGCTGTTTCTGCTTTTACTCTTCCTCCCTGCTGTATAACTACACTTGTCTTTATTCAAGAAAACCTGCTAACAAAGTTCTGTTCATTCAGTGACAAACACATTTCATTTCCTGTAGATTCTTCACATAAAATTCCAGTTATTTTCTAATCTTATTGTGAAGCAGCAAAATAAGGAGATGTTGAGTTTGAACAGCAACTTCACACAACTGCCTACTCTGACAAAGGACCATCTCTGGTGCAGCTCGACGTGACACAGTCTAAACAGATGATGGAAACATAAATTGGCAGCAAAACAATAAGGCTTCATTCATCACAGACAGAAACTCAATCTCTGTCCTTCTCTCCCTCTATTTCTCTGGCTCAGGTGTGTGTAACGGATCCTTCGTCTCTGGTTGGCTGCAGGAGCAAACCGTTTTGTTTTTTTTCTTGGTTTTTTTTTTACCAGCAGTGACATCATAACTTTACAAAAAAAATTTCTTTTGAATTTTGAAACCTGTTCTATTGACCTGTTCGTAATAAATTACTTTTTTTGGACTTTAAATATTTACCTCAACATTTCCAGTTATTGATAACGAGGGAGTCAAGACTCAAGCCAGCAGCAGCCACATGTGAGAAACATTTCCTGCAATTCAACTGGTAAACTGGTTTATAAACAGTGTACTGTGAGATCTGCGCACCTCACAACCGTGCGTAATAGTCGCACGTAATGACTGTTCCTCATTGGTTAAAGTGCACGTGTTTTATGTTTGTCTCACTGACAGGTGGAGCCCACAGACATGTAGCCTATACAGACGGGTGGAGCAGGTGCCAAATTGATATGAAAGCTGGTTCAGGGCATCTCGTGTGGAAAGTGGAAATTACGCTCGTGCATGTGCGCCAAATATGTACATTAACTGAGAGCTATAAAACAGACTCAAGCGTCACACGGCTTTACAGATATGCCGAAAATAATGTGTATGCATATTTCTGGCTTTGTGCGGGCACATAGTTTTAGTCATGTTTAGTATGTTCTTGTTACTAAATCCACAGACATCTCAGCTTTAAAAATAATCAGGCCCATCCAAATTTTTGCAGGCCTACCCAGTAGCTACGTTCTGGCTCTGCCACGGGTTGAGACTCATGTGGAATACCGGCGCTTTGGCAGTGACTTCTGGTATGATACATGGTTGGTTGCACTTATTGTTTAATGGTGCCCAGCGGTGACAAGGGGAAATGCAGTGGAACAAGGTAAGTTAAGGGGGCGAATGTCCAAGTAGGGTCGGCGGGAAGATTGGGTCCAACAAGCACCAGCTTTTACCCGACAGGCTGGCGTTTGCTTCCCATATGATTGTAAAGTCAAACCTGTTTTTTTAACAACTGTTTTGTCTCATCATGAATCTCTGGTCTGAACTGGGCGCTATGGGTGGTGTACACAGACAGACTTAAAGCTGCCGACTTGTGATCCGATCACTCAGGACAAGTTGATGCCAGGTGTGAACAGAGCCTGTGAGAGCAGCCACTGTCTCTGAGTTTTGTGTTGACCAACATATAAACATTCAGCAACAGTAACCTCAGCGGGCTGACAGCAGGGTGACTCTCTGATCTCTGATCAACACATTGTTTCTGTTATTATTTAGGTTCAGTGATGAATAAATTACACGTGTGATGAACAGTTAAGATTCAGGATTTGCTAAAAACATTCAGGGATTAAGCCCCATAAACCACCACTGGCGCCGCGTATGACTACAATAATAATACAGTTATTGTTTAGGTCGGAGGGTTTGTTGTTGTCATTGGTAACACGGCGTCCTGTGAGATCAGATGCTGAAGTTGATTCAGCTGTATTTATCTGCGCCCTTTACCGTCTCTGACGTTCGGACCAGTTAAGAAAACATGAGCTTCATTTCAAAGGTATGTTGTACGCTCGTGTTTCCAGCAGTGTTGCCGTCAGATGCCAACGTAAATGTCTCAGAGGTCTGAGGCTGAGCAACATTAATCTGACCTGACAAAACAAACCGAACTGAGAGTGCACGTTAGTGTGATCATGTTTCTTTTATGATTCTAGTTAAAACATTTACAATAACCACATAAATACACGTCATTTCTAAGTCTGATCAGAAGGTGAGAATTCATGTCAGTGTCATATTTATTGTTTTGACGCCTGATGAGAGTTTTGGAAGGAGCTGTGCTGCTGTGTGAGGAGGTGAAGTTTCACACAGCTGGACTCTGACAGGATGAGTTACTGCCTGAGATGGACGGGAGGAGGGAGAGATGAGCGGGACAGAGACACAGTGGCCAAAGGCTGTCTTATGAACAAAAGGTCACCGCTCTGACCTCGCAACAGTCAACATGTCCATCAAATGTCAGACGTCCTTGAGCGTGACACTGAACTGTTAACTGTCCGCTTCACTGCCCTCATGGCGACGTGTCTTCAGCTGCTCCAGCTTATTTAGAAAAGGAGTCCCCTATTTAATATGTGCACGTGTGCCTTTGGTGTTTTTACTGCATGACGCTCGTGAGGAAGGTTAGAATAATTTGATTTCTATTGTACGTCTGCAGCTGCGTGAATAAAAACCAAGTCAATAAATAAAGAAGTGAAATACAAAACAAATGATGTGCATTTTCTTTTAATGTTTGCACTGACTGTGTCTTCATGAACTGAAAAGCAAATGTTAGCATCGTATTTTTTCCCCAAGTTTTAAGGGCTACTTTAATTTTCTGAACTCAGCAGAGTGTAAATTAAACAGTGACAACTAGGAAGGTCAACTTTATCTCCAGGGTGTAAAGTGGGACAATGTTTTTCCTTTGTGTCAGGCTAAAAAACACAGCTCGAGACTGAGAGACTTACGGTCACAAGCTTAAATTAAATTAAAGGGAATTATAATCTGTTATATACAGTAAAAGGTGTTTAAAGATGTTTTGCATATGAAAGATTACATTTAAGGTTGTTTCATTAATGTGTACGATTAAATCTGTGTCCATTCAAAGGAAGTGTGATGAAACTTATTTTTATAATAGCTGCTTTTGTGATAGTAAGAAGTCTCAGGGCTGCTGTGAAGCTGCACCTATTGGGGCAACATTAAGGGCCCTATTTAGATGGTCTAAAACGCAAAGCGCCAGGCGTGCAGCACACGGGCGTGTCCCAGTCACTTGCTAGTTAGACAGCGCGTTTTTAGACTGTGCGCCATGGCAGAGAGTCTAAAAGGGTTGGACTAACTCTGTGAATTAGTCACGGTGTGTTTTGGGCGTATCATTCAATAAGCCAATGTCACCTCTCATTCCCTTTAAAAGAGGCGCGATTGGAGCTAGTTAGATGGCGGACCTACCAACTGGAAAGAGTGAGCATTTTAGGAGGAGACGGATCTCCTCGTGCAGGAGGTGAAGGCCCGTCAGAACCAGCTACGGGGACAGCAGACAGGCACCCAAGCTCCCCGAGGTAAAGCAGGCGTGGGATCACTAATACAAGAAAGATCTTACTAAATATCTGTGGAATATTATTCAAACCTGTTTTTATCATATAACAGAGCACAGCTGTCAGGACTGCAGTAGAGCTTCCCAAGATGCTGATCCTGCAGCTACGACCTGTTCAGCATTTTCTCCCCCGCGCATGTTGCGCCGTTGACTTTAGACCAGGTTTTTGTTGGTCACTGGCGCATTTGCCTTATACGTCATCTAACTAGCAACACACCATGACTGCACCTGACCACTCCTCATTTTTAGACCAACACACCCAGAGAAGCGCCAGTTCATTTGCTAGTTACACGACGAGAGCGCAGGGCGTGAAAATGACAACTGCGCCTGCAACTAAATAGCAATGACACTTGCGACATGGATAATGTGCCCTCCGCCATCCGCTTTAGACCATCTAAATAGGGCCCTAAAAGTTTGTCTGGGTGTGTTGGTTATGAGTTATATAGGATGGACTGTGCTGCAGGAAGTGTAGAGGGATCTTCCCACTAACGAAGGACAACATTTGCTCCTGATCAGCAATATCCACACAGTTCATATTCAGTTTATCTTTTGTACTTACATCGTTTGGAATGAGGAGCTCCTGAGATGTGGTTTGGGAGTTGGTGTCCATCCCTCCTGAGAGAGACAGAGACAGACAGAGACAGAGAGGTAATTGTCATTGATTTTATGTCATGAGTGGCTGATTTCTTTTACTGTCATCCGACGCAGAACACAGACGCAGCAGACAACCACACACACAGACGACTGAATTTAACTCCAAGTCTTAAAGACTTTATTCTGGCGAGGAGGAAACAGCAAAAGGAAAACGCGAAGCGAGGCAGAGGTGCTGCCAAATAACGAGGCATCAAAAACTGAAAGTAGAGACACTGAAAAAAAAAAAAACTATAGAAAAGAATCTACAGTTCAAAGTGACAAAATATTTCAACACTAAGACATGATTCATTTTTAAATGTATTTTACTCGATATGATCTTTCTTTCTCTTCCTCATTTCCTTCCTTCTTTCCTTCCCTTCACTCCTCTCCTTGCCTGTCACAGCGAGCTAAACCAACAGTTCCTCTAATAGAGTGTGTGAACGTGTGCTGGCAAGTGACTTTCGTGCGTGTGTGTGTGTGTGTGTGTGTGTGTGTGTGTGTGTGTGAGGTTGTGTGAATTATTTTCACGTCCAGGACTGATGAGTTTAATACCTGAGACATAATGGAATAATCAGCCATCCATATCCCCACAAGATAATCTGCTCCTCTCTCATTCTGCGCCGTGCATGCGTGGTTCACATTTGTTGGAGAAATTACATGACAAAGTGTCTCTTTAACGGTGAAAAATGTAAACGGACCCGACTAACACAAGCTTTATTTCACACTGCATGTACTAAAACACTCAGCACACGGTGGAAGAAGTACTCAGATCTTTGACTTAAGTAAAAGTAGTAGTTCCACAGAGTAGAAATACTCCATTACTCCAATACTCCACCCCTCAGTCAGCTGAGTGTCTTCAAGTCTTTTTTTTTTTGGTCAGTCAGTGTGCAGTGTAGTTCTGGGGATGTTGTGCTTTATAGATGTAGCTGACATTTAGATTTAGCTGCAGATCGAGCACTACTTGCTTTTGTGCTGTTCTCAGTTACAGCAGCTGGGTGGACACAGACCCAGGTGAGTCTGAGTGAGACGGAGGCAGCTGCTCAGAGGACGAGAGGCTTTTCCTGGTCAGGCTCAGAGAAAACTTATCTTCTGCCTTCTGCTTAGAAGCCCACAGCAACTTAATACGATATGTTTGATATCGAGTGTCAGCAAAAAATGTTGCTGCACATTTCCGATCTGCCATAGTTTGCGTTCATTAGCTCTGAGGGCTAACTCGGTTTGTTTACTATATTACGTGAAACGTCACAATCACCCTGAACATTCAACCAAACCCTGTTCAAACTCAAAAATTATTCTGGGTCAGATACGACTGTAGTTACAGGTAAGTATTACAGGTTGTATGCCTCCGCAAGTTGCACTTAGAGTTTACATTCATGTCAGTGGAAACACGGATGCCTCTCATACGTCACAGCACAGTTTCAAGATAAGTGTCACCAATTCAGTATCTGACCGTATGTCTCCCCTTCTGTTCCTGAGATACGATGTTAAAACATGATGATGTAACTGTCAAGCTGACCTTTGACCTTTTGGATCTAAAATGTCATCATTTCATCATTTTATCCTGTCAGACATTTGTGTGCAACTTTGTCAAAATTAGTGTATGAAAACTTGAATTGTGGCCAAAATCCTCATCCTTAACTCAAAGTGAGTGTTTGTGCTAAATCTGAAGAAATTCCCTCAAGGCGTTCTTGACATATAACGTTCACAAGAAGGACACGGACAAGGTCAAAGTGACCTCGACCTTTGACCACCAACAAATAATTAGTTCATTGCTGAGTCAAAGTGGATGTTTGTGCCAAAGTCGCAGAAATGTTCTTGAGGCATTCTTGAGATATTGTATTCACAAGACTGTGACAGACAGTCTGAGGATCCCAAAACATAATGGCCCCGACTATCACTGGCGCAGAGGCATAAAAAACAAACATCAACTGTATGATCAAGTTTGTGTCCTGGGCGCCATGATGGAAACAGTTAAACAGGCGTACCAAGCACCGCCGACCAGCCCGACCAAGTTTCTTATTTTACAGCGAAACAGTCACTAAAATATTTCCCGAAGACATCCGAAGAAGAAGTAACAGAATCTCGATTCACGTTTTATCAGCGCTGCCTTGTTCATGACGAGCTGCTCACATGACTGACAGCTGCAGTACAGACTCCCCGCAAATATGACACAAAAACATTGTCTGTTCAGTTTCTTACTGTGGTAACGATACGTTTACTCCAGGAGAAATGTCAATGCTAGAAGTGGAGAAAAACTTAAATAAAACACAGAATAGTTTCAAGATGGCCGTATGACACGTGCAGGGTCGTCACAGTACAGAGCACAAAGTGTGCAGAGAGCAGCAGCAGTGTGATGAAGAGCCTGCTTCACTCCCCACTGACAGGAAATATCCGCTCTGTTAAAGTGTGCTTCAACAAGACGCTGACTGACCCCCGTCCGCTCCAGAGCTGCTGCTCTGTGTCGCTCTGACCTCCCTGAAGAGGAGCAGGAAGCACGAGGAGTTCCCTTCAGATCACTCAGGGGCCGCAGAGAGTGCAGCGCTGAGTGTTAATAATGAATGAGTGAAATGTAAATCTAGACGAAACATTAAGAACATTTGTCTTTGATTCTTTAATTGTGGAGACGTGGCTGCATGTGTGAGATGTCTCACTGCTGCACACACAGGCTTTGACTGTTACATAAAACAATACAAACTAATTATGTGCATTGTTACACTTGTGATTTCACCTTTCAGTCTATTAGTGGAGTCACTTCAGCAGCAGCATGTTCTCTAACTGATGGAGCCAAAAATCCACAGGCAGAGTTTGATTCCCAACCGTCAGCGTGTAAGCACAGCTGGACGCTCCGAATCAAAGCTAACACGCAGGGACGATCGCGCACAACAGCTCACTAGATAAAGATTATAAAACATTTATTTATTCATTATGTTCTGAGCTTTCTTACAAAATGACTGATGGGACGAACAGAGAGACGAGTGCACGTTACAAGATCAACTCAGAGCGCGTGTGATAAAATTAATAACTTTGAAAAACATCTGCTGTGTTTCTGATGCAGTGAATGATGAAACTCCATGAAATGACACTTTTCTCCTGAAATGGAAAAAAATACAGTTGAATATTTTTTTTTCTTTCTTTTTGGGTTGAAACACAGTCGCTGCAGTTTTTATGTCAGAGGAGCTGAAAAATACTGAAGAGCTGTGACAACAAAGTGACTTCAAAGTCAAATGTGCACAGAGGAGACAGATCAGCCTGCTGAGAGCCCGTCTCACTGCATCACACACACACACACACACACACACACACACACACACACACACACACACACACACACACACACACACGACCAGCTATAAACAAACACACAAACATGTACATGTATGCTGTTGTATACAGTTCATGTGTACATGCTTTACATGCACACACACGACATTTTGGGAAGGTCCGGTGCAACTGACGATGACCAACCACACACACACACACACACACACACACACACACACACACACACACACACACACACACACAGTAGAGTTATATCCCTGAGTCAGCACTTCGAACAGATGCATCGACACTGTGCCTCGACAACATCAGGATGTTTGCAGTTGTTTTACTTTTCCGTACAGATTGATTACAGATAATGTTTGTTCATATTGTTACATGCCAGTGTGTTTTGAAACTGAACTGTGACCTGATTAAGTTTGCCTGACTGGATCTCACCTGGAGTGAGGTGCTCCAACTGGTCTTTACTAAAGGCCTTTGCACACCTTTGAGTCCGTTTTTTTTCGTCCGAAATTGTCACACGTCTAAAAATAAATATGACCTCACGTTGTGTCAATTATGTTTACACACTGAGTCCGAAACTTCAGTCTGTCTTTAAAGGAAATGGCCACTTTAGAATGAAAATACAGACAGTACTTACTGACCCTCATGCCGACAGGAAGTCCAGTGTAGTTTTTAATCAACAAAACTCGTTTGGAGTATCGGAGGATAACAGCTAACCGGATTTTTCAAGTGCATGGAACCAGCATTTTGAAAATGTAATAAAACTCCGCTAATGCATTTCAATAACGTCAGAACGGCTCGTCCGGCATAATCCAAGTGCCCTGAAGCTGTGGCATGCAAAATTGACTTGAAAAGACGTAATGTACTCCACTTTAATAGCATAATTTTTTACCCCCGGTTAGTTAGTCTGTCCTGCAGAAGTGCTGTGTTTACTTGGCAACTCATGCAAGACTCGTGAACTAGCACCATCACTAGCCATCTGCTAGCTAGCTTCAGGGCACTTGGATTACAACGAACGAGCCGTTCTGACGTTATTGAAATACATTAGCGGAGTTTCATTACATTTTCAAAATGTGGGTTCCATGCACTCCAAGTGTAGCTGTTATTCCAGCTAGCTGTTATCCTCCGATACCCCGAACGAGTTTTGTGGATTAAAAAACTACACTGGACTTCTTGTCGGCATGAGGGTCAGTAAGTACTGTCTGTGTTTTCATTCTAAAGCGGCCATTTCCTTTGAAGTTTTCGTTTGACTAAGAATCAGTGAAGAAAATGTGGCGGCAGGTAACGACTACGACAAGACAGAAGAACACGTACAGAATCATTTCATGACCCAGACAGCTATGTTCAACAGGTCAGATAGTGATATTCAGATGGATGATGAAAAGGAGGATGTGGACCGCACACAGACAGAGAGTGAGCGACAGTATGGAGACAGACGGAGGACAGCTCAGTCCTTTCATGCAGCTGAGGAGACAGTGTGGTGACAGATAAATGGCTCCAGTGGAGAGAAGCAAGTATAGTATGAATAAATGCATCAGGCTCAGTTTGCAAGGTTTCTGCGCCTTACGATTTTTTTCCCAACGTGAAAAAAACAGCGCTCCAAACGGACGCAGGATATGCGAGGTAACCATCACGCCCACATGAACTAGCAAACATCTCTCGTCCTGCTCAGTGTTCAGCTGTAAAATCATCTCTTCTGATTGGCTGCTGACGGCAGTCACACGGAGTCAGAGCAGCAAACAGACGCCATCACGCTGCCTACGTTCAGAGTTAGTTTGTGGTTATTTAGAGACTCAGTTTGTAAAGTTTACTGTCATGCTGTTGCTCTGTCTACAATGACACAGTAAAAATAAACAAATCAATTAATAAAAGACAGTGACTCGACTGAAAAAATGAAATCTGTCGGCTCAGCTCGTGACCCAAACATCACACATCAAAAGTACTTGCAGAATAATTTCTGCTCTTCTCTCTCAGATCTTCACAGTGTGTGTGTGTGTGTGTGTGTGTGTGTGTGTGTGTGTGTGTGTGTACATACCAGGTAGAACTTGTGTAGCTGATTGGCTGATGGGGGCCAGACCCTGCTGCTGCATTGACAACTGGTGGAGCTTTGCTAACTGAGAGAGGAACAGAGAGGTAAACATAAATGACAGTAACATGATCCAGTCTCAGAAAACATCACCTGAAGAGTAAATCTGTCACTCAGTCATTATCGTACCTCTGAATGTGGAATGCCGTAGTGACTCTGTACTGCATATGTCTGGAATAGAAAAGAAAGAGTGTCATTAAAGTGAAGAAACAACATGTCTGTAAGCATCTGTACCGGAGGGCATCGTCTCCACAGGGGAAATTATTAGATTCATTTAAAATCAGCCCTGTGTTTTTGCTCTCGGGCTAAATAGAGGCTACAGCGCTGCCTCTGACTGGTGAGACAACAAAAAGATCTTAGAAAGCCTGAAAGGAAAAAGGTCGTAGGAACGTCTTTACATTGAGAACATAAAGAGGAAGCTTTTTGTCCTAACACAGATTAATGCTTCCCAACGCTCCACTTAGCACAGAGACACTGAAAACACAACTGCACAAGGACTTTTACTCGATCATCCTGAATCTCCTGCGACTCCTCGCTGTGTCTCGTCTGTGTTTATCTCTCCAAGATCATGATTTAAAGAGTTTTTAGAGGCCTTCCCAAATCCCACACTGAACTTCAAAGAGAATGAACACTTCCATAGGCGATGTAAGAGACAGGCTGCAGGGCTGGGGAGCGTGTGTGTGTGTGTGTGTGTGTGTGTGTGTGTGTGTGTGTGTGTGTGTGTGTGTGGGGAGAGGAAGGGGTTGGTGCGCACGCATGCAAAAGACTTTGTGCATTAGAGAGACATTTGGTGTGTGTGCGTGCGTGTGCCTCCCTGAGGTTCACCACACCTTATATAACAGATTTCAGAGTTGTTATCCTTGACGCAGACTGCAGTGCCACTTGCAGCTGAACTTCTGACTCCTGATGCTAACTCAGGGATTTGGAGGAAAAGCTGTTTGCACAAAAAGAGCGTCTCAAAGGCGCAACAACAAAACCGGACCTGTGTGTGCTGGGCCTCCTTCATATTGTAATGCCTCTCCTTGATCTGTAGATATGCCGGTAAATATTCATGCACGCTGGCAAACCTGAAAGTCTACCCTGCATGCCTGAATCCAAACGGTCCACGCAGGCCCAACACATGAAATGCCATACACTCATAAATATTCATTAGTGGCTTAATACAGCACACATCAGAGAAGCAGCAGGCAGGAGCAGCTCCAGCACTTCTGGGCCCGCAAGTATGAAACGTATCAGAGAAGGAAATCAGTTTTTAACTGGACGAAAATTCTGACAGTGATACTTTTTATAAACTTTCTTAAATTATGAAAAGACTCTTATCTCTGCTGATATTTAGGAAAACTGTAGAGGAGTCCTAACCTGCCAGGAGGTGGCGTTCTGGGTTTTGGGAACTCTTTTGGATCACGGATCAAGTCAGAATGAAAAACTTTTGTGGTCATAAATCAAACTTGGTTCATTCCTCATACTGATAATACTCACAACAATGTTCCTCAGAGAGTGAAGTAAAACTTAGTATGAATACAATCCTGACTGAATGTCACCTGCTCGTCTGTCATAAAGGATGTCTCAACTTGTCACAACACTAACTGCGGTTTAATATCTCATGTATTCATTATTTATTTCAGATTAGACCACAGCTATTATATATGAGAGATGTTATCTTCCTTAAGTACGCCGAGCTGGCAGCTGTTGCTGAGCGATGCAGCTGGAGAGCGAAGTTTTGCTCAGCTGAAGTCGGCTGTAGAGGCTTCGAAGGCAAGTCAACCACCAGGCTGCTCAAAAAAATGGGAATTCGTGGCCAAGCCCAGCGTCAGGCCATCACAGCTCTCTGTGGCACAGCAGAACAGGCGAGCCGGTGGATGTGGATCAAGAGGAGAGACACCACCTGGGCCCTGAAACACCACCACCAACAGCAGCAGGGTACAAGGGTCACCAGGTGTTGCCAGTGAGCCCTCTGGAGGTGTCGTTGGCCTATCATGGAAACACCAGTGAAGGAGGGCACCTGCTAGATGACCCCAATGATGCCTCCAACTCTAACCCACAATCACATGTACAAAAACAATCAACCAGTTAAACTCCACCTTGATTACGTAAGGTACGTTTTCCTCCTGTTACTTTCTTCTCTTTTGCAGGGGGAGGTAGCGCATACGGCCCAGTCCGGCGGGGGAGAGTTCAGTCCACACAGACGTCTCTTTGGCTCTATCTCTTCTACACTCTCTCCTACTTTTCTATTCATCTAACCCTTTGACCCCCAGACGGCACCATCACTCCCACTCACAGTCTCAAGTATGTGCATCAGAGATTGTAACATCAAGTCCTCGACTGAACTGAACTGATATGGTTGTGGGGACTGTGATGGCCTTAGCGTCGGCCTATCATCTTCTTTCTTGCTGGCTCTGTTTTTTACTTTGTGCAGGAAATTGGTGGGTGGAGGTGAGAGGTCATCAGCGATGCAGCACACCTGACAGGCTGAGCTCAGGAGGTTATAAATCAGACCTATAAGATCTTCTCTTTCTCTGGACCTGCAGACTGATCAACACCTTTGTTACCACTCACTCACGCAGGGCTGCCCTCAGCACTCAGCCACCAGAGATGCATATTTGACTCTATTTCTCTCTTGAGCCTCTTCCATCCTGTCTTCCCAGGGGACAGTTAACTCCAGCAACACCACTTGCTTTGTTGTCTCCGACATCAAGACCGCATCAGGCCTGAGTGCGGTCAGCTGCCTAAGAAAGATTGACCAGGACCTGTCGGTCTCTTGAGGCTTCGGTCAGGGTGGAGGTTTGTGTGTTGCTGCTTGCTGGGTACATAATTATTTAACACAATAATATTGATATCAATGTATAATTAATAATGCTGATATTTTAAATATCACCTATAACTGTTCACTATAAAATGTTCTCTTTAAAACCTCAGAGGGTCGAACACGTCACAGCCGTCTCCTCTGGATGTTATAATGAATCTGCTCGGCCTTCAGGACGCCTGCTCCTCAGTATTAATGATGGTTGGCGGAGCTCAACATCAAGCATGATAATGACCCTTTCAAACTCAAATGTTATTAATACATATATTAATTAAGGATGCACGGCTCTCATGAATATTCATGAGCTTATTAAACACAGGATCAGAGATGGAGGTGTGAAGGCACCTCTGAGCAACAACAAACAAACAACAGAGGCTTCGGCTGATTCACGTCTGTTAGTTCAGCTGCCAACGGAATATACACATCGACAATATTCGAACCACGCACCTAAATTAATCAAACAATAAAAAAAATATTTCCATTTGAGCCTCAGCTTGAAAAATCTTTGGTCTAAGCTTTTCTCTAACTCTGCCAGGATGCCGGCGTCCTCGCTCCCCCCCCCTCCTCTGTTAAATGGTATCTCCCAGGCGCACTGCGTCATCAAACCATGTGATGTTTGGTATTGCCGGATTCAGGAAGCTCTTGACTTTTCAAAAATAACATTGTTTTTCTTTTGCTGATTATGTATTTTGCACCAGAGCAGCCTAAACACACAAAGTCCAAAATCACGATATGTGGTGACAAGTCAGGTCAAGCCGTTTTTCGACGGGAAAAGTTAAAGGATTACTGGCGATCTTATGTGGAGCTGTTAGCGGGACTTAGCTGTTTTATAAAAGGTGAGATATACCATCTAGAAAGTGGGATCATAACTTTCACGTTTTATATGGCTTTATTTTGTGATATTTTATGGTGTTTCTGTGTCATAACCAACATCAGCTATCATAATCACACCTGATTTCAATAAGGTACAATGTTTGAAGCTGGCTGAGTGTTGTTTGATCACTGATAGTGCTGTTTTGAAGCCGAGTAAGCAACTTGTCATTTGCAGCTCCGCCTGGATCTTTTCATGGTAAAAACCCTGTAGAATGGTCATACTTTGAGCAGTCTTCTTCAAACTTGAAACAAGTGTTCATTGATAGTTTGCCTACAGCCCCACAGTGTCATTTACCTGCTCAGATGAAGCCACAGACAGTTATTCATCCTGAAAATCATTTTTTATTTCATTTTAGGCAAAATCGTCAATTTTTTACTGACTTCAGAGGCCCATTACTCTGTCTCTGTATCACCTAGAGTGTTTCTGACACTTTCACAAGACACTTCAGGGAGTTTTCTTTCTGGCAAGACCTCATGCATGCATGTAGTCAGAGCGGCTCAGAAGCTACAGTCATTTTAATTTGGGTATGTCATTTTAGGCGTTTTTGCTACAAACTGGGGGTGGAGTGCAAGAGGTTAAAGAATAAAAGCTGTGTGACTTAATCAATCGTCGGGAAAATACAGTCAGAACAGCGTTTGGTCAAACTGAATGGTTTTCTTTAAAAGCTGGATGACTGAATATAATGACAAGACGTCCAGATGAAAATAAAGTTGGTCTGAAATGTCTCTGATAAAAGATGAGAAAGCTGCTGACACAATACGAGCCACTGCAGTGGAATGAGGGTCACACTGGATCATTTGAAAAATGGAAGTTGTGCAGTGGGAGGAGCTATAAATTCATTTATTTTATTTAAACTTTATTTCACCAGAAAAACCTCTTGAGTGTCCTGACCGAGACAGACAGCAGCATCAGTTACAGACAGACAACACAGAACAAAAAACACAGAATAAAAAATATCCAGCTCTGAAACGATGTAATGTAAAACACAAAATGAGATAAATGGTAAAATATTTAAATAGTTGTGACAAGACTTTCTGTCATTTATTTCTGGGTTATTTAAGTGTTACATTAATCGAGTAATTTAAAAAAATAATTTTTATAATAATGGACAAATTAATCATTAGATTAGTCAGCTAATCAAAACAAATTGTTAGATTAATCACTAAGACAATAATGGCTGGTGCAGCCGTATTAATCTGATTTCTGAACAGATTTATTCAAGTTTCCTGATGCAGCTGTACAGAGAGGGTTAGCGGTGACGTCTGTGTGTTACGACTCTGAGAAGACGTTTGTCAAATTATGTAAATCAGGTGACAGACTGGGAGAGGTTTTTCATATCTGCTGAGTCATGTTTTTACATTTGTTTACACCACTAAAGCTAAGATTTTATATTAAAAACATATTTGCTTCATCAGATCTGATCCTTTAACAAACTAACTAACCTCCATTTGCTCCCTAAATACAGTTAATTACTTGGTTTCTCTCTCAAACTTTGACTCACTGGGTTCTTTACTTTGACTCAGATGGACTTAATGTCAGACGTGTCATCGCAGCTGATTCCAGCTGATAATATGATTAAGAAATCCTCGCAGCTTTAATCTTAAATAAAGATTAATGTTAAATCCCAGAAATGACTGTGTGACGGCTGCAGATGATTCTGTCAACAAACATGAGTGATGAACCTTAATGTCTCTGCTTCCTCTCTGCATCACTGTGGCTTAAATAATGAATAAAAAGCATTAATCGCTCGCACAGCCACTTAACTCTGCACTAACCCTCTTCTGTCACCTCCCCTCCGTGTCTCTGACGTCCTCCAAAACTTCTCTTTTACTCCTCTGTCCCATCCTGTTTCCACCTCTTCCTCTCCTCTCACACTCCTCGTCTGCCTCTCTTTCACTCCTCTCTCTTCACAGAGCTTTCAGACGGTGTAATGAAGCGCGCGGCGGCCATATTGGAGGTAGTCATTAGGAAACACTTGGTGAGACAAGCTGATTGTTGGTAGAAAGGTTAAATCTTCGTGCTTCAAAGACAGAGACTGATTTTTGTGCCATTTTTAAGCAGAAATAATCATCTCGCTGTTTGATAAAAAGGTCAGTTTAGATTTTGCAGCATGCTGAGGTGACTGCTTTCACACAAAACATCCAAGAGTGCAGAGTTTGTACGAACTAGCACAAACAATAAAAAGCAAAAAGTACAGATTTACACACCAGCTAACCAGGATGCTAAGGATCCTCAACACAGTCTACATGTTCAAAGCTCTAGTATCATATATTGTAAATTCCCCGACTGAAATGTTAGACTTTCTCACATGAAAAATAACAGATCTGTTTAAGTGGCAAAGTCCTCACGTGGTCGCCGTAATCATGGCAGGAGCAAAAGAGGAAGTCAGATGATGTTACTGCAGTTTCAATACTCATACTACCATACAACACTCAACGGCCACTTTATTAGGGACACCTTGCTGGTACCAGGTTGGATCCCCTCTTTAATTATTGGTGTCACAGACTCAACAAGGTGCTGAAACATTCCTCAGAGATGTTGGTCCATATTGACATGATGACATCACACAGTTGCTGAACATCCCAAAGCTGCTCTACTGGACTGAGATCTGGTGACTGTGGAGGCCATTGGAGTACAGTGAACTCATTTGTCGCGTCTCCTTTACAGTTTTGCGCAAAATAAATGTGATATTTCTAAAGTTTTGACAAAGTACAATTGTGACTTGCAGGTGTTTCCATTAAAAAGTGTTTTGCGTATGAACAGTGGCAGCAGTGTGTGGCAGCGACCACGTTTAACGGACTTCTGGGAGAACGAGGAATTCACCAATGTCATGTCCGGTGATGTATATTTGCAAAAAAGTGTTTCCATTACACTTTTGTGATATACTTCCATATCAACACGTCTGAAAAACCACCTCATGAGAGCATAAAAACTTTTCTCGATATTTTAGAGTTTTTTCAAAGTGTAGGTGTTTCCATTACAGTTTTTTATTGCAAAATTTAGGTTTTGGTTTTCATGTTCAAGAAACCAGTTTGAGATGATGTGAGCTTTGTGACATGGTGCGTTATCCTGCTGGAAGTAGCCATCAGAAGATGGTACACTGTGGTCATAAAGGGATGGACACGCTCAGCAACAATACTCAGGTAGGCTGTGGTGTTTAAACCAGGCTCAGCTGGTACTAAGAAAATCTCCCCCACACCATTACACCACCAGCAGCAGCCTGAAGCCTTGATACAAGGCAGGATGGATCCATGCTTCCAAATTCTACCATCTGAATGTCGCAGCAGAAATCCAGACTCATCAGACCAGGCAACGGTTTTGAGAGCTGCCACGTGATTGGCTGATTAGCTATTTGCATTAGCAAGCAGTTGAACAGGTGTACCTAATAAAGTGGCTGGTGAGTGTATATAGTATGCCAAAAATACCCAGACTAAATTTGGTCCAGTATTGCAGTTTGCAAGCCTGCATGCTTCTCTGTAAGCTCTGTATGTTTTGTTTTATCTCTATGGTTACGGGTATATCAGCAAGAGGGTGAAAATTCAGGGCATAACGTTTTAAGGATGTAGTATATCTGGATTGTTTGCAACAGTACGGACTTCTGAAGGGTCACTGTGCTGCGGTGTGGCCACCTTTTCAGTTTATCTGAAATCCAAGCAGTGCAGGTCGCTGTGGCTCCAACAGCTGCTCAGGAACCCACACAGGCCCTGGACTGAAAGCTGCGGCCTTGGTGCTGTCTGTCTGTGTCACACTTGTGTGCTTGTTGCATGAAGCCTGTTAATATTGTGTCGCAGTGGAGACTGTTTGTCACGTCGCAGCAGCTTCAATCTGAAACTAAAACAACCTTATTTTACTCATACGCTAACAACACTGTGCACATCTGCACCACAGCCCTGATGTGTCTTTAGCTCACCCAGCTGTCAGACACACACGTCCACCCATGGACGGCAGCAGATGCGGCTGGAGGACAGATCGACTGACACAACTTGAGAGCTTTTCAAATTGTCTCTTCCCTCCTTCCTCCCCGGTGTCTCCCTCTCGTCTTCGGTCTCCACCTGTCACTTCCTCCTCCCTCTCTCCTCCCATCCGTCCTGCAGAGCCTCCATTAGCTCCTGTTACTGTTGTTTTAACTGACACTCCCAATGCCCTGTGCCTGACACACACACACACACACACACACACACACACACACACACACACACACACACACACACACACACACACACACACACACACACACACACCACTTATCTAAAGTTGGCTCTTGAGCATGCGGAGCTGTCAGAGTGATGGAGTAAAGTGCTCTTCTGTTCTAGTTTGTACGTCCGTCTTTTTCTGTCTTTTGACCCGTCCTCTCATTTGTCAGCCTGTCTGCGTCGTCCAGACGTGTGTCTCTTAATACATACGGTTAATCTGCATTTGAGTCAGTCAGGTACTCTAACAGGTCAGGTCAGGTGTGTGTGTGTGTGTGTGTGTGTGTGTGTGTGTGTGTGTGAGCCTCTGCCAGAGACTGACTCTGTCTCCAGGTCAGTCAGTGAGACATTTTGTAGGTCAGTCAGGAGGTTCAATGAGCGGTAAATGACACAAAGTCAAATAAACGTTATTGACAACATCAGGGCAGGTATAATATCACTGCTACTACTAACAGTAATAATGATACAAATAATATTTCATTTATTTATATAGTACTTTTCAACAGTCAGACACACACGGCTGATTATTTACTGCTGAATTACAGCTCACAACTTGCCCCAACCCAAACATCCTGGTGCAGACTATTTACTGGAGTTTACCAGCCTGTCGCTCATCAGGCATCTGAGGATAATTACAAGCACAGTCGCTCTCGGCTTTCAGTGTCCGATAGTCCACCACTAATATCTTCATCACGTCTCGTCTCACGAAAATGAAACACAGATTTGGTCTTCGTTTTTTTATCAAGATCTACTTTTAACTCGTCATTGTCTCGTTTTCATCATGGAAAGAGGTCACTGATTAAAAAGTTTCGTCAACAAAATAACACTGCCTCAATGCACTTTGACCATGTGCTATGGATCATTTAAACAGTATGTTCAACCAATAATCTTTTATTATTAGCTAAGCTTAAATTACTGTCAACTTTTGGAGGTCAAACATGAACACAAAGTATCCTGATCATCCGGTGTGTTTGCCACCTCAGTCTTCTACTTCACTCTTATCACTGAGTCTTCTGTTTTTCTGTGCTGTCACTCAGTTTAGCCTCTATGGAGACAGATTTGTTTCATAATTATGTGTGAACAGATCGACAATCTGTGTGTAAATGTGTCATCTGTAAATATAAAACACCTTCCACAAATACAAAAAAGATTTGTAAACTCACAAAAATATTTTGCAAGTACAAAACGCATCTGCAAATACACAAACACATTCCACAAATAAAAAAAAATATCTGTGAATACATTAAATTCACTTGCAAATAAATGAAAGGCATTTGTGAATATCTTCCTAACATTTACAACTTCCGAAAAAACCATTTGTGGATCTCAGTTCTACACGGCACAAATGTTTTTTCGGTTCACAAAGAAAAACTGATTTCACAAATGCCTGTTCGAAAGTTGTAAATAAAGAAAAATATTTTAGTTTACAAATCCTTTTTGTATTTGTGAAATGTGTTTTATATTTACAGATGACAAATTTACACACAGACTGTCGATCTGTTCACACACATAATTATGAAACTATATCCATAAGCCTCGCTGTGATAGAGCTAATATTAGCACTGACAAACCATCATAACATCATTTTCAAAGACGGGAAAAACTAAATGTTACAACAGAGAGGACGAATGTCAACAGGGACATTTGCATTTTGTGTGAGGCCATCAAGTGCTGCAGGAGCACCTCCACATGATCACACTAACAGGCTGCAGGCACGCAGATGAAAAGTATTTAAACACAGAAGGAATTTGGCCCGAGGCCGCACGCCGCTGACATGAAATAAAAGTGTAGGCAATGAATGTGGGTTCAGTGGCTGGTTGAAGGACACTTAGCTAATGATGGTGACACATTAGCTGTTGGAAACTGACCTCAGACCATTCAGTTATGGATGCTCTAATCCAAACAGCCTGCCTTGCCCTTGACATGAAAGCTATTTGTGCAGCAGTGAACTATTCACTGAGAGGCATCCAGCAGCAAAACAGTAAATTAAATTCATCCCACAATTTAGCTTGAACTGCTGAGAAAATTACAGGTTTCATTCAGAAATGCAAAAGTAGTCAGTAGATGATTAGTCTAACTGTATGATTACTGGGCAACACACAAGTAAAGATGACATTTGAAAATTCTCATGTTGTGCAACATGCTGTGTTTCAGATAAAGAAGTCAGAGAACATTTGACAAGCAGGTTGTTGTTTTGTCGCCACATTTTTCAAATCCTGGCGTCATGTTTTTGCATAAAACTTTTTAAAAATGTGTTTCTGCAGGGATAAAATGCCTCGAAGCCACAAAAGTAGATTTAACATAACTGCATGAACCTGACCCACAGTGTGATGTAGTGCCAGCACACAGACACTTCATCACACTGAAACACTCCTGAAACAGCTCCAGCTAAACTCTGCAGAGATATATAGCAACACATCTGCTTGTTTCTTTGTGCAGGTGCAATGCAGACAAAAAAAAAAAAAACCACATCCTCAAATTTTGCGAGGACCCTCCGATATATTCCCCCTCAGCAAATTCAAATACATGCTTCAGAGGACTCGCTGTTGGTTGAGGGATGACATGCTTCCATGTCACCGGACACAGAAGCGTGAACAGTGACGTGCACTCCCGCTGTGCAGGTAGTCAGAGCTAACCAGCCGTGAACAGCTACCGTCGGACTCTCTGTGTCTCTGCAGGAAAGACAGGAAGTCCAGTGGAGCTTTTAAAAATCACCAGAAGCACATTTACACGTTGTAGCTCAGCTAGCTGCTCTGACGCCAGAGGCAACCTGCAGGGCTTAAAACAAGCCAACGTGGAAGTGGCAAAAACTGCAGTTCCTCTAATGTCCACTTGAGGCTGGACCCAAGAGCTGATCAGTCCCCCACAGACCCTCATGTTAACATGACATGTTAACATGAGGGTCTGTGGGGACTGTCCAACTTTACAGTAGAAATAAACATGTTTACAGCCTGGTACAGCCGCTGCATCCATTTAAATGTAAATCTTATGACCGACTTTTCCTCTCCTCATATAAAACCAGCAACATTTAACAAAGGAACGTTACAAAATTCAGCTCCATCACAGCTCACAAGGTTCACTGACAAAACAACTGTCTTATACTAAACACGTTTTCCAAACAAATACAACATGCTAACATTATTAGCACAAGCCTATGGCATTTTACATTGCATGAATTAGCCTAGCGACGAGCAGAGATTTCCTCTGCTCATATGAAGCCAGGATAAATCACACACAGGACTTAAAACGCTATTTTTGTGGAGGCTTTATTGTCTTCACAATTTATTGTTTCTTATTTGTGAAATTAAAGTAAATCAAAGCTTTGTTTCCACTGAGGGAAATGGTTTCAGCTTACAGAGACAGACAGGAGGTCTGTGTCACTGTGACGTGGAGTGACATTTCTGGGGAGGTGCACGTCAGGCTACGGCATAAACTTTGCATCCACACTGAGCCTATTCTGTAGGTATGTCGTCAATGAAACGCAGAAGTATAAATCCCACTTTAGTCGTAGCCCTGCTGTTTATGATGCTGCAGTCAATGTCACTTCATCTCTAATACACAGTGACACTCTGAATCCATGTGTTGTGTTTGATGCCACAGAAGAAGAAGAAATCTGCTGTCACTACATGACATGACGCTAAAGTTCCAGCAGCTAGGCTACCATCTGCAGTAAGTTTTTAACTCATGTCACCTCCAATAATGTTTTGGTATCAGCCACCCTGAAGACTGTGACTGTGCTCAGATCAGCCAGTGCTCTTCTTTTTGGCGAGCTTGGCAGAAAAAGTGGTATTTGTATTCCAACAAGAATCTCTGTGAAAATGTTTACAGGTCAAAACAAATAATTTAACGTGGAGTTTCTCTTTCACCGTGACAAAGCAGCACAGCCCTGCAGCTTATTATCAAAGTAAAACGAGCATTAAAATAATTATACTGCATTACAACATTCTCTAATTACAACGAGAAATGGCAAAGGAACTGGTTTTACTTTTTCTCTTGCCCCCGTTATTGCACTTTATTGGAATCATTAAGACTGTCTGCAAACAGTTTCTGTCTGGGCACCATGTGCTTGATTGTCGCTTCCTCTTACAACTTTAATTTGAGCAAACAAAATTGACATGAAAATTGCCCAATTCATCTTTGCAATTACAGGAGAGGCTTGTTCGGCTGCTTCAGAAGAAGAAATGAATCTTCTCCGTTTTCATTTGGTCTTCAGACTGCTCTCAGATCAGTCAGGCATCACTGAAGAAACGGCAATAATCCTTAACAGATGTGTTTCCTGGTAGGTGGAGGCATCGAGTGTGAGACGGCTGACTTCACTCTGCTGTTAACAGCCGTCTGTTAAACTCCAGGCAGAATTAAAGTGATTCAACACAAGATATTCGACAACCTGTTTCTGTTTTCACTTCTTTTCTCCGGCAACTCCTTCTCTGTATCTCCTCACTTTTATCTTCTCCTGTCCTTCTCTCTTTCTGTCACCTTTCTTCCTTTTCCTGCACCTCTGTTTTCATCCTCAGCTCCAGGGCTTTCATATGTCCCTGCATTTTTTTAATCATTTTCACCCGAAGAAGAGTCTTAGGAGAGTTAATCTGGGATCCTTGACCTCTCTGACCATCTGTTCTTAAGATGCGGGGTGACTGAAGTTTGTCTCTGATTCAGGGCAGGTGGCTGTTTACCTGCACAGCTCTGAGCCCTGTGTGAAGAGATGTCTTCAAAATTAAACATAACTTTATTGATCAGTGAAATAAATCACAGTATGAAGCTGTGTTGAGAATGATACTCTAGGTCCTGTGTTGACGATCTTTCACACTCTAGAAGCACAACAGGATGAATTTTACATGGTCTGATATATTTCAAAGCCTGTGTCAATGCAACCTGTTGGTAAGTATAAAAATAAAGTGAGTACTCACTTGCTGCAGGTCCACTCCTCCCTGCGCCACAGAGAACAGAGGGTGAGAGCCAAAGTCTGACGCCTCGAACACCTTCAGCCGCCACAGAGAGACACAAGCAGAGTCAACACGACAGTTAGACCTCCGATCTGATCAAACTTTCACAGCCATGATGTCAGTGCAGAACAACCGCATAAACCACAGCACTGTACAAACTCTGGATTTATGAGCCTTCAGCACTTTCACACCTGCAGTTTGGATCTTTTGATCTGGAAGTTACACAGACTGGCCGGTAACTCAGTGACGACAGTTTATACGTGCTGCTGTGTGATGTGCACACAGACATACACGGCTGCTTCCTTGAGACTTCCAAGCAGAGGATGGATTTAAGAATTTAGCTTTTAAAATGATGCTAAAATCAGTCACATATCTGCTGTGCTGTCTGGTTTGATTTCCCACCACATACAAACGGCACCAGAGTTCCTCCTTTTCAGGCGGACTCTGTCTGCTTGTTTAGTCCACACCAGCCTCCGACGACCAAACAGCTGGACTGAGATCGCCTTCGAGCGAACTCTGATGTCGTTTGTTTTGTGGTGTGAAAGTGAAGCAGATCAGAGGATTTTATTGTCCCTCTGCCTGGCTCAATTCCTGCACAGTATATATACAGCTTCAAGAAAATGACATCCATGATGTAAAGCCTGATTTTGTAACCTTGGAAACATGCATACATGTCCATACGTGAGTGAGGATATTTTCTCTATCAAGTTAAAGAGGTGTGTCGAGAGACCACACAGTAAGCCAGACTACTACACAATATTATGACGTGTCAGTATTTTAAATATAATGAGGTCTCGTTGCAGACGTAACTAATGAAACTCATAATGAGTTATTTTATGGTAAGAAGAGAGAAATAAATAAATAAATAAATAAACCCATCGGACTCAGTAAAGTGCTGCGTGACCTGCTGTCAGCCACCAGAATCTGATTTTCCTCTGTAGGTCCATCTGCTACTGCAACATTTTTTCTTACAACAGTTCGTATCTTCGTTTCTTACAACTCAGCATCTCAGGATTTGGGAAAATTTGTGTGTTGTGTTGTAGCGATATATATGTGACATGACGTGACAGATGTACGTAACTTTAAGTTACTCAGGGTAGTGTTACAAGGGACACAAACAGCTGCCTCCTGGGTGAAAGTCCTGTGTTTGTTTGACCCGTCCTTTGACCTTGACCTACTCCTCACACAGATTTGTCGCTCGTTATACCATGTGACCTGACTTCCACCTTTGCTCCTGTCACATGATGCAGGACGGCCTACAGGTCACATGATCACATTCCTTTAACTCATGATTAAATCAGTTACATGCAAATTATAATGAATTACTTTTCGTAGATACGTACGAACAGTGAATGAGAACAGCATCACTGCTGATGATGCAGGATGACATCACTAAAACTGTCTAATCAATGAGCTACCTGTCAGTCTATATGAGTTTATGATTACAGCTCCTGGTGTGAACGAATGTTCTCACTTTTTATTTCTTGGGTATGTGGCCATAGTGCAAGCGGGATAATGCCCTTCACTTCACTTCATCACTTTTTAACGGCTGAGGTGGAGGCGTGAACCTTCGCACAGTGGACGATGGACACCTCGCTGGACATTATCCTTACTTATTTAGAATAGAGCACACGTTTCTTAATATTTTCATGTCTGAAATAAATATAAATAACATTTAAAATGAATGAAAACAGCAACTGTGTTATGTTTTGTACAGTTTTGTATTCAGCATTACATTTCAATAACTAAATGAAAACAACCAAAGTCAAAGTAAATTTCACTATTGTAAATATTATTTATAATAAATCAACAACGTTTGGGGGGAAAAAAGAGTTATTTTCATTTTTTGGCTGCCAGGCCAGTAAAACTCTGATCTGTGGGGATAAAAAATGTTTTGTTGGACACTGAGTAATAAACCAATTATTTCATCCCCTTATTGACAATGTTTTTTTTCCAGTTTTGCTGCTGTTACATCTTCTTAGTATTATGAGGCCGCATAAACCAAACCCAATAATCCAAAAAAGATAAGCAGTTAATTTAGTTTCCTCTTTATTGGCAGATGAGAAGATGAGCGAGAACGGAAAAAGAATTGAATGAACAGTTTATTGATCCCTGAGGGGAAACATAGTCGTCGCACAGTGACTTGTACACACAGGAACTGATAAAGGTGTGGTGGCACTAAAAACCTTTCTGAGTACTTTCTGAGGGTGAAGCAGAGTCTCCGACACAGCCGCCATCTTGGGAACGGGAAAAAAGTGACCTTGTTTTATTGAATCCTCTTTGGTGTAATATGGACTTTACCTTTCAGATGAGGAGACGTGAGGATGATTTTGGGGCTCTGAGGCTCCATTTTTTCACGTTCCTAATATTTAGGACATTTATTCCCACTGATGACTACAGTGACACCTCACAGTGCTCATCCACAAATAAACCAAATGCCACAGACAACACATCCACGGGCAATCTCTGTCACAGTCCAACGATGTGTGACCAAGTACAGACAGATCTCAGTTGTGCCTCTCTCTCAGGGAAAATCATCCGTAGCTCAAACTGACCAAATGACAACCTGCATACGGCTGAGCTCCGATGCACCGCTGAGGCTGAGTGCACACAGCAAGATTCAACCAATTAAGCATCAGAGTTTCCGTCCCTGAAAACTTTTCAGAGCTCAAGGTACTCTGAAAAACCTACAGGGAGAAATCGTTAAAGATGCGGATTTTCTTTAGTTTCGTAATACGTTTAATTGGGGCTAAACCAGGTCAGCTCATTTGGATCGTCCCAATTTAACTCTCTCACACCGCTCCAGCTCAGGTGAAGAAGAATATCAATGTGTAGCACAGCTCCTGCTGAGCTGAAAGAGAAACTTCACACAGGGCTGAAAAGATTTTTGCTCTCCTCTCTGGTTGAAAATCCCAAGTCTGTTTCAGTGTGTTGTGCTGAACCTGTGACCCACGACCAACAGTGATGTCACGGCGCCCTGAGGTGCGCCTGTACGTCACTGCAGCCGGAGAAGTGAAACCACCGAAAATCAGAAAAAAGAAGATTCATTAAGATTCCCTTGTGCTTAAAATTCATTGGTAGAAGATTCGGATAATGACCGAGAATTGTGTCAGTAAAAACTTTCTTTTTCACTAAGTACTTGAAGTCCGCTGGTCAAGTTCTGACCGTCTGACTTTAGATACCAAAGCACCAGCCTGTGTTTAACTAACTCAACCAAACCTGCTGTGCATTCTGGGACACTGTCTGTTCCTAAAAGCCACATGATTGGTTAGAAGCTGCTTCATGTCTGTGTTTTTATCAGGTTATTGGTAAAATATAACTTGTGGAGATGTTTATCGAAGTTTCTAATTTTCTAATAGAGAAAACTTTCTACTGTGATGAGTGTTTATATCATTAATATCGGAAGGCTCCAGAGAGAAGTTAAAGGTCTGAACGGTTTCCCGAAGCCGCCGGGATCTTCTGGGAAATCTGGCCACCATTTTGCATAATAACATTTGGTTGCAAATTGATGTAAATAAAATGTAATTTTCATTTTCTTTTCCAGTCTTGACTATATTACTCCAATCACATGATCTAATTGCCTAAATCAACGCCATATGGTAATCTATTAAAATCAGTTATTAGCATAATCAGCTCCAGCTCTGAACAGCCCCAGTACACACTGTAACCATCAGAAATACTTGATGTGATTATACTGGAGAACAGCTTGGGTAAGCATCACGACAGAAGAGGTGAGAGGGCAGAGAAGTAAAGCCACGTCTTCCTCCTGTTTGTCAGTCAGCAGCTGTTTTGTGAAAAAAACTATATATATTTGTGTTTAAAGGTCTCCAGAGGAGCTGAGAGCCACAGACAGGAAGAGAAGTCAGTAAGTACTGAGAGAAGGACTAACATTTCCCTCAAGGCGTTCTTGAGATATGTTCACATGAATGGGACGTATGTACGGACAACCTGAAAACATAATGTCTCTGGCTACAGCTGTCTCTGGTGTGGAGGCAAAAACATGTTACAAAACGGTTTAGTCTGTGAGAGGACACCAGTTTAAACCTTGAGACTAACATGTTGCACATGAAGAAACAAGTTATGTTTCTGCTTCTTAACAGTCACATGGATAAGTCAGAGTTTACAATGAAGCTGGGGACAAATCCTAGTTGGCTCACATTAGTTATTTGTTGAGAGCATAAATAGAGAGATGTTGAGCTTTTCAAATGATGATCAGTAAGTGTGTGCTCGTAAATCAGCCCTTAAACCTGTCACACACTGCTGGTGACATGACACACACATTATTTCATACAACTTGTCACCTTGACTCTGATTTATGATCCATGAGTTAACCTCACTGGATCAGTTTAAAAATTAGAGACATAAAGAAAACATAATGACTAGAGTTGACTGAAACGTTCTGAAAATTCCACAATTAAAACAACGAAGGATTAAAATGACTGATAAACAGTTTCATCTCGAGATTCAGACTAAATCTAAAATAGCTGTCAAAATGAACACGGCTGTGAGCCTGTCAGATTGTAACGCCCTTTGAGGCAAATTATATAACATTACTAAAACTGACTTGACAGTGTCAGACTGTGAATCATAGGGGTGGGAATCTCGAGGCACCTCACGATACGATTCAATTCCGATTTCGATTATAAGACGATTCTTGATTCTAAAACAACTCAATAAGAAAATTTACACTAGATATTGAAAAACATAATTGTAATAAAGCTGTGAATACATATCCAATGCATTCAAACTGTATTACTTACTGTGGTGAGATGACTACACTCCACCAGTCTCCTCCTCATCCACAAATCTCAACGAGACAATCCTGTCCCTCATCGACCTCCTCGACATTTCTCCTCCAGTATTTACAAAACTATAACTAACTATAACTATCTATGAACTTTAAAAACACCAACTATTGCAAAAAAGACAAACGATGGTGAAAACACGATGAAAACACGGCATTAAAAAAAACTCAAAAGCTCTCAAAAAAACACAAATACTAAATATTATTTACCAAGAAAACGCCACCCAAACTCTGCTAAAACACTCCATCTTGCACTCTCCTCGTCAGCTGTCACTCTCCTCCTGCTGTGCCCACTTCCCTCCCCTCCTCCACAGCAATGACGTCACTACCATAATGTACCGTGTATCACTGGAAAGCTGTCAAGGTGTCAGTTATGAGTTTTCCAAGTCGATGCTCGCATCATTCAAGACAGAATCTCGATGCATCTAAAAATCTTTTTTTTCCCCACCCCTAGTGAATCATAGATTAAACTTTAAACATGGTAAACGTTTCTTTTTAAACGTATTCTGCAAACAGAATCAACAAAATAAATGCTCTGTTGGGGACACAGCCCTACGTTGAGAAGACGGTGCTAATGCTACAAATTCATGCTGCTGATGATCATATTATTATAGCTAGTCAACACACACACACACACACACACACACACACACACACACACACACACACACACGCACACACACACACACATCTGTCTGGTGAACAGTCCTGATCCGTGATGAATAAACATGAAAAATGCTTCATTTGTTCCTGCTGGATGGGTGGTGACAGGAGCTGCCACTCACTATGCATGACCTATCAAATGGACATTTAACAAGTGTGTGTGTGTGTGTGTGTGTGTGTGTTTTCTGTAACATTCAAATTGCAAACTAAGGCAAATTCTCTGAAGATAAATTATGTATCGGCTCATTCATCCATCCATTCCTCCATCTTTACCTCAGTCCTCCCCTCCATCTATCCATCTATCCATCTATCCATCTATCCGACCCATTAATCCGTCCACCCGTGCCTCCATCCCTCCCTCTCCTACCATTGTCTATAAACCTGATTTTCATGCCTCCATCCATCTTTCTCTTTAGTCTTCTACTTCACTGTGACACTCTCTTACCTCCCCTCTTGCTGTTAATCACTGGATACCTCTCAGCTTCCTGCATGTTCCCTCCATCCATCATCTATCTGTCTTCTTGTGGCTGATTTAGCTTCTGTGATGTTTTATGTTTAGTTTATCTGGTGGCGCTGATGTTGCCAAATAATTTCCTGGAAGTGAGTCACCCTCCATGCTCTCACCTGGTTTCCTGCCAGCAGCACAGTTCCTGGGGTCGGGCTGGGTCGGTACGGAATAGTTGCTCCCTTTGGCGGAGACTAAAGAGGAGGAGAGATGAAGAAGAGTTGAGAAGAGAAGAAGAAAATGCAAGAATGAAAAAAGGTTAATGCTCGTTAATGTTCGTGAGTCATGTCTCATAACTAGTTGTTCTTTAAGGACCAGGAACTGTATTCACAAAGCTTTCTAGCACAAAGAGTTTCCCCTTAAAGTTAAGACTAGGTCCTGGTAAAGATAACACTTACTTACTTAAAGAGTTTCTTAATCAGAGGAGAAAATGTCAGAAAGACGAAGAGGTCGGAGAAATATTCTCCAAACACTGGAAGACAGTGAGTTAATAAAATGCCACACGTTAGATCGTGCAGGGGTGACGTTTGTGAGCTGACAAAAGGGCCGGTCTGTGACATCAATCACATCTGTTAAAAGAATGCATCATTCCCAGCAACAGGGTCAACTAGAAAACTGTCCCAAATCACTCCTAAGCTCATGTCCAGGCTGTGTTAGGAGCTCTCTGAGAGAATTCTCAGAATGTTTGTGAATACGGCCCCGGGATTTAAGGTGTTTCCAGCTTTATCAACGGAGGAAAAACCTCCGTCAGTACAGGGAGTTCAGTTCAGTTCAGTTTTGGGACAATAAGCTTATTAAATTTGACTGACTTTGTGTGAGACGCTGAGACGAACACATTCTGTCCCTGCAGACACATTTTATAATTTGAATTCACTTTACATCCCGAGACGCACTCTGTCTCACAGACACATAAAGACACATTTAACCAGAAAAGAAAAACCAATCCTACACACACAGACTGCTTCAGACTTTACAAATAAGAAGCTTCAGTGCAATTAAATCGCTCGTGATGAAGAAAAAGCAGCTGTGCAACAGCTGAGCCAAATATACTTTTTAGTTAGAACCCTGTGTGGATGTCACCTGCTGATGCGAAGGATGTCTCAATTTAAGTTAAACTAAGGGTTTTGTTGTGTTCACACTACGATCGACACAGCAACAGGCTACAAGACATTTTTAATGGAACCTTGTGACAAAGCTACAAACTGACACCTGACACTTGTCGCTGTGGACGGATGTGAAACACTGCAAGTCAAAGCACAGCTGGCCACAACCATTTTCTGTCCCCCAACGAAGCTGTGAAGTGACAACCAATCATATGTCTTTGTTTCTAGCTGTGGCGCTGTGTTATTTAACTTAGTTAGCTAACACTGCTCGTTCAGCTCATTCCAAAGTCGTCAGATATGTTTTGTCAGTGATTTCGGCACCTGACGCCTGGACCTGGACCTTTTCATTTAAAACTAAATGCTTCAAGACAGGATACCCTTGGAGCGGCTGTGGCAGGCCGAGCAGCTTGTCCACTAATAAAAAGATGAGCAGTTCGAACCCTCTCCACAAGCAACGCTTTCCAGCTCCTCCTGGAGGACCCCGAGGTGTTCCCAGGCCAGATGAGATATGTAATCCCTCCAGTGTGTTCTGGGTCTGCCCCGGGGCCTCCTACCAGTGGGACGTGCCTGGAAAATTTCCAACAGGAGGCGCCCAGGAGGATCCTGATCAGATGTTGAACCACCTCAACTGACCCCTTTCTACGCGAAGGCGCAGCGGCTCTACTCCGAGCTCCCTCCGGATGTTGAGCTCTTTTTCATTTCAGATGCTTGTATCCTTGACCTCATTCTTTCGGTCACAACCTGGAGCTCATGACCATAGGTGAGGTTGGGACGGAGATGGACCAGTAAATCGAAAGCTTTGCCTTCTGGCTCAGCTCCTTCTTCACCAGGACGGTCTGGCACATCACTGCAGATGTTGCGCCAAACCACTGATCCATCTCACGCTCCGTTTTACCCTCATTCAAGAACAAGACCCGCAGATACTTGAACTCCCTCACTTGGGGCAGTAACTCTCCCCCAAGCCGGTTGCAGAAGCAAAAACTGTGAATCACTCCAGCAGGAAATACAAAGGAACCCATTCAGAGTGTTGTCAAGTTTGAAACGATTAGATCCAGATCTATGTGGGCCACATGTTCAGTATTTAGTGGTGACAGAGATATTTGTTCATGGCCAGTTCCAATCATCCATGTTTCTATTTTTAGTTTGATAACTTTCCTCATGTCATTACAAAGCCTTCAGTGTTTCCGCAGCTGGAAATCAGCCATGCTCTTCATTTTATTCTTTGTTTTCTGCTTTTTTTTTTATCTCACCCTGTCTCACCAGCATTCACTGATGATGATGCTTCACTGTCAGCTGATGTTTCACACGACAGCTGTTTTTTTCCACATGTATTTGATGCAACAGCAAGACATCAAACAGACTTCCTATAAGTAGCGACACGACTTCTTGTTTCACTCTTATTTAGAAGCTGATCTGCTGCTGGATTGTTGCTGTTTGTCTGAACTGTTCATGAGCTTGAAATGAGGGAAATTATGGCTTGTTTGCAGTGTTATGTTTGTTAACGACTTCTATTTCATGACTTAAGTTTAATGTTGATTAAAAAATATTATTGACGACAAAAGACAGGGCAAAATCTCCAGTCATTATGCCATGATGAGATAAAATAGTTGGTTCTGTTCAGTCCGACAACTTAAGTTGGATCACAGGAACCGTCTCTTTTTAATCTTGATTTAATCTTGCTTGATTTAAGGGTTAGGTTTAGGTATTGTTAGTGTTAACTCCATGGAGTAGCAGTCAATGCAATGTCCTGTCAGTGTATAAAGAGCCTTTGCTTTTCCACTGTCTCTCTTTGCAGAGCTCTGATTCTTTGTAAGGAAATTAAACTGCTCTATAAAGTGATAAAGTCAGAGAACTGTATTTCTGTCTTTGTGAGGACCAACCCTGGAGGTGAGCTGACAACATGTGAACACAGAAAGATGCATTTTTCATTCATTTAGTTGATCTCAGGTCAGTGCGTTTCCTATCCCAGCATGCACTGGGTGGAAAGCAGGGAGACAAGCGTCCATCGGAGGGCCAAAGTAGATCAAAAGATTTCTTATTTAAGATCAAACAGAAAGTGTGAATGGAGGGATGTAAACTCTTTGATTGCAGCAGCACTTGAAAGTGAATGAGTATAGCTAAGGTCAGCATTTTTATTTCTTTTCTTATCCCAGATTAAGGTGCCTGGAATACCAATGAGCTCCCACAGCCTTTGATTTCACTGTTTCTGCCTCTAATCTCCGAGACGTAGCTCATCTTAATGACTGCTGCCTCTGATTAATTATAATACAATCATAAATTATAGATTTCAGTGTTTTCGTTTTGTAAGATTATTGGAGAGGTGGACAGTATCTCTCTAAAAACACTTTTATGTGATGTTAACTGAGAGCAGACAGGTAGACTTCATCACAGAGCAAAGTGATGGTTTTTCGGGGATAAAATATGAATGAATAAGAATCACCTCTGCAGCTCTGCTCACTGTGTCGTCTTTAAATTAGCATCAGGTTGCATCACACAGAGAAAAGCTTTGTGCCTGTTTGTCATTGGATGTGATCATAAAAAAATGAATTACTATAATAAGATATAATAGACTTTGTTGATTTAACCCTGTAACTTAATGTCAGATGTGTTGAATAAATAAGGGCAAAAGTTAGGTTGGAACAGAGTGAAGGTGCTGGAGGTGTCATATTCCATATACAATGTAGTCACTTCATTATTTTATTGTGTTAGACATTTGTGCAAAGTTTTGTCATGATTGATAATTAGCGTATGAATTCTTGAGTTATGGCCAAAAACATGTTTTGTGATGTCACAGTGACCTTTGACCACAATATTCTGATCAGTTTATTGAGTTGTTGGAACTGAAGAAGCCTCTTGGATGAGACGTAAAACATCTTAAACAAACTCAAGCACGTCCAGTTGCCTGTGGTACAGCACCTAAGATTTCCATGACCTGGATGACTGAGACTCTTCCCCAACAATCAGTTTATTCTTCAGTCCAAGTGGACGTTCGTGTCAAATTTAAAGAAATTCCCTTCAGGTGTTCCTGAGATGTCGTGCTCACGAGAATGAGACAGATGCAAGGTCACACTGCCCATGACCTGTAACTAACAAAAATCTAATCAGCTCATGAGCTTGTCAAGTTCAAGGAAACTTTCTGCCACATTTGAAGAAATTCCCTCAAGCTGTTCTTCTCTAGCCTGGAAATACAGACTCAAATCTTGAAAGATTTAGAGTCTGGCCCTCACCGATACAGCCTTCCTACCCAAGGGGCGGCACTAACTGAGGCATATTAAATGCCGCAGCATGCAATTGGATAGCACGATGGCCAATCAGAGCAAAAAACAAGGTGACGTATTCATTGCACTGAGCCCCATGTGTTTGCTGACCAGTGGGGCTAACTGATATATTATGCTTTTGCATTATCCCGTCGGCAAAACGGCACAAACGTCCTTCCTGGAAGTGAAGGCTTCTAGGGCAGTCTGCTGTTCCTCTCTCAAGGAGAAAGATAAGTGTAGTTGGCTTAGTGTTTCTTCCAAAGCTAAACTGAATGGACGCGGTCCTTCGGCAGCGGCCATCTTGGCTGGTTACTTTCCGACTCTTCCGGCGCAGCACTGTCGTCATCATGTTACGCCTGCCCAGAGTCCGCCTCTGTCAGATAGACTGATCTGATTGGTCTGATGGCGATTCACAGGGCTCTGCTCGTTGGGGTCAGATCCCCGTGCAGAGCAAATTCGAATTTGCTGGGGGCGGGGCATCTGGATTTCCAGGTTAGTTCTTAAGATACTGCATTCACCAAACTGAGATAGATACAAGGTCACAGAGACCTCGACTTTTGACCACTGACCTCTGAAGTCTAACCAGTACATCCTCTAGTCCAAGTCAACCTTTGTGCCAAATTTGAAGAAATTCCCTCAACGTGTTCTTGAGATATCACACTCACAAGAATGAGACAAACAAGGTCACAGTGACCACAGTGACCTTTGACCACCAAAAACCAATTGTTTCATTGTTGAGTCCAAGTTGACATACAAACACAAAGACTCCTAATGAGTCATCATGCTGCTCTGTAACTGCTCCATATGGAAATAACTGACTCTGTTTTTTGTTTCTGGCTCTGAGAACAGGTTTTATTTTGCTCATATGCACAAATTAAAATCAAATCTATATTTATGAACACGTCATGAATGACCCTTTGACACCTTCAAACTCTCAGACACTTAAATGACAACAAATGACTTCTGTGAGCCTGATGCGATGAAGATCTCACACACACACACACACACACACACACACACACACACACACACACACACACACACACACACACCCTCCCATGCTGCACCCTAATGTATACGTACCTCTAGGATTACCGTGCAGATGAGTTTGACACACTGGATGATGGCGTCCTGGCTCCCTGATATCGTCACCTCTCTCTCTGTGGAGTTTGGGAGGAGGTCACCTGCCACCTGCACCTGGGCACCTGTCGTCTGCGCACACACACATGCAGAAGCAGTGATTCTCTACCTGCCTAAAAACATAAAGTCCGCTGAGTCAAGCTGAGCGCAAAATATTCTGTCAGACGCTAAAGGCTGGGGGAGAGAGTCTCTGTGAGTAAGCAGTAAGAATTATGAGCTGAAGGAACATTTGTGGTTTTCTGTTCATAATTCATAAGGTCATGTGTCAGATCATGTTGTAATAGACATGCAAAGTTTAGACAGCCAGTCAAAGTAAATGAGCGTGAGTTTAAGTTCTGAGTCTTATGATGTTCATCCTGAAGCCTCCGTCAAATCCTTCTGAGCTTTAAATACATCTGGAATTTATTCATTTAAAGGAGCAGTGTGTCAGATTCAGGGGGATTTAGTGGCATCTACTGTTGAGTTTTATGTTCAGGGTTTCAGGCTATATATAGATTGATATAACCAACCCCAATCAGTAAAAAATGGGAGCTGGAATCACTGGGAGCTTGTTAGCTTGTAGGCTAACTGGCAGATAATATCTGTGGGGTTTTTGGTAGATAGTGGAAGGACGCTCAGGGTCCAGTCAACATCCAATACCTGCACACTCTACTGTGTTTGTTCTAAACTTTCAAAATGCTAATGCTAACTTGGCTCTCTGTACTCACAACTCCACTCTGTGCTGGAGGTTTCAGGCGTGTTGGCCAGAATTTACATGTCAGACAGCACTTCGCTTTCAAAATAGTGACCAGCATATGTTTGAACCATCGATGGGGTTGGTGCAAAGTTTTGATAACGTGTTATGCCTGATTTAAAAAGCAGCTGGTAGCAGCAAACTCAAAAAAAAAACTGTCTGCAATTTAAAAAACAATGCAGAGGACAAGATCAGCCTCTGTAAATGATTATTATTCTCATGTTACGCTATTAGTTTTTATAAAGCGCTGCAGACGCGATTTTATATGTCACGTTAGAGGCCAACGCTGTTGTGATACATGTCATGCCTGTCACGCCTCTTTTGCTTCCAGGATGCTGTTTTTTGGTTCAGTGTAAAAATACAATGGCAAGAGCACAGACACCTCCCTTCAGTGGAGGAATGAAAACACCTCTCTGGTGACAAACTTTGCACAGATACAAGTCAGTATAGTCAAGGTCAGAGATTTTAGGAGATGTTAACTGAAGAAAAATACATATTTTAGTGAAGGGTGGTTCTTTAAGGAGCAGTGGCAGCCTTTGTGAAGTTTCAAGGTCTTATTTCACGCAGCGCTTCTGTTCTTATTATTGTTCAGTCCGTGTGTTTTAAGTATCAGAGAGATAACTCCTGTAAACTGATGTATTTTTTCTGCAGTCTGAAAAGCATCCAGTGAGATATTTGTCATTGTTCTGTATCTAAATATGAACTCATCAGCGATCATTCATGATGCCTCCTGTCTGCTGGGTCTTAAAATTGGTGATGATTTCTAAACATTTCTCCACAAGACTACATCAAATATAATACTGTATTATTGGCTTCCCTCTGCTGGAGGTTATTCTCCTGGCTGTCTGTGCACTCACTCACCTCTCTGATCTCCTTGATCTTCGACCCGCCCTTGCCGATGAGGGAGCCGCACTGACTGGCCGGGATGACCAGCCGTAAGGTGACCGGAGGCTTGCTGGTCACCGTGCCGTTGGCTACCAAGGCTGTCAGGTCCTGAGAGGAGAGACAGACGGATTTACACTGACAGGCCTTAAAAAGCACTCGAGGTGTTTCCCTTCATGTGTCACAGTCTGCCTGAAGAGTCACTCTACCCCACTGTGTTGTTTTAATAGGTAACATCTGCCGGTGTGAGCGGGGGGATTAGTCCAGTGAAATCTGCTACGGGTATTTTAGGGAAATAAATCACAGTCAGATTAAACAAATAACAGTTTTAATGTTTGCTTTAGATGTAACTGAATGTGAAACAGGGTTCCCCTTCTTAATCTTAATCATCTAATTCAAGGACTCCGTCAAGGACTCTCTCGGCCCAATTCCCTCAAGTTCAAGGACCCAACAGGCAAATGTTAAGACAAGGATCAAGGTTAATTACTGGTATAACACTGAGAATTTTTATAATGAGAAGAAGCTCAGAGACAACAAGAGACAGAGAGGCCTGAATGTGTGAACACGTCTCGGGTGTTACAGTGAAGACAGGAAATATCAAAAGAACGTGAATTTCTATTCTCGTACAAAACGTATTATTCAAGGTTCATACACATATTATAAAATTAAAGTCAAGAACTTTTAAGCACTATATCACAAGCACTGTTTTTTTTATTTTCAAGGACTTCACTCAAGGCATCTAATTAATTTTCGTATTTGTTTTTGATTAAACATAAATTAATGACGTGATCAGCGTCTCGCTCCTCAGTGAAGGTTACCACACTCTTTTTTTAGGCGTGATATATCAAATCTTTCACAAAACATTAGCATGGCATCAGAGTGATGATGGGTTCAATACTGTAATGCAAAATGTTGTTGTACTTTGAGAAGTTCCTATTCAAACAAAGTTTCAGAGCGTGAGCGTCAGCGTTACCATGGAAACTCACTATAACCTGACAGACTATTGGCGAACGTGCAGGGACAAAGAAGCAAGTCACGTACATATCTTTCAGGGCTCCATGGTGGCATCCTTGAAACTGTTTTTTTTTTTTTTTTATCCATAAAAAAACAACATTTTTAATTTTGAACTGATGTACCTGATCAGACTGGAGAAACTCAGCTGGAGGGAAAAAGAATATTATTGGTGGCATGTTTGAAATCACTAACCAGGAAATGGCTGAAAAAAGAAATACCAAGTATTGCTGAATGGACTGACATGGTTAATTATGGAGTTAGATTTGTGTCTTTATTGCATGCGAGAAAATAAATGAAAGGAGAGAAAGAAAATGTTTGAGAGAAAAAGTTTTCACACTGATAGCAAAAAATAATATTTGAGACTAAAGCATTTTATCATACAATATAAAAAAAAATAATTTGAGATTTAAAAAATGATTTCCGAGAAAAAAAAAAACTCTCTCAAAAAACTTTTTTTACTCTCAAATATTATTTGCTATTTTGCTATCTGGGTGAAAACATTTTCTCTCAAAAAAAATTGTTTCTCTCAAAACATTTTTCTTCTCTTGCTTCTTTCAATAACCCGTTCAAATTTATGTCTATTTCCAAAACTTTCAAAGCCTTGATTTTTTTCCCCTCAAATCTACAAATTCTCAAGAATTTCAAGGACCTGTTGGAGCCCTGGCAAAATGAATGTGGCACTTTGAATGTGAATGCCAAAATGTGTTTATACACAAAGAGTGATGAATCCATCCTTTAATATATTTTAGTCATGATTTCTTCAGTTTGTCTGAGGGCAGCGTCACAACAGGAGGAACAGAATATCTGTAAAATGGTTGTGAGGATAAAACAACATTTTGCTCAGCGGAGCTGCAGCAGCTTCGTTTAGACTCAGTTTGATTGGTAAATGGACGTTTCATGTAAAACACAGCTTGACATCGAGGAAGCTGTCATACAACCTGTTAAGTTGGAGTGTGTTGCTAGGAAACAGGTGATATGCTCAGCTATTAATATTAGTGGATAAAGGCAACTATATAAATTAATATACAGTTTTATATCAGAGACTTTAACTGAAGGTCAACTACAAAACAAGGTCAAAAATGACTATCTAAAGGAAGTGACAGAGAGGAAGTTTTGTGCTTTGATCATTTCCACACACACACAGACATCATGAATACATGGTGAAACAAAAGTAAAATAAAAACAGAAGCAGTGTAATAACTTCTCCTTCTCATCTGTTTTATGTATAACTGTGATTATTATTATCACTTAAAGGGATAGTGCCCCCGAAAATGAAAATTCAGCCATTATCTACTCACCCATATGCCGACGGAGGCCCTGGTGAAGTTTTAGAGTCCTCACATGCCTTGTGAAGATCGGCGGGGGGAGCGGTTAGCACACCTAATGGCAGACGGCGCCTCAGACTAACGTCCAAGAACACAAAATTGAAACCACAAACTATCTCCATCACTAATTGGTGATGCCTGCACTTGAGAATCTGGAGATCAGTACTGACAAGACTGCTGCTCTTCAGAGGCCGTGCGTCACCGATCAGCCTGAGCGCGCACACGTGAACGCAGAGCACAGAGAGGCAGTCAGAGCTACAGGCTACAGTGAGGCTAAAAACAGAGTTCATATGACGTTTTTCCAAACAACTTTTTATGTCGGGGCTTCAGGACACTTGGATCACTACGGACGAGCATGTTGGAGATATTTTGTGGATTCAATTTTGTGTTCTTGGACGTTAGTCTGGGGCGCCGTCAGCCATTAGGTGTGCTAGCTGCTCCCCCGCTGATCTCTGCAAGTGATGTGAGGACTCTAAAACTTCACCAGGGCCTCCGTCGGCATATGGGTGAATAGATAATGGCTGAATTTTCTTTTCTGGGTGCACTATCCCTTTAAGACTTTTCAATCATCATCACGTTGCATCAGAACTGAGAGTGTTAGGGTGTTTTCACACTTGATCCTTCTCAGCCCTCGAAACAGACTCAGAGCGGTGACTCAGCATTTTCTACACACGTGAACACTCCAAGAGAACTCGGGGGTCTGAGTTCGGTTCGCTTCAAGCCCGCAGTGCAGTTCACTTAACCTGTGCACTGCGAACACAAAGCGCTCCAGGCTCACTTTGCTCTTTGCCGTTGTATTCAGTCCTCTAGGTCACAGACTGTTGACCTGAGACGCCTGAAGAAACAAACACCATGTCAGCCTGTAAAGCACAGGGAGTAGTTTGGTCCAAAGAAGATACTGCACATGTGAAATGTGGAATACATCAAACAGCAACAGTCTACAGCACAGAAACACTGAGATTCTCCTCCAGTTTTAAGTTCTTTAGAAAGTAAAAGGCTTCACAACCTCACTGCAGTGTAAAAACAAAACTAAGTCAATATATATTAAATAGGCTATAGTGTGAACACAAAAATAACTGAGCCCTTTTTCAACTGGTCCACTTTTTGGTGCACTTTAAGAGGACTGAGCTTGGTTTGTTATAAAAGGACTATATGTGGAAACACCCTTCATGTTGCATAACTGCAAACTGCATGTCTGTGCAGGCTCACTGCATTCACTGAATAAAAACACATTATCTCAAAATTAGGACACAAAATCTTGTAATTATGAGCTCCTGATCTAGACAGAGATGACACTGCCATGTGCTTCTGTTGTTGTTGTTTGGTTACACAGCAGATGCCAGAGGATATCTAGTGTGTCATATGCAGATGTGAAAGGCGACTGCAAGCAGCGATATGTGACGGCTGCAGAATGAGAACAGGCTGGATATTCGCTGGCTATTATCTTCAATAGCTCCGTTTCAAAGCCTCCATTTCTCCCAGTGTTTGGATATGCTGGAGAAATAATTCAGGCAGATGTTTCATAGTTTAACTCAACTGAAAATGATTAAAAATGACGATGCAGTTGAGAGCTCAACAGACTGAATGTCTGTCCAACGCGCACAGTTAGGGACCAAAGAAAAGTGTAATATGACCCGTTTTAATATTCAATAATTTTGTTGTTCTTCAACATAGAAATAACAAACCACTGCTGTTATAGAGAGTGGCAACAAATTCCCAAATTTATTTACAACTAATAGAGAACTGTCCCCAGTCTATTTATCACCTAATGAAATAAATAAGTAAATAAATAAGCAACCCCAGTTTATTTACAGTCCCACCCAGTGTTACAAAATAAATACGCATAAATGTCCTTTCCTCGTTTATGTATCTGCCAATAATATTTTTTGTATAGTTTTTGAAATTACTTATATCTGTGCTTTGATTCAACTCCCACGCAGCCGTCCCACACGTCTACCTCACACACTGAAACACACACACACTCTTCTTAGCTGTACGAACACATTGTTTTTCAAAAATCAAATTCTCCTCTTAAATCATGACGCCCGTCCCTGTCACAAAACATCTCTTGAAAGTGAGTTGTGTTCGCTCTCAACATGATTATTGCAGCTTCCAGATCAATTCATTTTAATGCATGTGACGTTAACACTTAAAATAACTTTTTAAATACTAATTAAGAAAAGTGAAAATGTAAATATTGTGCAGCTCAGATGGAAACATTTCACAACAGCACAAAAAACAATAAAAAAGCGTGGCAGAGAACTCCTCCTCCTCCTCTTCCTCCTCCTCCTCCCTCTGTAAGGTCACAGCTCCTTCCAGTGAAAGGTTAGCGCTGATTGAACAGACAACTTCCACACTTGTCTGTCACTCCTTTAATTCTAATGCAGATCACAGGCTGTATTTGCCCTGGTCAAACGTCTCTGTCTGGCTCTCTCTGTCACCGACTCCCTCTCTGACCTCCACTCTCTGTTTCTACATCTTTCTCAAACACACCCCCCTCTTCCTCTCTCTCTTTCTCAGCTGTGGTCTTCATAATGTGATGAATAGGCAGCATTCATACGTCAGGATAATAACAAGATATATTCTGAAAGCTCCAAACGTTCTGAGTGATTTGGTTACATTTCACAACCACATATTTCAAAGTGAGTTGAAAAGGCTTCACAGAGGCATTCAAACATTCTCCAGTAAATGGACTCACTGAGACTGAAACATTCCTGCATCCTCAACGTGTTCAAAGTCTGAAAAAGATTTAAAGCAAACCTGCAGGTTGTCTCGTAATATTTGCATTTCATGATGCTGTATTCAGGTCATAATGTGGTTCATATCTGAGGTTGTTCCGTGCTGACTAAGGCTGTCAATGACTCAATCTTTTCATCATTTGATTGTGACTGGGAATCAAAATAATGCAAAGACATTTACTGTATGATGCTGACTTTTAGATTTATTTATTGTAAATCAGAGCTGCACTGCTACAACAGTGTGATTCAAGAGACAAAACAGCAGCACACAATTAACCCTTTAATTTAACCCTCTGCAACCCACAGACTGTCGACACATTTCTGTCATCTCTGGGGGAGACGGCGGGTCAACAGTATGCTACACACCTTAAGGTGAGAGGTGAACACATTTAGCCTGCTTCCTGAGAGGCGAGCATGATATGCAGCATGGAAGTCACTGACAACGTCATGGTGGTTACTTATATTTTAAATCTGTAACTTTTAGAGGCTCTCTTTCAAACTCAGCGCAGACTGATTTTGAATGTTGACGTAATGAACGACAGACAGTATTTTGTGGCGGTGCATCATTATATTGTGCCGGCAAAGGGCCTCAACAGGGGGTCCAAACTTTTTTTTGAATGAGGGCCAGATTATAAAATATGAAAATATCTGGGGGCCAGCTGCTTCTTGCATCACACATAAAAAGAATGAAATAAGACAAATGCAACTGTTTTATCTTTTAGTGAAAGAGTATTCAACTTTCCAACACTCCTGAAAGCAGCTGCTGTTAGGTAACCGTTCGTTCGCTTGTTTACGGTAAATCACATTAGTTCTGCCTGCACAGCAGTGGCGGCTGCTGGTCTTTCAAACAGGGGAAGCTCACTTTAAATTTACATCATAAAACTTGTCATATTGTAGCGAGGCAGTAACTTATAAAAGGAACATTTAATTGAAGCCGTTTTTCAACCACACTCAGGCCACAGCAAAACACACCTCAAAGATTTTCAGATGGGTTTAACGGTGAAAATGAGCTGTATGGCTTATGGAAATAAGGAAGTCCGGACGGCACTCTGTCAGAAGACTCCCACTCGCTGATGCCGGCATGTATTGTATTTCCGAAGCGCTGTCAGTCACAAAGGGGTTCAGCCTTTTAGACACTTCCTCCAATCATCATGCAGACACCGAGCGTCCTCTCCCGCCTACCGCACCATTAGGTCCCCAGGCAAGCTGAGCCTCCCTGGAAGTGACGATTTTGTCACAATTATCCAATGAGCGTCTCCGCGTCCACCATGCTGACACGAGAATGTGTGACAGGGAGGTCGCGTTTGAAAACTGGTGATACAGCTGACGTTTGAACATCATAGTCGTGATGTTAAACGCATCCTAGCGCATGTTTAATGCAATGTAAATTCTTATTTTAATGTAAATTCAATAGTGCATATTTGACCATTTCATCTATGAGATTTTAGGGAAAGTTCAGCCTCCCTTGTTGTCTCAGAGCGATCGGCCCTGCTGCATAGTTCCTCATGCGTGTCCACAAACTGCATGATAGTCCTGCCATTATGGGGTGAACGGAACAAATGCAAAGTGATGTGAAATGTGTTGCGGGCCACTTATAGTAGACATCGAGCCAGGGGCTGTTGAGAATCAGTTGGAGGCCACGATAGGCCCCCAGGCCGCACCTTGGACACGCCTGGGCTGATATTAGCATGTTCATCCAGGTGTCTCACTGCCATCACCACTGATCGGTACCGCAGAGTCATTTGACCTGGATGGTGAATGCAGGTTGTGACCCTTGGCACTGCGCAAAGAGGCCAGATGTTAGCAGGTGTTTGCAGTTTTTTGGGGCGGTGGAAAGGGGCTTGAGGAGGCGGAGTGGGCGCCACAAATGACCATCCTGCCTCTAAGGAGAAGGAGGAGCTCCTCGGTGTTTTTTTAGCCAGAGTGGTTTTCAGAGTTACTGATGAAGTCAAGATATGCTGTTTCACAGGGCTCCCTGCTATAGGACGCCTCTGTGAGCCACCACCTGACTTCCTGTGTGCCACAGCAGGAGGCTGGCGGCCAATTATTGAGCCTGGCGCCTGACAACCAGCTTTCATCACGTGGAAGTGGGCGTGGATTCATTTAAACTGATAAAACAATCAACGCAACCTGGTCATTCACACAAAGCGGTGTGAGTAAGCTCCAATTTATATAAACGCTCCCAAACTTTGTCTCTTTGTCTTCGACCTCTCGAGAGACTCTGTGAATCAAAGCGCCGCCTATAAAAGGTGCATGAAGTAACTTCCTGTGGTTCAGGTTTTAATCAGTTTTTTGCTGCACCATCCTGCAGAGTCGTCATCACACAGCTTCACCTCTCCAACCTCCGCCGTGCCTTCACCCATCTCCACCCTTCAACTTTACTCCATTCTTCCATCTGTTAAAACTTCTGTTCTTCATTGTCCATTAGGCAGAAAAAGGTTCTCTCACTTTTTAATTGCGTCCCCTTTTTCCCCTTCAGCAGCTCTTCCTGTCTCTTTTCTTTCATTTCCTAACTTCTTCCCTCGCCGTCTCCCCCGTTTCTCATTACATACCATCTCCCCCTTCGGCAGCTTAAATCCCCCTTTTCCTCTCTGTCTTGCTCTTCCTCTCTCCACCTATTGTCTAAGACTCTCTCCTGCTCCCTTTAATTAACTCAGGTAATAAATAGCAGCCTAAATCACCTGGTCTTAATACGATTGGTTCAATCAATTAGGCTGCGTCGGACTTGGGGCGTCGTTGCATCTCAAATGTAAATAGCGGCGCCGTCTTGTCTGAGCTGCCCATCAGATGAACGTGATCTGAATAGACGAGTCCCCTCCTCCTCCTCTTCCTCTTCCTCACCAGCACATATTTATTTATATCACCGTGTCGTTCTTTTTCCTGTTTTCTTGTGTTCTCGTCACAGTAATTGACAGCCGGCACTGTCCCACACATGCAGAAATTGTTTCCTGATGTGAGGTGTGAGCGAAGCTGTGAAACGTTCTGTAGGGCGACAGAATGTGAGGGCGGAGAACAATCTGATTTTCTTGATCCTGGCAAAGTTGACGAGTCCAGCTGCATATGCTTTCTGCAGGAGGCTGATGATGCTTATAGGTTTTTCTTTTCGTGTGCCGTACGTCTGCTGAGACCCAGGTGTGTGTGTGTGTGTGTGTGTGTGTGTGCGTGCGTGTGTGTGGGGCTGTGGATAAGAGAGATGGTTGAGGGTTGTTTTGAACGCTGCTGGCTGCTGCTTTAGTCCCCGGTGTGTTTCTTTTGATAAATAAAGACGTATTTTCCATCTATATTTCTCTGCAATTCAAAATAAACTCCAGTGGAGAGATGAACGAGATGTGAAATGACTACAAGCTCTGATGTTTTTCTCTTTTTCTGTCTCAGTTTAACTCTCTGCTCTCTGTCTCTCATTACACATTTTCTTTAATGCTCTCCGCTCCTCTTCTTGATGTATCCCCTTATTTCAGTTTTTCTTTCAGTATTTGCTGCTCACTTCTTTTTTTTTCCATCTTTTCTTTCATTCTCCTTTCCTGACTGGCATCCCCACTGGACATTAATTCTTCACTTGTATTCAGTAGGGCTGCAGGATATAAGGAAAAATGCTTTAACATTGTTGAATATAAGGATTTTAATTACAATAAATAAACAGATATTAAAGTGTGATCAGTTTTGCCTTTTTCCTACTTTTACAGCACTGCTATATTAGGCATGTCTTGATGCCATAAATGTATTAGTCAAACCAACACCAGTTAAATTCCACGATTCTTGATACCTGATTCAATGTCAAGGTGAAAAACTAAATAAATCCTATGTCCTTAAACATACACTCCTTATTAAAGACATCTATATTAAAATAAATTAAAATGTTATTATTAATCACTGATGATCCGTCTCTAACACGAGGCACTCTGAGCATGCTCCACAGTTTCCGCCCCGGGCTTTGACCCGGAAGTCCAATAGCATTAAATGTGTAAGAGAAGAAGAAGAAGCCGGTAACAACATGGAGAAATCTACATCCAGAGCCGTGACTTTTTGGACGGACCAAATGTACAGAGCTGTAAAGTTGTCCACCATGGTAGCAGTTAGCTGCTAGCTAACCGTAGCTAACTTGTTTGTCCATTGTTTGGTCTGTGACGTAATAGGTCAACAGGAAAAAGGTCCAATACTAACAAGCTGAAAGGGGGCATATCTCCACCTATCGTAGAGGAGTCGCACATACTTGGATCAATAAAAGGATTCCCCTCCCGTGCTTGTATACTGGTATAGTTGAGCTGTAACCGCAGCTCAACTTAAGTGTGCATTTACAGAGAGATGACCACTGCGTTTTATCTGTCAACTGTCAGTGACCAGAAAAAACTCCAAACTTGCAGCTCTCGGCGCCTCGTCATGCTGCTGCATGTGTAAACTGCATTCCCCCTGCATTCACGAAATATGAAACACTTTTCATTTCAGCAAGTAGAGGTGCAACAGTTGCTGCAGCTGCACATGGTGCCGTCTTCCAAGTGTTCTTCAGTGCTGGTGGGCGTTCTTCTTCTTCCACTGGCATTCAAAAGAAGACTAGAACAATTGTAGGCGAACATGTTGCCCCATCAGATCAATAACTGCAGCCCCAGTACCCACAGTACTGGAGAAAAACAAGTACCATTACATTTTCAGAATTTTGGCATCAACTTGGTACCAACATATCAGCTCATTGGACGTCCCTGTGCAACCCTCATATTTATATGAAGCTGTTTTCTGCAACTTCCAGATTCCTTTCATTTGTTTTAACATTTTGTTCTAATTTCTCTGTCTGTATCTGAGGAAGAAAAATTAACAAATATCATCAGAATCTGACATCTTCAAAGGGGGACAGAGGGGACACAGAATGACACAAAACACAGACATTGAAAAGATAAAAAAGTTTGCTGTGCCCTTCACTCTGTGAGAGACACTGAGACAGCAGCAGGTTGGACTCAGTGTTGGACTGAAGACACTTCAGCAGGACAAAGACTTGAACCTTTGTAGGTTTCATGACAGACGCTGCACACACGCTTTCTCCGATTATACTCTTAATTTAATCCCTTCATCACACTTCTCCTAATTCTTTTTTATAATCTCTCTTTTTCAATCTCATTAACTTTACGTGGCTCCGACTCTTTGCTCATCTCTGTATCTCCTTCCATCTCTCTCATCCCCCCGACTCTTTAAACCCTTCGTCTCCAATCTCTTGTGTGCCCTCATCATCTTATTCCCTCCATCTCTCACACTCTTCCCTCATTTCATGTTATTTTAATCCTTTCAGCAACGCATCTACCACTCTCTAAATCTCTGTCCACATTCTGCCTCCATCCACTCCTCTCACATTTTATTTCCATCTCGTTTTCTTCCATTAGGATCACTAAGATTTAAACACCAGCTGCCTGGATTTAATGTCTCAGCACGCGACATGTTCCTAAACGACAAACAAGGCGCTCCAGTTCTCTACAGCCAAAACCACTTTGGTAAATTCAGCCCACATGGAGCTGCGCTAATTCTCCTTAAATAAATCAGCAAATTTCTCTCAGATTTGTTTTTCTCTCTTACTTTAACCCTTTAACACCCAGTCGTCCCTTACAGATGATTTAAGATTATTTCAGATAACAACGTCATATATTCTCTTCCAGTTTATTCCAGCTCTTTACTGAAGTTACATGATGTTTATACTAAATGACAGAGTTGGTCTTTTTTATGGCTGCATAATTCCATTAAATGGAAACATCCAGGATGTACTGCACATCATGTTTCACTTTTCCTCAACATTCTTCCTGAGATACGTAATATCTTTGGATCTACACTAATTAAAATAAAGTTCTGTGGGTTTGAAGCGTGTTTGGCTGCACAGCGTGAGTTTGTAGGCAGGACGCTGCTGCTGGTTCAGGGGGTTTGTTAGATCTCACTTTGTATCAACATCAACAACAACTTCTTTTTTCTATTGATGTCATATCTTTGAAGACGGAGTGTATTTTAACACACATCACATGTCGGAGCACCGCCATCTCTCCTACATAACAAGCACAAGCCTTTGACACTGGGGACCAGGTTGTCATCCTGTGCCCCGAATCAGATTATTGTTGTGATTAAATATTGAAAATATTCACACGCCTTCTTGAAAACAAGATTTACTCTGCTGGATTTTCCTAAAGAATAACGTATAGACTCAGACAGCAGTCACTCAGTCATCACTTGTGACCCACTCTCAGTGTGTGGAGGAGTATTTATCTGCAGAAACATCTGCCTGTAATTTCTTCTTTTCCGTATTCGGGACGTTTATGGGCGTGTACCACGACAGCTTTCAGGTGAGGGCGGGGCTTTATGAAAGGAGGCAGGCAGCAGCAGACATCCAAAAGACACAACACTGAAAAGACACAATTATAGTGAGGCGAAATTCAAACGAGTGTGAATCTAAAATTATCTTTCACTTTTACTTTCACTAATGAGCGTGTTTTCAAAGAGTAACCGACAATCCTCCGTGGTGCACCATCAGGTCAGTGTTGGTCATGATATTTAGAGCCATAATCCAAAAGATTTTACTGAGTCGAATTCTGTTTTTGATTCTATTGGCAGTTTGTCAGCAGTAGACGTTAAGCATTTTTACATTCTGTAATTACCCATACCAATATAAAATGTCGATAATAACCCAGCCTATAATATGATATATATCTATACTAATTATGCTAATGAGGAAATGTTGTATGATTTAGTTATGGCAAAAGATGGATTTCAAAACATAAACTCTAAGATCACCTTTCTAAGTTGACTAAAAGCCAAACTATAACTATTTTCTGATTTTGACCTGATTGTTTACATAATTTATGCTAATTATGCTAATTAGGAAAGATCACATGACCTCACCGTGGTAACAGATGGATTTCTGATCATCACAAACATGGACGTAGACTCTCAAATCAACTTTCTATGTTAATCAGAAGCTAAATTAAAGCATTTCAACCATGAAGTTCAGAGAAACATAACTGAACTCAAGAACCTTCCAGTAGACTACTAGTGTTCTCCACTGTCAGTGGCGGAGTCCGCCATTACCGCAGTGAATTCACATTGCATTTATAAGCACGAGTGACTGACAGGAAATGATGCAGCATGTTGTCCAGTGTTACTGTTTATGATTTGTGATCACTCACCTGCAGCGGGATCAGAGCCTGAACACATTACTGCTAATGCTAACACAGTATCTCCCACTGCTGCTGCTTCACATTAAAATACTTCTTAGCTTTTAGTGTGAAGAAACACAATGTGTGTGTCACTGCAACGTGTCCTTACGTCAGCACGTCAAATTCAGCAGCTTGGTCACTGGCTGCACGCTTCAAACTATGACGCTCAAGGTTACCTGTTCACATGACACTTGAGTTTGGGGACCAAACCACTTGGTTGGGTTTAGGATAAGATCATGGCTTGGTTTAAAATGATGTTGACATTTGGTTTGACTTGGGACCTGGCCTGTGTTTGGTTTGACCGACCCGTCCACCCTGACCTCATTATGCAGACTTCCTTCATCTTTATACTAGGTCAGCTGCTCTGACTGTCTGAGGGACCGAACACATGCCGCGTATTTAACCACCTGGGAAACACCATGTCGGGTGCTGGTGCAACTTTACCAAACACCGTGTCAAAGTCTGTTTACCTGAAATCCTGAGAGCAGAGCTGATCTTCTTCCAGGAGCTGTTAATAAGTGTGTAGGCCTTTCGTCTGTGGGACAGATGTAAAGCTCTGCGTAGCCCAGCACTAACATGATCAACTGTTCTGTATTTATCAGACTGATATTTACAGAGGAAGGGAAAGATATCTGTCGGCTGTGATTGATTGTTCCTCTTCAAGTGACATGTGGTGGATGCTGCTGCAAAAGTTGAACTTGGTTTATCTCAGAGCGCGTCGCTCTGGTGTTTGAACATTCCTTGACATTGAAAACAATGAATCTGAGGGTGCAAAAACGCAGCACCCTAATATTGCTGTGGATGAATTTATATAGGAGTTAGTTAGAAGCCTGGCGTGTCTCATACAGCTGCTAAAGTGCACCTTGTGCTTCTGTATCACACGCTGAGGGGTGTGACGACATGTTACTATTTGATGACCTGGGAATGGAACAAATGGACATTTAGTCGTCATGGACTAATTGAAAATCAGGAGCAGCCACAGTGAGCTGCTGCAGGCGACTCCTCAGCAACATAACCAACTCCTTTTACTGCACCCTGCTGTTGTGTGGAAAGCTTCTGTCTGAATGCAGCATGAAATCAGATGGAGGTTGTATAATTATTATTGACTGATGTCTGTATGAAAACCACCTGAGTTTTGTTTGGCTGCACTGTAAACACAAACACCTGCTGCTCTAATGACGGATTTCTGACAAAGTAGCTGGTTGCTGTAGTATTTAACCACATTTGCTGTTACCACGGCAACCACAGGGACCTACAGATCAACCCGGACTGAAATCTTGGGGATTAAAACATTAACATCACCACCGTCTTTCCCCGACCTCACCAAGAGCTTTGAGCTGCAGAAATGAAACCATAGAAACAGGACCGTCGACGTCATGATCCTCATTATGATAAAAAGTGAAGAGATATATTTAATCCTGTTCAGGACAAAACCTATTTAAAAAACAAAACATTAAGAGTTTATGTGCATGAGCTACTTTTTTAAACCACATCTTTAACTTCTGAATTTCTGTTTAATGTTCCTTAAATTGTAGAAGCAAGAAAACAAGTTCTGAGTGAAGGAAGGATGCAACACAAATCCATCCACACAGAAATGGACGGAGAATAATGTGTGGAGGATGAATTCTCAGTTGTTCTGTCTGGAGTCATTACAGCTGCTGGAACAATACTCAGGTATTAGAAGTCGACAAAACCCCCAGAAATAAAAGAATGGTCCAACTATAAGACAGAAATGGCCTCTCATGAATCCATGCTGACTGGATGACTAACGGTGCTCAGGGACCAATCTGGGGGGATTTTTGGAATTATTCTGAATTGTCTGGGGGCCTGGAAGTGTGTGTTTTTGTTTTGTCTTGTCCTGCCTATGTTTTGTATTATCAAAAATTAATTTTAATGTGTTAATTTATTCAAATTTAATTCTGATATCTTGATTGTTTTTTGGCAGACTGGGACTGGTGGTGTACCCGCCCTGCTTGTGCTGTATTTTTATTTTCGTTTGTCAAGACTGAACGTCTCATTTGATGTGTAGAAGTGTCAATCTAACCAAAATCAATCAAAATATGAATTATAAAAAAAAAAAAAAAGAAATGGACGGAGAGCCAAGTGTTCATGTCATATCCCTGAGAAACAATGACTTGTGTGTGTGCGTGGGTGAGTGTGTGTGAGGTCAAACAATCACATCAGACATATAATAAATGGCTCCCTGGCAGAGAGCAGCCATGTTGCAGAGGAGGTAAAGGTTAGGCACTTCACTCAGAGCAGCTCGGGAACACCACTGGGAGCTCAGAGCTGTGCGTGTGTGTGTGTGTGTGTGTGTGTGTGTGTGTGGTATCTACCTCCTCCAGTTTGAACGTGATCATGGTGAAGGCTCTGAACGCAGTCCGTCTGACCCGTGATGGTGATGATCCTCTCTGGACAGGAGCCCTCTGAGATGTTGATCCTCGCACTGCTCTGTGGGTCCAGACAGAGATGGAGGAACAAGGGAGGGAGGGAGGGACAGGAGGGAGGGATTGTGGGAAATTATTTTAGGACAGGGGAGGCCAGGAGGGAGGGAAAGGGAGAAAAGGGATGAAGGGATAATGCGAGGGGAGGGAAATGAGGAAAAACGTCAGGAAGGAAGGGAGGCAAGTGGGAGCAGAGTGGAGGTGAGTTAGGAGGGAGGGAGGATGGTAGGGAGGGAGGATGGAGGTTAATGGAGAGAGGAAGGGGAGGGGAGGAACACAGGAGAGAGAAAACACATTAGTGGGAGGGAGGGATATGTGGGCCAAGAAAGAGACGAGGAGGAGAACCATTTTTCGCCACACTGCTCCCCGCTCCCTAAAGGAGATTCACCTGTGATGCAGGAGGAGAGAGGGATTACGAGGAGGCTGGAAGAGGGAGGAGAGAGGAAGGAAGGGAGGCAGGCCGGTGAGAAGAGCAATGTAGTAAATCAAGGTTTTCAGGAGAGGAGGTAGATGGGGGGGAGGGGAAGGAGGAAGGAGAGCGGAGGAGGAAATGAAAAGGTGGTGAGAATATTGCGGGAGATTAGGGAGAGAAAGATTAAGATGATTTTGACGAGGAGGAGGAGGAGGAGGAGGAGGATGGAGGAAGATGGGATTCAAGCCCAGGAAATGAGAGGAGAGGAAAGAGTTTGGGTAGAGATTTATTAAAAGGAAGAGGAGGAAGGGTCGGAGGAGGAAGAGCAGGACAGGAAAGTGAGGGAAAGGATCAGGAGGAGAGGAAGAGAGAGACAAGGTGGTGCAAATATTTGAGGAGAAATAAGAGGAGAAGGTGAAGATATAGAGAAGGTGCAGTAATAACCATACGAGGATGGGCGGAGAGGATGGGTGTCAGGAGAAAATTGAAGTGTGAGTTAGAGGAAGTATAGATAAATAGAGACCATATGAATCAGAGACTGGGGCTCAATCTGCCGGGGATTTAGGTTTCACTCTCTTCTGGGTCTTATTCATGTTTCCAGGAAGAAAACTTTTTGTCTGTCACTCATAAAATAGTTTCGCCATAAAAAAAAAAACAAAAAACAAAGAATGTGCCCTTTTATTTCCTCTAACAAACTGTAAATAAACATTTTTTGACTTTCATTACAACCCAAAATAAACATGTTTAGAAAATATCGCTCCAAACAGCCTGGGCGCACTTTCTAAGAGCAAGAACAGCAGCTTTAAGGGGAAACAAAACGACCATTTATAGATCAATTATCAATATCATCGCTGCTTGTTATGTCGACTTTGTGAAGAAAACTTTGTACTTCTCGCGTCTCCAGAGTGAACAGAGAATCCAAAGAAGACAAACATTCATTATGAATTAAAGTAAACGGGAACTGCTTTAAACAGCAGCAAAACTCAATCAAAACAATTCAATTCAATCCTATTTTCATTGACTAGTATCACAAACCCCAATTTGCGGAGCGCTTCACAAGATACAGCAAAACTTCAATTAAAAGCCCAGTGTGGATACACATTTTGACAAATAAGGCCTGTCTCAATTCATGCTTCTCGAGTTCATTTTTTATAGTTCTTCAGATGTATAAAGCCAGGCTGTCGGCTACCTCAAATTATGTGTCTGTTCCTCCATTACACTGTAAGTTATTCATATTCCTTCAGTCTGTAAGGGTCCTCAGATCAAAAGGATCAAAATGGTTTTTCACAAATCTAAGTTGTGAGGATTGTTTTAACAGGATAAAGTGGTGTTGTGTCGGCATGACAGGTGCTGTAACGCTCTCTCTCTCTGATGTGCTGTCTGTCAGGAGCAGATCAAATGAATGACTCATAACTGATATATTATCTGAAGTCTGATTTTTAAACAAGTAATATTCAGACTGGTTTAAATAAACAATCTGACTGTATGTCCTGATCTTTGCTGAGCAACAGTTTTGTGTGAAAGGAATTAAAGGCCTGTCCCTGTTGATCTCAGTGTTTTAAGCAAACCGCAGCTGGCTAGTTAGTTAGCTAGCTTTCTAACTCCATCATGCTTGTACGCTAATGTTACTATGGTTACAGAAAACAAGCCGAACAAAGTTGTCACTCATCTGATGACAGCAATGTGCTTTCACAGAGCACAGAGTAAACGAGTGGATAAATAAGACCTGGATATAGTTTTGCTGTTGTTAAACGTGGATCCTGTTTGATTCAGTTCATGAAGAATGTTCTCCTCTTCTGGACTCTCTGTGTGTCATGAAGTAGGGTTGGAACAGTACGACATTTTCACAGTGCGATCTCAGAAAATATTGCAGTTTCATGGTGTTGCAGAATTGAAATTGTTATTAGTCACAATGATCCTTAAAGGAATGACAACAGAAAGGTTACTGTTGGTTGAACTAATGTTTTATTACTATAATTGAAACTTGAAACCATTTTGTTGATGGAAGTTTGTGCAAAATTATGAATTCAAGGTAACACATGGTGAGTAACTGATATTCAAAGAATTCACGTATTCTTTCTAAATCTACATTATTCCAAAAACAAGTCAATAGAAAAGTTTCTCTCTGTACATTGAGAGCACAGTTGTCATTTCCATTTGGATTTTAAACTGATTTTCAAACCCTGCGAGCCTCAGCGCTCACTTTGGATTTACTGCTCAGATCTGAATTTTTTTGGTTTGGCTGCTCATCATATTTTTTAAATGTGTGAACTGGTCTCAGTCCTAAACTGACATGCGCGCACAAAAGAAAATGACAGACAGCACATGCAGCACGCTGTCTCACAGAAATAAAGACGGAGGCCACTGCAGTGTGTTTTTACTGTCTCATTTCTAAGTTAAGGTGCAGTGAAAAGCAGTGAATCCATGAGCAGATGATAACGACGAGGAGGAGGAGAGACAAATGTTTAATTCAGGTTTTCTGTGGAGCGATGCAGCTACTTCTGCACGGAGGTGTGTGTGGAAACAGTCACAGTCAGGAGTGGTGGGATCCCGACCTGAATGGCTTCACTGAGACAGATTTCATCCCAAATTTCAGGATGTCAAAGACAACTCTTAACTACATCTGTCAGCGTTCCTCCTCAAGACTCTCGCAGCAAAACCCTCAGCTCAGGCAGGCCGACTGTGACTGATGGAAAGTCACATACATTCAGGTCTGACTGCTCAGACTGAGGTCGCATTTTTAAAATACAATCAGACCTGGATCTGATTTATGAAGTGGCCGTAATCAGAACTGAAAAGATCGGACAACATCCATGTGATTTGTTTTGTTCACACAATTATAAACAAACAGATCTGAGTGACGAATGATCCAAAAAATCGAAACGACATCATGAAGTTAACGGTGATTTGTGCAGAGCCCTGTATGCTGACTTCACCTCATCACTGAGAGACAGATGATCTCCGTGAAGCGTCAGACCCATCACTCAGTGTTCTCTTATTCAACACAATGTCAAGTGAGTCACTCACAGTTAAACCACCCGACATGGTTTTCAAAACCAGGAAGAGTTTTCAATATTGGAGAGAAAACATCATGAACAGACGCAACAATGAGCAAAGACTGAGTGGATTTGTTTGTCTCTGCCTAAAATATTATTTTCAACCTCAAAGCATTCGTCCTTCTCTGAGTTTTCTGTTGGTGAGCTGTGTGTGTGTGTGTGTGTGTGTGTGTGTGTGTGTGTGTGTGTGTGTGTGTGTGTGTGTGTGTGTGTGTGTGTGTGTGTTACTGGATGAGTCACTGTCTTGCAGCAATCAGCCTTGTCTGTTTCACTTACAGCTGATCTCTCTATCACTGCACACACACGATCAAAAGAACAAGAAGGTCGTAGAGGACCGATTGTTGATATCAGAGGGTGCATCTTTGTGTGTGTGTGTGTGTGTGTGTGTGTCCACCTTCTACATATACTCCTGCAAACACGTGCCTCTGTAGGATCTCTTAACCACAGCTGTGTGTGTGTGTGTCTATTAGTCAGTTTGCATTTTGTGTCTATTAGCTTTTTATGTGCTCCATTAACTGACCCTTCCTAAGTCCCGCCCCTTTTCTCTCTATGCTCCAATAACAGCTGAGCAACCTTTGGCAGAACTTTGTTCAACTTCCCCCTTTCCTGTCATACTCACATACGCTTTGTGCTATGTTGAAAACCAAATTTTATAGATCTTTAAAGATCCAGTGAGGGATTTAAGGTGATATAGTGGCAGAAATTGAATGTAGTATATAATCAGTCTGTTTTCTTTAGTGTTTAATCACCTGGAAATACCTAACGTTCTTTGTTTATGGAGGAAGCTGTGTTGCACTTCCATGTTTCTACAGCAGCCCAGAATGGACAAACCAAACACTGGATGTAGATAGAGACATTTGCAAAGTCAGAAGCTCATCTGTTATGATTTTTTTTTTTTTTTTTAAACGTGAAACTGGTTTATAAAGTGTTTCTACTGATCTAAATCACCTGGGGATTGTGTACGCACAAAACGAGGCCTGAAAAAGGTGTACGCCACTTCCCACGGAAAGTTGGGATCTATAAAAACAGACTTGATGCTCACGAACATTTTGAGGATGGGAAATCAGCGATGTAAATGTTGAGGTGGACGCCTGATTGTATAAACTGTCAAATATTTTTGCGTCCATTCCAGTCAACACGTCCAGTCTATTCAGGTAAGTTGTGAAATACACTCACCTGACACTGGTAATAGTAATTAGTAATTACCTCTCTCTAAGTTCACACAGGTGTGTGTGTGAAGTAGAAGTAGGATCCGGTAGACTATGTCATTGTTTATTCGCTAAATCTGTTTCCATTGCTAGAGTCGCATTTTCCTAATATCGATACGCTGACTCCTCCGCCCCCTCCAAGGGTAAAAACTTTTTGCGATATTTCTGCCTTTTTTTTTTATTTCTGGGATTCTCATTCAAGTTTTTTCACAATTGTTGAAAATGCGGATAAAAATAGGAGGATGGAAACCCGACTAGTGTTGAAAATCATAGTGACAGGATACTGCCTGATTCTAATATTGATTTGTTGAGTATAACTGTCTTTTATATTTCAATTCTGTACACGGATGCACCGCTGTCAAGCTAACATTACAAGCTGACGTTAACTTTATCTAATATTTTCTAAGTTCTACGTCAACTGTTCCCAGAAGTCTGGTGTAACACTGTCAGGCTAACGTTACCAGCTAACATTAGCTGACGTTACCATTTTCTACCTACTAACGGCAACTATTTCGAGAGGTCTGGCAAAACAATGTTAAAAATCTGTGTCGTGTCTTAAAACACAGAGGAGTTGTCGCAGCACATTGTAACTGCATCCAACTCAAGACATTTTTCTTACTTCTCCCCGTTACGTCCTATTTTCAGGACTTAAAGTGGCTTTTGTCTTTTTGCAGTTTGATTGACTAATCTGTGCATAGTTCAGTGCTGGTTGTGTTTTCCTCCAGTTGCCTGCCGTCAGAAGAAGCTACTGAGTTCATTCTCCCTGTGATCGTGTTGTGTTGTGTATGTTTGCATAATGTGTTTTTATTTTTCAGTGTGTAAGTGAAGGATTTTAAACATCCCATTTTAATCTGTTCTCTGTGGCGTACGTGTGCATGAATAAGAACATACAGTATGTTTGATGTGTCTGTATACGAGTCTTCTCTAAACGACACACCTGCCGGCTGCTGGGTTTGTGTGAGTGTGTGAGTGTGTATTTCTTCTTGTGTGTGTTTATCAGTGAGACTGCCCCCCTGTTGTCCCTCATACCATCCTCTATAGAAACAGTCTCCTCTCATTGATATGAAAATAGAACGAATGTGCGGACTCTTTATGAGAGTGTGTGTGTGTGTGTGTGTGTGTGTGTGTGTGGTGATAAAGCAATGATGGAATGATTCTCTCCCGCTCTCTCGCCATTTATTATCTCAATAAAAATACATTAGCTGCCGTCTCCTTCTCCTCCTCAATCTGTTTATTTATGTCTCCACCCGCCTCTATCTATCAATCTGTCTACCTGTCTATCTATCTATCCATCTATCTATCTCTTTCCATCCTTCCCTCTAACTACAGAACGTCCTTCCATTCATCTCTCCTTCCTTCCCCCACATCACGTTCATTATTCTCTTTTTTTATTCCCCTCATTATCCCTTCCTCCATTACCACTCTCCTCACCACTCTCTCGTTCATTCATCTCTCCTTCCCTCCCTCCCTTTTATCTAATCAGTCTCATTATCATTAATTTATCGATACCCCCCCTTCAACTACTCGTCCGTCTCACTGTCTTGCAATCACTCCATCTATCATTTCCCAGATCCCTCTGTCCTTCTTGTGATCCTCCTACTTCGCTCCTGTGGTATCAATTACCCTCTCCAACCTCCTTCCCTTTGTCTTCCTCCTTTCCTTTCCTTCATCCCTCTGTTTCTGTCCTTCCTTTGCTTCCTGTCTTTGAGAAATCCCTCCCTCTGTCCTGTTGCTCTATCTGCCTTAAGAGCAGGAGGAAATCTCCACGGCCGAGACATGACGGGTGTGTGCTACAAGCTGCAGTTCCTCTAATGGCCACTTGAGGCTGGCTCCAAGAGCGAGTCAATCCCCTCTGACCTCCATGTTAAAGTGTCCAACTATACAGCAGAAATAAACACGTTTACAGCCTGGTACAAAAAATATTTCTGGTCTTTATAGCTAATTTCAACATTCATGACAACTGTACGGGATGAAGTTTTATATAATTCACCTGTTAACATTTTATTAAGGCTTAAAGTTAGGCATAAATAAGGACGGGCCTTTGTGAGTGACAGGAAGTGCCGTCCGTTTACAAGTCGTTACTGCTGCGCCAACATTGGTTAAGTTACATAACCATAGCGTAACCTCAGATCAGAGCTCTGATTCTCTGCCCGAGTCTGATTTGGCCCGGCCTGCTGCGTTCAGCTGAGCCAGGCTGTAATGTCTCATTATTCCACTGGGTTTGAGTCAGGTCGGGTTCTTGCCAATTTATTGTGATCTTTTCAAAAACATCAAAACTGGCAGTTCTCGTGTTTAAATGAAAGGAGTTTTGATGGACTGAATCAAGAGGCTCTGGCGGACCTGTCATGCACAAGACAACTGACCACTGGAATAAGAGAGTATGGAGAGGTAGTGTGAGGACACACGCCAGGCCTTAGCTTGTAATGAAGGTTTCAATATTAGAAATATATAAATAAACAACTCAAGTATAACTTCTTTTTTTTCCCTGTTGAAATTCAATTTTTTAATCAGACTCAGGCTCAAACGACTGCCATGGCTCGGGCTTGGACAGAGTGATTGGATGCCCTCTAAGGTGCCCAGTGTTCAGTTTTAAGGCAGTTTTTAACTAGTAAAAATTAGCATTAGCATCATCACAGTTAATGATAGCTGTAAATGTGTCAGGCTATCCAAGCTAACAGCTAGATTCAGGGCTAGCTCCACCCTCCCGTTCAAATATGGTAATTTCTGACTCCAAAAATCCAAGATGGCGACTCAACACCACAAACAAGGGTCCACAATCCAGTGGGTGACAATATGGTGGCTAAAACCATTATTTTATAATCTATGGTTAAGAGCAGCTGAGTTGCTTGTTCAGCTTCTCTGTGGAAGAGCAAACATCAGGAGATCATCAAGAGATTTGATGTGGGACTAGTCATCTTCATTGGTTTGTTTGGGCTGGATAATGACAGAAAACACGAGTTTTGGGGGGAAAATTCACAATTTTTCATTTGTTGAACCCGGAATAAAGTACAAGCTGTTTAAATTAGAAATGTAATATTGTTAACTATTAAAAGTATAAGAAAGTTATGTTCTTGTTCCGTTCTGTTTGGTAACAAATAAGCTACTGCGAGCAACATGCTAACTTAGCTTAGCACAAAGACTGGAAACAAGGAAACGGTTAGCCGGTCTGAAAGAAAGTTCACTGATCATCCCATTTTCTTTCTTTAATCTATTAAAAATCTACAAAGTGTTAACATAACAAAATGCTCTTTTTCAGAACGTTATGTGCCAGACTTTTTCTGGCATCTGAGCAGTTACCTGGCAACCAGCGAAGACTTGGGAAAGTTACAAGAAACACCTGGAATTTCACAAAACGTCAAGGCTGCGCCCCCTTTGGGCGAAAGAAAGCCGAAGATCCTACTGATGTCGATCTGACATGTGCAGCAGCCTTTTACTCAAGCTAAGATAATGACAAGCTAACATAATGACATAATTCTGAGACTCCAGCCTCCAATAGTTGGAGTTTGACGCCTCTCTGACATTTTCATTATTGATGATTATGACTCTAACAAAGATGGGACTTATTGCTCTGCTTTAGTTTTATTTGTGACAACAAACAATTCAACACAATCTGAACCAAGTTTAAGAGTCTGTGTCGACGTCAGAGGATGCAAAGCTTCTCTATTACGCTTTGTTTAAAAGCATCATGTTGAAGGGTTTTTTGTTATTTAGTTATTTAGTGATGCTAAAACACACTTTCAACAAAACTCCATGTTTTTACAGTGACAGTGACTGAAGCTGAGATAAAGCTAAACAGATGAGGAATCTTCTAAACTGACTGTGCTGTTCACTCACTGTGAGAAACTGGCTGTTCCTTGTTGTTGTACTCTTTCCTGTCCCTGTCTCCCCCGTCTCCCTGTCTTTCCTCCTCCTCTCCATCTTCTTCTTCCTCCCCCTCTCCGTCCTGTTCCTCCCACCCTAATGAGTGAGATGTGCAGCAGTATGCTGTCTTGCTGTTGCAGCGTGGGCCTGTTGTCTCCATTACTCTTCATTTGGAGCGGAGGAAGGATGGACAGCCATGTCATTCAACTGGATTACTCTGCTCTGTTCTGCTTTATTAGGGAGTCATGCTGCCAGAGCGTGTGTGTGTGTGTGTGTGTGTGTGTGTGTGTGTGTGAGTATGGGGGCTGGAAAGGGTCACGGAGGACAAGACACACGTAGATACGCTCGAGTGATTATTTACTGAAAGTACCTCATACGTGCATCAATGTGTGATTTGTGCACATGCACGTCTGTGTGTTAGGAGTCACACGCACACACTCAAGTCATAGATATGTGTGTGTGCGCATCCTGTAACTGCACACACACAACTTTCAGACAAAGATGCACTGATTGACAGCACTGATCTATGGATGACTGGGTGATTGTTCCAGTATGTGTCCAGCTGCTTGTTGTGACATGTTGATAAATCTGCAGCTTCTGAGAAGCGCCGCACTGGAGCTATGATTCTGATGCAACTCGTACATGGTCACACAGTTCGGTAACTAATGTTACACAGCGGTGTTTGAGCTGCAGTGTGTTTCAAGGATAAAAAAATGAGATGCTAACTTAAAATAAAAAAGATGAGCGCTGGTAATCAGACGTGTCCATTAAAAAAACAAAAACAGAAACAGAATATCAGGTGATAGTGTAGCAGCTGGGGTGTAACGAGCCATCCGTCGATTCAACAATCAACCAAGTGAAAAAATCGATCCATACAATGTTTCTAAAATTCTGTGTCACCATCAAACAGCACCAGACGGATAATGGTGATCAGCCAAGATAAAGATAATGAGGATAATGTTATTTACTCAGGAATAAACCAGCAGTGTAGAAATATTTTGGATTTTGGAGAAAATATGGGTCAACAGACAGAACGCATGCTGTTGTGTTTAATAATCATATAATATCGTCTCATTTCAATTGCAGGCCCCTGAACTGAATCAAATCTAAATCGCATCCTTGCGGACTTTACAATCAGTTTTCTTATTTAACGTCGGTACATACAGGTGAACAGCCATGTGTAACGGCACTGCACCAAACTGGAGCATAACGCAGCCCCGTCCTGACATGGTTGGTACCAATGGCTTTACGTTGTCTAGTTTCACATGGCACCAATACCTCATTTATAAAATGCCTCTTAAAGACAGTCGTGTGTGCAAAGATCGAAGGCGGCCCCGTGGGTCTCAGTCACATATGTGTGTGCACAGTCCCAAGATGCACAAACAGAGATAAGTACACACCACGCCTGTGTGTGAGTCATACTGATCGTACACAGATGCACATACAGAAGATACATGTAAATAATCACGAGTGAATGCACGTGCGTCTTATCCTCTGTGACTGTGTGTGTGTAAGAGAGATCGTGTGTGTTAGTAAGTGGGTTTATATGCATGTGAATGTGTACAGTGCATGTGTGTCTGTGTGTGTAAAGTCATTATGAAGAGCTACAACCTGACATCAGTGCTTTTATTGACTCGATTAAAACAGACTTCTTGCACGCTGTGTGAAAAAGTGTGTGTGTGTGTGTGTGTGTGTGTGTGTGTGTGTGTGTGTGTGTGTGTGTGTGTGTGTGTGTGTCCCCTTGTGGTGTTTCTGTGCCAAAAGCCTCTTCAAAAAACTGGCATTGTGCAAAAATGTAGCCTTGAAACACTGGATTTCATAGGCAGTTCATTAGGGAAAGTGAACAGTGGTGTGTGTGTGTGTGTGTGTGTGTGTGTGTGTGTGTGTGTGTGTGTGTGTGTGTGTGTGTGTGTGTGTGTGCGTGTTTGATCCGTCAGTTTGCATACACAATGAGTGAGGGAGTGAGGGAGTGAGGGAGTGAGGTAGCAGGTCGGGGAATAAAAGAGTAATGAGAGGAATACGTAGCTTATAAATCCAGTCTAACTGTATATCCAGTCTTGTGCTTTGTCCTTGAGAAGTAAATAAGCATTTAAATATTCATGCTTGCTGCTCTGAGTTACGCTGTCAGACAGAAATGCTTCGGCAAAGACAATCTGTTTTTCTTTTCCTACTCTGTATCTCGGTCTCCCTTGCTTTAGTTTTTCTTGTCCTTCTTCTCCCTAAATCTCTCCACAGAGGCGAAACCTCGGTTAGTTTTTGATTTTTTAATATGGTGATTATGATATGAGCTTTTAGTGAGAGTGCAGGACTTTGTGTCTGTAGTGTGTTTTCATTTTAGTTTTAGTGATTTAACTGAATGATGTATATTTAATTAAGGTGCATTAATGATCAAAATCCAGGACAGTGACTGTTCACATGAACATTAGCAACAAAAACGTCATGTTCATTACAACACTGAAATGAATCATTCTTATAAAAAGAGATGTGACAGAATCATCTGTTTTTCAAGGATGACGCAGGATTATATCATATTTTGTGCTTCCTTGTAAATACAAACAAAAGGGTTGTTTTCCCATTGATGGTTTGAAAAATGTTCACATAGTTGACCTTTTAATGTTCACACTGACAAATAAGATAATAGTGCTGTGGTCAAGGTTTGGTTAAGTGTTGGCACAGAAAATAACTTCATTTTAAGCCCTTTTTAAACAGGAGTTGTGCAAATTTGCAGGAAAGTCCAATCAGTCTTTTTTCAGCATTGGCAGTATAAAAACAAAATCGGGGAGTGCAGCAAAATGCCACCTGCCTACTTTTGTTTATACAGAATGCGCCTTTTTCGGGGCAATGGGGGGCGTGAGCAAGTAACAAAACGTGTAGCTCAGCGTGTGACGTAAACAGTGACGTGGGAGGGAAGCCGCGGCTGGTCAGTCCTTCGGCGATTCTCTCGTAAGTCGGCCCGTCCTTCACTGTCCCCGTCATCTGACGGTTAATGGCCTCTTCGTTTGCGAGGACAAGGAGGGCGCGCAATTCCTTGTCTCCCCAGTTGCTCATCTTTACAGTGTCTGTCAGGTTTGTGTTTCCCTCTTGCTACGAGCTGCTCGCTAATTCCTGCTATCAGCTGTTTCCTGTTTATCCACCGCCACTGGCTCACACGTGCGGCGTCATCAACAGCTCCTCCCACAAGTCATCAACAGCCCCTCCTGTGGCGGAAGGCCGCCTCGGTCTGTTTAAACTATAAAGGTTCCTCCAATATGTCTACCCACTTCGGATCAACTCGCCAATCCGGCTCTGTGTGTCTAAACGCTCGCAGCTTGCCGGCAAAACGGCCCAACATTCGCCGAAAATCTGGCAGTGTAAAAGGGGCTAAAGAGAAAGTTCATGATTTGGGTTAAAATTCCTACTTTGTTAAGATAAGGGGATTTGCATTGTGATGGCTGCAGTAACATGGTCATGGTGAACAGAAACTAACGCTGAGCAGCAGCCAAACGAGCATCAGCCACCCGAGTAAAAGTCTGATGTTTGATTGGACAGTTGTGGTGATGTCATCCTGCATCATCAGCACATGATGGACGTTTGGATGTTTGAGCTTGACTGTATATAAATATACACAAGTCAAGAAATTGAATTAAATGTAATGATAATTTCATTCCAAATCTCTACACCGTGATATCTGAGGGAGTCCTGTCCATGTTTGGCTTTGTAAAAAGGAAGGTGGAGAAATCAAGGAATAATATAAAGTTAATAAACAAGAAACATTTACAAAACTTCCTAGTTTGCTGATGATCCCCAGTGATTTCACAAATCTGTTATAAATAAACATTTGAAACCTCGACCTGGCTAGCTAGCAGTTAGCTATCAGAGGATGAAGGGTTATAGACTGATTAGTGTCCACATGTCGTCATCCTGATGAGTAACTCACAGCCACACGCCACCACCGTCCAAAGACAGCCACGAAAGGCACCACCCAGACATGCACAATACATGTCAGAGCAAACATCTAGCACAAATTTAGCGGAGCTGACAGAGAGGCGACTGGAAACGTCTGTGCCTACGTCAAAAAAAAAAATGACTACACGACTGTGTGGCTGCTACATTAAACCTCATGGGACACAAACACTACGTTGTTTTACTCCATTTTCACTGACAGAGAAATCTCACTACACACATTTGCTGACGTCCATTATGTCCTATCATGGAAAATGATTTGCATAAATATATACAACACTTGATAAGATGCCTAATGAGGCTGCTTCACAGCCAGAAGATGGATTTAACATAACAATAATTCAGCTTTTGAATTTATTCTAAAAATAACATATATGTTCTATCATGACGTCCTGATTTTAGTCGGCTTCGCTTCCACAACACAAACAAATGGTCAAACACACCAGAGTTTGTTAACGAAGGCAGCCTATTATATTAAACATGGTCTGATAAAATATTACCTTACAGTATGAGCATATCTTTGCTTTAGTCCTCGTGTGAAAGCACAGTCATCAGTTCCTCCTCCACATCTCTGCTGGATGTTTTACTTTCATTCTGGCGGCCGACTGATTCGCCTAAACTCGGCTTGATTCACGTTTCATTTTTAGTGCCATTTCACAAGTTAACTTAAAATTCCCTTGACAGATGAATGAAAACATAACTCTCTGCTTCCCCGCGCTCACTCTCCCTCCCTCCTCTCTCTGGAGTGTTGATTCATGTGCAGTCATCTTCAAACTATTTCTCTGAGGACACGCATTTCTAAAATCATTCCTCCCTGCAGAATGTATTTGTGGGTTATTATTTAACGTTTTTTCCAGGCGAGTGGGGAACTAAATAGAGTAAATTTAGGCTCATTAAAACACAGTGGAGTATTGTTTTCTTGCTGAAACACACCGGAAGGAGTTCTGCGACCTATTTTGAGCCCCACTCCACAGTTAAAGAAAACCTGGATTTAATCTTTTCTCACAAATTTCTCTCTGCTTTGTGCTGCTGCTGCTGCTGCTGCACCGACACACAGGCTTTTATTTTGCCTGGCTGCTGTTGCAGGGACTCAGGAGTGCTTTTGCAACACAACAATACGGATTTGATGACATAACACCTCATCCGTGTTTTGTGTAATATGAAGCAGCCATTTTCCAGTAAATGCACACACACACACACACACACACACACACACACACACACACACACACACACACACACACACACACACACAGATACATTTCTCTATTACTCTGTGACATCCTTTCTTTGTCTGCATGTTTGGACGGGGATAACGGCGGCTTTACAGTTACTCTCCTCTGGGAAAGCCTTCATCTCTGCGCTCTTTAAACGTATGGAGAACTCTCTCTGGTATTCATGTCAGGTGTCGCATATATTAACGAGCCACTGATGTGCCCGCGCTCTGTATTCACAGAGATGAACGCAGAACATTTGAAGTTATAGATCCACATGTTTAAGTATTCATATAGCTGCAGCGAGCGACCTGATTGCAAATGTAACGTTTTGCCGGGAGTCAAAGAGGAATGACTCTGGCGAACATGAGAAGGTAGTGAAGGATGAAACCAGCGTTTATCACCTTCATCAAAATGTATATTAGTGTGAGTCACACACAGGTCATCTGACTGACTTATATCTGACCCACTGATTGCAGGGTTGAAGGTTCATTCACCAGTAGAAGAACCCTGACATTGCACGGTGCTGCTCTGGATAACACAACTACATAAATGCAGTTAATCTTACCAGTGCTGATTTAGGAGAGAGCTGCTCACCCTCTGTTGTTCCTGCTCACAGCGATGCTACTAACACAGTATGTTCTCTTTACTGCAGAGCAGCCGATCATTCACAAGCTCTTTAAAACACTTTTGGTGTTTTCACGTCGGCCACCGTAGTTCTCCTACATGTTGGCACACAGGAGAAGTTTCAGATGGTTGCCAGTAAATCCTACGCACTAGTCCTTCTATCCACAGGTCTCGTTAATAAACATTAGCCTACCTTTCTTTTCTGATCGAATTTTCAGTGGGCTTGTGGGTAAATTTAGTCTGTAAATCTGTGACCTTTCTCCTACAAAGAACATTCACTACATGATTCATCACAACTGACGGAGACACAACATTAACCAGTGCAGAAAGCTTCTCCTAAACATTAATGCAACAGGTCAAACAACACAGTCAACTTTTGACAAAGCGACACATTCTGTCTCTGATCTCGTCACATATTGAAGTTGTAGTCATGGACTTTCCTCATCCACATACGATGTGCAAGGTACCCTGGGTGTGTTGGTTGTTGACGTCCTGGGACGCTGTGTCAAGTTCTCCTCTTTCAAGCTGCACTTCCGTTTTCACAGGAAATTCAACATTTGCTTACAGTCTCTTTCAAAATAAACGTACTATGTCGGAACAACACTGCACACTGACATTTTTCCCTTTAACAACACACATGGTTGGGTTTGAGAAAAAACAGAACAGGGTTTGTCTTTAGAATCTTTAGGTACACGACCACCACTCTCCACCATGCATCAACCCTCCCGCCCGCCCCACTCGGACTTTCGACGGCTTAACTTTTGTCCTTGTCCTGCCGAGTTTCCCCCTGACGCTGTTAAACTAGAACAACTGGCCGTGTATCATGCCGACGTTAAAGGACACCTTTTGTTGTTGGTCTGTGACACTGAAAGTCACTACCAAAGCATTGGATTTCGACGACTTGGGAGTGAGACCGTTCTCAACAAAGAGATGTTTTCGGGCATCGGAGGATACAGCATGTGGTTCCACAGATCCACACACATTGTTCAATCAGTCTCCCCTTCATTTGTCCCTTTTCTCACTCACTGTTTATGTTGTAATACTTTGTGACATAGGTCACATTTTAATAGAAAAAGGTTGTCGACAAATATTCTTTGTTTTCCTTGACGAGATGACTGGAACAAAAACAAATTCACGTTTCTTTCTTCCTGCATCGTGAGTAATTCTGTTATTTAAAAGCCCAGTTTCTGTTTTTCCTGCACTCTCCTGCTTCTCTTGTTGTGTCTCTTAACGTCCTTCTGGCTCTCTTCCTCAGTCTCACTTTTTCACTCTCGCTGTATTTGCATCTCTGTTTCCTTGAAAAGAGGGGAACGCAGAGAGGACAGATACTCCATAGGGAAGCTCCACACTCACAGCTCCGAGTCGTGCTACCATTTTGCAGGCTGCTGACAGCAGAGACAGCTAAAGATGTAGCCGTCAACATGGCTAACATCGCAGCAGGCGGCCAAAAATACAAAACACACCTTCAGATATTTACTTGTATTCTAAAAATAGGAATGACATGACAGGAACGTGCATGCAGGGGGACACGTTTTGACTCCTCTGACATTTATTTTCTGTGATTTAGATCTGATGAAAGCAGTCTTTAATGTACAGCTCAATTACAGCAGAAATGGGCTCCAACAGAAGATATAATCATGTTGGTTACAGCTGACTTTACTGATGCTGTTACATGGTGCTCCAGCTTCGTGTTTCTCAGTTTCAGTAAGGATTTATAGTGTTGCGCTGCTTTGTGATTACACTGTAATTATCAGGATGCATGTGAGCTGCATTTGAAGGGTTGTCATGGATTAATAAAAGATAGGAGAAGGCGGCAGAGATGAAAGAATGTGCATGATGGGGACGGGTGGCGGGGTCTTACCTCTTCTCGTATTCTCTTCACTGTTTCTCCTTTCTGTGGGAAGACAAGAAACACAAAGCTGAGTTTGTTTCCCTGCAGAATTACACTCATTTAAACGTTAACGAGTTTTATTAGAGTCACTAAAGTAGAGAGTACAGTTGTACCACAAGAGTGGCTGCAAGTAAAAGAATCTGAAAGATGATGCAAACATTAGAGTTTTGTCACCAAATTGTACTTTTAAGCTCCGTTTCCACCAAACACTTTAGGTATGATACCTCTCAGACACGGTGCCTACCCTTCTCAGACAAGCGCAGGGGCTTAGAATGCAATGCGTTGTAAATTGATTTTTACTTGTATTCAGCTGAATACAGTCCAAAGACAAGATATTAAATGTTCAAACTGATAAACTGCACCATTTTTGTAAATACAGTCATTTTGAATTTGATGCTGAAACAAGTGCCAATAAAGTCGGGAGAGGAGCGTTTACCACCGTGTGACATCATCTTTTCTTTTAACAACACGCAGTAAGTGTTTGGGAAATTATATTTTTTATATTATATGCTTCATAATGTTTGACATGTGTCTCAGTGTCTCGCTGGAATAAGACGGGACGTCCCTGAGAAAGACGTCATCTGGATGGCAGCATATGTTGCTCCAAAACCTGTATGTGCCTTTCAGCATTCATGGAGCCTTCACAGATGTGAAGTTACCCATGATGCCATGAGCACTAGGATCTGGATGGTCCTTTTCCCCTTTGGCTCGGAAGACAGGACGTCCATGAAGGACTGGTCAGACCGCTTTGTGTCAGTCCATCAGGGAAGTGGGCGGAGCCTGGTAGAGTCTGAACTGTCATTGGTAGATGCAGTGATGTGTTTACTGATAGTGGTTTTCCAAAATCTTGCCCCTCATGTGCAGAGATTTCTCCATGTTGCAGCATCAAATTCAGAATGAGTGTGTATTTTATAAAAAAAAAAAACACATATTATCAGTTTGAACACTATATGTCTCATCTTTGTGCTGAATTCAATTGAATATAGGTTAAAAAAGATTTGCAAATCATTGCATTCTATTCTTATTAATGTTTTACACAACCTGGATTCCTATTTTTTTTGGAGTCTGCATTGTAGGTAAAGAAAACAGGACCGGATGATCTTGGTAACGAGGTGGTCAAAAGTGTATTTAAATGCATGTTCCCTGGGAAGCAACCAACTGCTTTTGTAATAGCAGCAGGTCAGAGCTGGAAGAGTGTAGGAGCAACTAGAGAAATAAATCCAGGTATGAAAATGAATCAGAGATTCTTTCTGGCTGCTCCTCATCAGCCACCGGGATGCCCCCGAGCAGCGGCACCGCTGGAGGTTCAGGTATCTGAGTCTAATGATGTGACTGTGACACAACAGTTTACTAAACAAGGAGAAATGTGCTCAGGAGAGGTGTGAATCAGTGATAGATCAATATTATTAAAGTAATGATGTTTGTTTGTCATATTTAACTTGGACTCAGCGGTCTAACCTTATCTCAGTTTGACACCTGTCCCGATCACATGAGCCTGTTTATGGCAGATAGGGCGGCTTTAGTGAGCATCAGTTCTGCTCCGCCGCCTGGCAGCCTTGTTTAATATGAGAAGAAACCCTGGAGAGCAGCTCCTGTGGCGCGACTACAGAATGACACGACCCGACTAGAACTGTAACGCGGTGATGTAATTTTCATGCCGTCTTAATGTCAGAGACTGCGAGCTAATAGACCACACACTGTAAGTGATGAGGAGAGGGAAATCTAAATATATGCTGAGGGAAATCAGACTCAATCATGGGTTAGTGAATGTGCTGCGAGGGCAACGGTCATTATCACACTTCACTTGGCTGTGATATATTTGGAAAAAATCCTACAGGGGTTTATTTAACACGTCCACAGTGAAATTGACTCGTATCCCTGGAGAGCAGCTCCTTTTCACTAAGTACAGATTGGAATGACATGGCCCGACTGGAAATTTTACACACTATTAATACATATTTCATGGCAACTTTATTTCGTTGTAGCAGGATTACATTGGACGTTATCTTGAGCGGCATGCCAATTTTAGAAAACCATAGACTGGAGATGGGGAGGATTTTTAAATCCATACTTCACAGATGGAGAGGGTTTTTCTCGTGTTGATGATAATATGAAATTACTGCATATGTTTTCTAATGATGTTCAAAAATTACACTGAATGACTTTTACATAGACGAGATAATTTGCAATGTGCTTTAATTTGTTCCACTGTGAAAGACGGAAGTCTGATAATGTTCGTCAGAGAAATCCGTGCGGTCATTTTAATTGCCTGATATTCACACTTTTGTCATCTGAGTGCAGTGAACCAAAACATTTGAGATGGAAAGAGAGTATGTGTTTCGCTCTGTTCAGTATAGAAGGAAAAAATAATATAAACTTCAGCTCACCTTGCCGATAATGCTTCCTACTTCCTGTGGAGAAAACACAAACAGAAAATGTTACTATTGTGGTTCTCAGAGGACACACAGACACACACAGTGATACACACACTTTTTTCTGTGCAGGAAATCATACGTTTTATGTCTTTCTGTCATTTTTAGGACAAAAACACGACGTGGAGACTCAGCTTTGACTGGTGAAGCAGCAGCGGGACACTGACAGACCAAAACTGAACATCAGACTAACTAGAAAATGTCCAAACTAAAAATCAGTCTAAAAATTTGAGCTGTTACGTTTGAATGAATTCAGAATTTGCACAAAAAAAAGACTCAGTGGACATTTAGAGTTAAAAGATGAGGCTGGTCTTATTTAGTGTTTTTCATGCTGTCAACAAATCCCCGAAAATGACAAAATGTCTGCGGCTCTGAGCTTAATCTCTAGAAACATATCAGATATTTCAGGAGGAAGCTCAGTAATTTCCGCAAACAGCTGCTCACTGCAGTTTTTATTAGGGATGTCCCGATCCGATCACGTGATCGGCCCAGATTTCCGATCACGTGATCGGAAATCTGGGCCGATCACGTGGTTTCAGACTCGATTGGAATTGGACGTTACATCCCGATCAGGGATCGGATATAGGCCTATGACATATCAGCTACATGTCAGGGTTTTCCCTATTTGTCTAAAGCAAGACGGGCCGCATGGGGGGCGTTCAGATGTAGCTCTTTTGCACTCTCAAACCCATTACTTTTACTGTAGAGGTGTGTCATATGTGCTCATAACCCAAAGCGACGCCAGCGGCACGCATTCGGTGCAACGCGCTTGTTTTTCGTCCACATCCGTGTGTGTGTGTGTGTGTGTGTGTGTGTGTGTGTGTGTGTGTGTGTGTGTGTGTGGCTGCGTCGTCGCGGACATGTAACGATATGAAATGACGGCGCTTGCGGGAGTGTGAGAGACGATCGTCCATGTCACCGTGTCAGCTGACTGTTTAGTACGTGTGTGTGGCTGCATTGTTCCACTGCTGACTTCCAAGCAGCTGTTGTTGTTGATGTTTGAGCGCTACAGACACCAGCAGCAACAACAGTCACTGCAGCTTCTACCGAGAGCGAGTCTGATGTAACGCACGTGAGACAGACACACGGACCGACTGCGTGTTGTTGACTTATGGATAATGGAATTAATATTATACCGTGGAGCTACTGTACTATTATCATGAGGTTTTGATATCATGACATGTCTTACAATACTGCAGTAAATGTCATGGGCTTGTTATTGAGGTACAGTATTGTAATATTGTGAGATTGTGATATTGTTACATCCCTAGTAGAGCACAAAGAACAGAAAAATAGTGGGATGATACAGTTTATCTACAGTAAAATTTTTTACTGCATTGTCAAAGTATCGGATTGAGACTCGGTATCGACAGATACTCAAAATCAAATGACTCAGACTCGGACTCGGGGGCAAAAACATGTGATGGGGACATCCCTAGTTTTTATCAAACAGGAAGAAATAGTGCATTTGTTGGGACTATTTTCAGCGGCGGAGTAATCAACAGTTGGTGCTGAGGTGAGTATTTGTGAGGGTCCAAGGACAGAGGGGTGTCGTATGCTGTAAAGCCCTCTGAGGCACACTGTGATTTGTGATATTTGGCTTTATAAATAAAATTGAACTGAATTGAATTGATTCCCAGCTCTACACACACTTGTGCATAACGTGATAACGCTGCCAACTAACACATCAACCATATAACTTTGCAACTGACACTTTTCTCACGCTCCTGCCGCACATCCATTTTCTCACACAGTAAAAAACACATTTATGACTGATGATGATGATACAGGCAAAAAGAAGACGCTGACAGTGCACAGACAGACATGCAGCAGCATGTTGGCCCTGTGGTCCAGCTAGCGGTGGAAGCCTCACTGCGGTGAAGTTGGTTTAAGGTTCAATATTTAATCAATATTATCAACAGCGTGGGTTTCCTCCAGGTGCTCCGACATGTTCTCCCGGTGTGAATGTGAGTGTGAATGGTTGTCTGTCTCTATGTGTCAGTCCTGTGATAGTCTGGTGACTCTCACCCAGTGTCAGCTGGGATAGGCTCCACCCCCCCACGACTCCTAACAGAATAAGCGGTTACGGAAAAAGAATGCATGAGTTTCACGCGACGTTGGCAGCAAGAGGACGGTTTAGCTCAGCTTGTGGCTGACTGAGGGGTCATCAGTGTATTTCTATTCAAATAACAAAACCTTTTTTGATACCTTAATGCTGACCCGCCAATATTAGTAAATTAAGTAAGTAAGTTACTTAAAAATTCCACTAAATTGGTCTCATTTAACACACTCATTTTCATTATAAATGTGTGGTTCATTTATTTTACATAAATATAACCTCCAGTGTCACATTAAGTTTCATTCATATTCACAAACAGCACTGAAAATGTAATTATGAGGAGTTAGCACTTTAAGTGTAGAGGTCAATATTCAGCCAGTAATATTAATTAATTAATATGAAGAAACATTCATGTAAACTAGAAGAAAAGAAGTTACCAATGAATTTGTAACATGATTTTAAGAAATCCTATCAGTGTTTATCAGTGTTTGTTGGTGAGTTTGAAAAGCTTGCTAACCGTAGCTGACTTGTTTATCGATTGTTTGGTCTGTGACGTAACAGGTCAACCAGAGAAGGTCCAATACTAACAAGCTGAAGGGGGCATATTGTCCTTTTAATAACAACAGAGCTCGAGAGCAAAGAAGAAGAAGATACACACACACACACACACACACACACACACACACACACACACACACACACACACACACACACAGCACTGTAGCAGATACATTTCCTGCTGGTTTAGATCTGTTGGCTTTAAGAAAAGTACAGAATATTTCCAGCCTGATGTCACTCACTCCTCTCACCTTTCCGTGCATGAGGAGGCGCAGTGTAAGCGTGACTCCCATGGCCCCGTCTCCAAACTCCTGTTCACAGCTCATGGTGGTGGTGGTGGTGTGGTGGGTGGAGGTGTGGGTGGACTCTGCCGCTGGGAGACGCATGAAGGTCCGAGGCCCCGAGGCGTATGGAGCTTTCCAGAACACCACAGAGAACCCTTTGGAGAACCCGGCGAGGAACCCTTGGAGAGCCCTGGAGCTGTGAGAGGGGTGAGGGGAGGTTGGGTTCGGGGGTGGACGGTGGGACGGTCCTAGGAGTCGGTGTCAGGGGTGGATTTTATCTCTGTTCCTGTTTCGACTCTGTGGAGAGGAGGAGGAGGAGAGAGGGAAGATTTTATAGGTCACTGTGTTACAACAATCCATCCACCATCGTCTCTACAGTTATGCTGAAGTTTACATGATGAATGTGTCCGTGATTTTTTTAGGAGTTTGTTTTGGCGAAGCTTCAGAGGATGTATCACCAGCACCACAGCCAACACAAACATGATACAACACATTTAAGCTTGTATGTGTGCAGTAAGTATTAATGACTCAGCAGAAAAAGACAAACAGGACAAATCTTCCAGAAATCAGTGTGGAAATGACTGTAGACGCAGCAGCACTAACAGAACGACACTGGACCCAAGAAATGTGCATTTAAAACTGTCAAATTCTCTTCTGATATAAAACGTCTGCAGTTTTATTCCACTGTACACTGTGACTTCAGATTGTGTGTAAACAAAACCTGATTCCAAGTCTCTGACTACAACGTGTCAGACTGAGTGCTGCCACAGTGCAGGTGACCTTTGTCACCCTTTGGTGATCAAAACTGAGCTTGAATGCATCCTATGAAGACACAGAGGATTGAAGCTTCCCCTCCTGTGTCGACACTTTTCCTACATGCTGATCTGACAGAGCAGAGGACTCTGGGAGAGAAGGAGAGGAGGTTGTGCTTTATGGTGGTTAAGGACTGGTGTACGGTGGGAATGTGAGCTGCTGTCCTGTTCCTGCTGTGGATCACTGCTGTACGCCATTCAGAGGTGGCTAAAGTGTGAGCGACCATGCAGCCATCTTGCTGAAGTCTGGATGTGTGGACGGTTAAATCATTCCACAACCATATCATCAAATTTTGGAAAAACGAAAAAAGCTATTCCAGAGAGAAGCAGACAGACGAGTCTGCAGTGTGTGTTTGAAGGATATATCCAGGATGTCAAACTGACTCAGCAGCAACAAGAGGTTAAAAAGACAAAGATAGTTAGAAGCTAAAGCCGAACTATAGGCTACAGATCACAGTGTAAAAGTGAACCACCACGTTGCTGGTGATCGAAACAAAGGACAACGGATATAAGGGGACACTGGGGAGCTCTGAGGGAAGCAAAACACAGGGTTCCTCTGCAGTGTTCTTGATTCAGTGTTAAAGTCTTTAAAAGCAAAAGTAGCTTGTGTTTACAGTCAGCAGGTTAACATTAAACCCTCAGGAGCTAGCTAACTAACCCTGCACTTTTCAGGGTTTGATTTTGGTTTTGGAACAGGGAAGAGACGTTTATTTCCCTCCAACCTCTCCAGGTAATGAGTATCATTAATACACAAGGTGCCCGAGGCACAACATTTAGCTCCAAATCCACCAGCCTGAAAATGAAGGAAATCTGAAACGACTGCATCAGAGTCTAAAGAGCACAGCTGTGTTGTTGTGGGGCTGACTGGTCAGTCTGTGTTCTTGGGGCGCGACTTAGCAAAGGGTCAATTATAAAGCAGCAGCCAACAATGTAGGGAAAGAGAACTATATTACAGTTCTTTCATTCATTCATTTTCCATAAACTGCTTATATTGTTGGGGGTTGCAGGAGGGTGGAGCCTATCCCAGCTGAGAGGCAGGGTGGGCGAGAGGCAGGTGGACAGGTCACCAGACTATCACAGGACTGACACATAAGGCCTTTTTAGACAGGAATTGTGCAAATTTGCAGGAAAGCCCAATCAGTGTTTTTTCAGCATTGGCAGTATAAAAACAAAATCGGGGAGTGCAGCAAAATGCCACCTGCCTACTTTTGTTTATACAGAATGTGCCTTTTTCGGGGCAATGGGGGGCGTGAGCAAGTAACAAAACGTGTAGCTCAGCGTGTGACGTAAACAGTGACGTGGGAGGGAAGCCGCGGCTGGTCAGTCCTTCTGCGATTCTCTCGTAAGTCGGCCCGTCCTTCACCGTCCCCGTCATCTGACGGTTAATGGCCTCTTCGTTTCGCGCAATTCCTTGTCTCCTCAGTTGCTCATCTTTACAGTGTCTGTCAGGTTTGGGTTTCTCTCTTGCTACTAGCTGCTCGCTAATTCCTGCTATCAGCTATTTCCTGTTTATTCACCACCAGTGGCTCGCACGTGCTGCGTCATCAACAGCCCCTCCTGTGGCGGAAGGCCGCCTCGTTCTGTTTAAACCAAAAAGGGTTCCACCAATATGTCTACCCTACGAGGCGGAAAATTGGGCGCCTTGGATCAACTCGTCAATCTGCCTCTGTGTGTCTAAACGTTCGCAGCTTGCCAGCAAAACAGCCCAACATTCACTGAAAATCTGGCAGTGTAAAAGGGGCTGTAGAGACAGACAACCATTCACACTCACATTCACACCTACGGACAATTTAGAGTCACCAATTAACCTGCATGTCTTTGGACTGTGGGAGGAAGCTGGAGCACCTGGAGGAAACCCACGCTGACACATGGAGAACATGCAAACTCCACAAGGGAGTTAAAGGAGCTGCTGAGATGACATTTCACTGCAGCTGTACCTTGTATATTTCCATATGACAAATAAATGATTGATTTTTACCACGTCAGCTGCTCTGAGTGTCAAATATTGCTGCTGATGGGTTTACATTTGTCAGTGCACCTCACAGAGACGCTTAAGGGTGCCGTTGGCATTTACATCACACGGCGTGACAAAGTGTGGGTATCTGACGCCCTGGGAATGAGAACGTTCTGATTATACTGAATGTTTAGGTTTGTTTTACACTGCTGTATTAAAAGTCCCCACAAGTACAGTAATAAACACTGGTGTGTGCTCATTTGCATTAGTGGGTGTACGTAGTCAAGTGTTGCCAAGACACAGAGCTGGCAATTGCATGTGTTTGCATGTGTGTGCATGTGTGTGTGTTTGGCACTATAGCCACGAGGCCTACAAGGCATTTCATTGATTCAACATCCTGAGCAGCAGGAGCGAGCCGACTGCGGCGCAGTAAGAGGTGTGGAAATTAACATAATTTCTCAAGTGTCAGAAGCTAGTCAACAAGCCAGCGCGGTAATTTAAAAATTAATTGGGAACTCTGTTTAAAAAGCTTAGGGGGCTGAATTAAATAAGCTTTTGGCCATGGAAATGTCACTCAGGCGTGATGATACTTAAGCATTTCCTCTTACCCCAAACCCTCCAAAACAGAAAGAGAAACAGCAAACTTCAGCCATTCCTGCATACTAAAGAGGTGCTCTCACTCTGTTCCTGAACACACACTCACACTGACACATCTGTGCAAGTGTGTGTGTTTTGCACATCATTACATCTCATACTACTGCCATTTGTGTGTTTTTATGTTTCTCTGTGTGTGTGTGTGTTTGTGTGTGGAGAGCAGTCTTTCAGGCATCTGTCTCTATGCCAACAGGGATCCTCAGTGACACAAGGTACGCAGATGAATAAATAAAAGGTGTGTGTGAATAGGTGTTGCTTCCTATACAAACATCTGTGTATATGCATGTGTTCGTGTGTATGTGCCGACCCTATGGATGCATCTCCGTTTGCACTGTGAGCGCCTGCATCTCCCCGTCTCATAAAAAATACACAGTCGGAGCCAAAGTAGGTCACAAATGCGATGCGGGCTGTCTGGCACGCTAGACAAGCAGCGTCTCACGGCGACGCGCAGAAACACACACGGGGAGGCTGCTTTAACTTCACACAGAGACCACCTGAGAAACAGGAAGCTGATGAGAGGTGGGCGGAGAGTTGATAGAAAGGAGAGGAAGAATGACAGAAGACGCTTTGTAAGAGCACCTGGTGAGCGAGGGAAGAGACTGAGACGCTTGTCAACACGAGTGTTTCGTCGTCTTCAGATGAATTCATTTCTTCACAGTACAGGTCAAGTGGGTGTGTATCTGTGTGTGTGTGTGCTTTAAAACCATGTCGCTGTGTGGGAATGTATAATATGTGTGTCCTTGTGCAGTGTGTTGCACCGCTCGGGTACTTGTGTGCATTGGAGTGTGTGTGTGCTTGGTTGAGTGATGAGTGCCTGTATCTGAAAGGATGCATTTACTTTTTTTTTTCTGGGGAAGCGTGTGTGTGTATGTGAGAGAAAAATGCAAATACAGAACATATGAATTATTGAAACTCTCTCAGATGCTTCAGCATGGGTTTAAAACCACGGCCTGCCCACCCCCCTTTGCGTCATACATGATCGCACACACACACACACACACACAGAGTTAACATCCCTGTGGACCTGTCCTTGTAGAAAAGGACTCAGGGGAATAAGCCATGAATCAGCCATGCATGAGGTCAGCACTGAGAGCGTGTGTGTGTTGTGTCTTTGTATTACTCACGTTATGGGGACAAAAAAAATGTATTGAGTCTGTCACTTTATGGGGACGCATGTCTTAAATCAGCTGACCCCCCCACAGGGTAAATTTCAGGGTTAAGACCTGATCTTTAGGTTGATGACTGGCATGTATGGTCAGACAAACATGTGCACTGGGGCTCAGATTGTTTTGTGTCCAAGTGGAAGTCTGGTTCTGAAATCTCAGCTAAAAATTCAGCCATGACATTTAAAATCTTTCAGATGACAGTAAGAAGAAATGACCCAAACACCACAAACCTTCACTCGCCCTCCTCTCTCCGACGCTTTTGTCCTGCAACAAGTCACCTCTTGTGAGATTTCAGAACAAGACTTCTCATCAGCACGACATAGACACAAACAGACCGGAACAAGCAAAAGGTACAGGAAAACATTTCGTGGATCCTTTCTGTAATATTGTCAGCCGGTCACAGCAACTGAGCCGGTCAGCATTGGGCTTTAGAGCACGTTCACATCAGGGTCAATCCACGCTTGACTCCACTGTGAAGTAAAGTAAATGTTATTGTGTCGGCTGCACGTATTTAATTCAGAAAATGGACATAAAGACACAATTTCTTGTCTTTTTACTGTTTGTTTTTAATCTATTAGCAGTGTTGCAGTTGTTAGCCCTCAGCTGCAGTCCCTCCCTGCTGGACACCATCACACTGTTCCAGGACAATACAGTTAAAGGAGAAGTCTGGTATTTTGTAGGAAACCACAATTTGCTACGATTTTTATGTCAGAACATCAACGAACACCACTGAGCACTTGGTGAGTTTCATGGCTTTGAAAAGAAACATTTAGGGTGGTTTTAGGACAGATTCACACATGGCCATAGGCAGCAGTGTTAAGCCAGGCAGGGGAAAGACAAAATGAGAAGTCGTCACTATTTTGGTCTTAACCACTCTAGTTCATCATAAACAACCCAGAAATGGGGCTCAAAGTGCAAAATACCGGACTGCTCCTTTAAGCCCTGTTCCCACTGACGCCCACTAACATCTGGCTTTGGTCTGCAGTGGGAAAGGTTACAGTTGGTATTCATCCAAATGCCTCTGCATTAGTCACGAGTTTTAATCAGCTTCAGCTCCGCCCCTGATCGGCAGAAATTTAAAAATAACTTCCATGTGGACACACTAATTGTTGCCCCTTTTCCAGCACAATGCAACGACGCACTGCCACATACTCTGTCCATCTCCATCCCAGCAGCACTCGAGCATCGCTGCAAATTAGTTGGGCGTGAGTTTCAAAAAGAGACCGAATAAGTGACCATTTATTTTCAGCAGGTGATTAAAAAAAGCTGCATGTGCGCACTGATTTTTGGTTAAAAAAGGATGTTATTCTAGCAGTTGAGGCTGATGGACGAGATCCAGGACTCGTCTTCAAAATTACCCAGATACCTCAACACAATCTTCCCTCTTACTGATGACCAGTTTCCCACCGACTCATCAGCCAGAGCAGTTGTTCATATCAGCGTCTCCAAAAATAAGTCAAGGAAACTGTTGTGAAAGAAATGACCAGAGAGAACGTCTGTGTCTAAATAGGAATCAGAGAGAGGCATGGCAGGAGAGATGAAGAGGAAGGGAACACAAAGGGAGCGACATTCAGAAAGACGGAGGAGGAAATGGAAGAACAAAACAGTGGAGCAGAACACAGTCTGGACAGATTTCACGGCCATACGGTAAATCATTGTATTGGATTTGATTACCAGGTGGGCAGGTCTGATTGATTCTGGCCAGCAACAACTCATTTCTAAAAACTGATTGGATTAAACGCTGAGCCAACAACTCATTCCTTAAAGCTGATTGGATTAAAACGCTGACCGGCTGATTTAAATCATGTCACTGGTGAACAGTCGGTGGCGGTGTCAAGGACAACACGGCCGTAAAGTCTAAAATAAAAAGGGAGAGAAAAATGTCACCGATACAAAACTCTGCTGAGGCGTATGTGTGTGTGTGTGTGTGTGTGTGTGTAGTTTTTAATGTTATGATATAAATGTGTGCAGCAGTGGTGTCTTGGATGGACCCACTTGCTTGTTAAAAGAGCTTCTCTGTGTAACATTCATCAAAATCGCTTGAGTGAATGTAGCATAGTACATTCACTCCAGTAGGACAACTCTGACATACTTGCATTTTACTCAATATTTCCAGTTAGTTAGTTCAATGATCCAATGATCACCAACTCTGCTTCGGTCCAAATAAACCCTTAATTCACAGCATTAGATGTGAAACTAAAGTCTAAACTCTCTCTGCTCTCTCAGGCTGGCTGTCCTGTGATACCAGGTTCAGACTACACAACATATTTGTCAGTTCCAACAGTCACTACGTCAGATTAAGCAACTGTGGAGTAAATTTGCAGACAGACATGACAGGCTACCTGTTGGTCCACAACCAATCCTCATTGGTCGTCTTTCACAACGTGCATGATGTCATCTGGTTATTTCTGTCCTATTTTTTTTTAGCATTATTATTTCAGTCACTGTGTCTGTTCACATTCCAGCTGAAATGTTGTTGTAGTAACACAGAAGTGTCACCAGATGGCAGGAAGGAGCTGCATTTGAAGTGCCGCCTGCAGACTATGTAAGTCACTGAATCCTCCACAACAAGTTCCTGCAAATGTTTCAAAACAAAAGCCTTTTCAGAAAATGTAGGGATTCTCTCAGTGTTGAGTTTGAAATGACGGCGCGACACATAAAATTTAACATGATTCAACTAAAAACAGAATGAGAAATGACGGCGTGTTTCTAACGTAGTGTGTTTGAGATGCAGCTGGTAGCCTCTGCAGCTGTGCTGAGTAAAGGCCCAGACACTATCCGTGAGTTTGATTCCTTTATATCCTCCATTATGAAGAAAGAACATTGTTTGCTAGCTTGATGCTAATGGCAGCACTCAGCGGGTTGATAAAGTGCCTCTGCTGTTTCCTTTTTACTCTGTGTGCTAACGTCCCTACAGGAAATATCTAAAAGGCTGGGCTGTTGTTGTCCTACAGTTTCCATGGCAACATATCGCTCTGTGTTACTATTGGTCGAAGTGACGACTGTGACGGGAGAAGTCATGGAGGACAAAAAGAAAATCAAACATGCTAGACTTTCTGTCGGGACGTCGTGAGGCGTCTCAGACGTGGCGTCGGTTGTCGTCGTCATGGCCGCGAACAATCCAAGCCGACACAGTACGACAGCCGCATCGGGCTATAATCTTCACCACTCCAAATTAACTCAGCTGCCTGTTGCAGCAGACTGACCCCTGGTGGTGCCTGATGTGAACAAGCCTCTCTGTATGAGGTTAACTGAAAGATGATCGTCTGTATATTCGACACTTTTGAAAACCATACCGTCTGGATTTCCCTCCTTTATGATCACTTGCCCCGCCCAAATGTGTTTCACCTGCATCTCAGTGTGTTTCACCTGTGTCTCATTGTCTCCCTTGTCTTAGAGTATTTAAGTTTCGTCTTCCCCTCCCTTGTTGCCAGATCGTCTTCATCTCCTAGTGAGACTTCCAGCGTTTTTCCAAGTGTTTCTTGTGAGTGTGTGCCCTCTGACCACCCTGTACGCCTGTCGATTTGCATACCTTTGTCTGTGCCACTCATCACCCGTGTACCGCCCTGAGCCTGATCAAAGACCCTGAACTTCTATCTGAGTCTGTGTCTGCTTTGTGAGTCCTTCTCCAGTTTGTGCCTGACAGCATAAGGCTGTTTAGAGTTTCAAGTTTTATATCGCACTTTAAAAAGCTAAACAGATTTTTCACCAAAGTGCTTAACAGAGACAGACATATGTGCACAGAGTTAAACCAGATCAAAATAAATCAAGTTTAAACACAGGAAATCAGATTTAAAAAAAAAAAGAAAGAAAACAGCTCAAACACGATTAAAGTCAGAGAATAAAATGGATCCTAAGGTGCTCCTTAAAAGCATCAACAGACTGATCCTGTCTAACGGCCTCTGGCAGGTTATTCCAGGGCAGAAGAGCCACTACAGAAAAAGCCCCGTCTCCGGCCTTTCGTTATCAAGAGCAGGGCGCCGCCAACACGCCACGGTCGTTGGATCTGCTGTTGCTGTGAAGGGTACGGAGCTCTGAGATGGTTAATGAGTGAGTCTG